>OZ014454.1:10988846-11222584 GCA_963966035.1 Acleris laterana | reverse complement strand
CTGTTTTTGTAGTGCAAGTAAAAACACAATTTATGGGATACGTAACTTTAATAACAATTACCCTTTGAGTAGTCAGCTTAACGGGAAAAGGTGGCCACTTTTTTCCGTTTTATAATTTTGGAAAAAACTTTAAGCGTCGTTCAGGAAAACAAACGATTAAAACCATTTACTTAATACCTAAATACATTTTTGGTAATGGGACGATATCAAATAAGTTGACCAATTTTTAAAGGATTCCAATGTAACTTTCAGTTTTGCTGTTGTTTTTTCTAAATTTAATCCACACGACGAACAAAAGAACACCTAAAATGCCAGCTATTTCGTTAATTACTAAAAGACAACACAATCTCAAAGGACCTATTTCTTTGGCTCTTTTGAACTTGTCGTTTTGAGATTAGAGATACCCGTAGGTTCCAAGAGGTCCAATTAGCAAGGCATTAGTTTGGGTAGGGTTGCGAGAGGTGAGAGGTTGTGAGAGGTCGCCAGAGGTCGCGAAGGGTAACTGCGGGACGGTGGCCTTGAATACCTATGCGTTGTAATAGTGTTTAATGAGGTAAGGTTTAAATATTTACACTGGGCCTCTATTCGGTCTATTCCGACGAGTTCCATGGAACTAGTTGGCCTTTTTTTCCCAGTAGCTACATTCAACAAAGAGGGTTTCGTTAACTACCTGGACTTTTTGTTCCAAGTAGTTACATTCATAATGCAATTGCATTTAATTAAATGAAATTAAATGGACTATTGAACTAGGTTTTACAATACAATGCCATATGTCCAATTGAGACATCACCATCCTATAAGAAACGCACTAAGTGATAGCTTAGTTACAGTCTATTTATTTCCATTAAATTAACTCTGCATTATTAATGTAACCAACGACCCGACCACCGATTCCCCGATAAAAACCTTTAAAAGACTTACCTCTCGAAGTACAACCCACTAAAAGAATAACCCCTAACTTAGTTGTCTGTTAAACTAGCCATTCACATAAGGGAAACCTAAAGAGCAGCAGTAAATTGATATCCCTCTTATTGTATAACCAAATATAAGGGTAACCCTTAAAAATAGCGCTTAAAAAGCCAATAGAACGGCTTTTTATAAGGGTAACTCTTATAAATAGCGCTTAAAAAGGCAATCGAACGGCTAAGGTATATTCCCAAGTAACACGTAACCTATATATTAACCAAAATGGATATGGATTTATGTCCAAAAGTCCGAATAACACTTTTAATTGGCATCGGCAAAGATAAAATAGTTTTTAGTAGCATTTGGTTCGTTTCGAAATGCTTAAAGCTATACTATACTCTTAAATAAAGATTAAACTCCTACCAAAGCATCAGGTATTTATAATATACAGCTACTTAAATAGCTTTTACACTTACACAAAGGTTAAAGTCTTATAATAGTAATTTGAAAAGCCCAATACATTAAATAAGCATTAACGAAATATTTTATCCTGCACAGAGCTGTAGTGGCAATTTTTTAACATTAAAAACTTTTTAATGATCTGTGTTTGTGTTAATTTAATGCTAGTCCTATAGTAACATTCACTAAACAATGAATAAAATCTTAACTCCGTTTTCTTCCTAATCTGTTTCTTCAATAAAGCTTTTAGTCGTATATTGATAATAAAGAAATGTATTACAAACAAACACGATAGAAACTAATCACTATGGTGTATAATGGCAGCAAACATTATAATGTTCTTATGAAGTGTTGCAATATACCTGAATACTATTATTGAGTGTCTTATACTTTGGTAAACAGGCTCAAAGTATTTTGGTTAGCTATAGTAAGATTAACAGCATTATTATACTTTCGTTGAATGCGTAAAGCATTTATATTATCTGACGCCATTTGCTTTCTGTTTCCCCTTGTTACGGAAACAATTAAAATGATTAAAAGTGACTAAAATCTGATTAAAAGAGCACTTTCTATAATTTTACTTTATGCGCGGTGCCTATAAAATCAACTCTATTCATTAAAATTAAGCTAAGAGCTTATAATTTTACAAAACATATTCAGAGTCGATTATAATTTTCTATATTTTTGTGATAAAAAGCATTATCACGATGGCGCGTGGAAATATTACCACAAAACTTAACATGTTTTCACAGTAAACTGACATCCGCAGCTGAATTTCACCCATTAAAGAAAATAAAGTTTACTTACCATTCAATATTATTTTTCACAATTATTTACAATACTCGCGAATCTTCACTCAAACTCGCAATAAATCAACATCCATCCATCCCATCCATCCATCCCATGGCAACACTATCCTACAATTGTTTTTTTTTCTTTCCTTTTTTATTGTTTTTTTTTTTTAATTTTTATTATTACTGTGTTGCCACCTTATTTTAATGATGTTTTTCTCTGTTCTGTTTTTTTCTTGTGTTCGTCGAATAAATGTTTCTATTTCTATTTCTATTTTATTTAAATACTAAATGTAACCATAACTTTTTTTAAATCTATTGAGAAATTCTTCTGAAATAAAACAATTAGCATTTGAATATGTTCCCATTTAGAGATTGTATATTAATAAGGTATATATTGGCTGTACTGTGGTCGCAATAAATGCTTTAAGTCTAGTGATTTGTTCTTTACCGACTTCAATAATAACTTTGTGCAATCATTGTAATGCTACTAAGCAGCCTTTATAAAGCTCAATGCTGTATAATTTGGGGCCCAAATTGCTCTTAAAAAAGCTGTAGAAAAGTAAATACAGCTGATATAGGATTTTCATATAATGCTTTGCGCGTCAGTTCGTGCTGTTGTATGTTTTTTATAATGGTGTTTTGTGTTACTTGGGATTGGTATCACTCAAAATACAGCGCTTTCAAAGCAAAATCGAGCAAGACGTACACAAATCAGATTTAGTAAGGGTAACCTTTATAAATAGCACTTTAAAAAGCAAATCGGACGGCTTTCAAGCGATACGATAAATAAATCCTTATAAAAACCTATTCGAAACCCCGTGAATGGGATAGCGGGCCGGTCCCTGAATGTAACTATTTAGAAAAAAAATGTCCAGGTAGTTCCATTAAGGAAACCCTCTTCGGTAAATGTCACTGCTGGGAAAAAAAAGTCCAACTAGTTACATGGAACTAATAATGGAACTAGTCGGATTAGACCCCCTATTCCACCGGGTAAGACCATATTGCCTTTGTCATTTTATCCTATTTTTAACTCGGCTGCCATTACTGTCAAGTAAAAAAGAGCTATTGTAACATTGACAATACGATAACATGTCAAACGCAATTAGGTTTAACCCGAGGTACACTATAAATTACTTTGGAGAAAATTGCACTAAGTGACCTAGTTCTAAACTTAAACTTTATAATTATGATATTGTATAGGTAGGTACTAGAGGTTCTACTGTAAGATTAAACCCTGACATTAGAGTATGTAATGCTGCAGCTCTAGGACAAACTTCGATCATAACATCACGTTTTCAACTCGTCGTAAAATACTTTTATGGAATCTATCCACGAACCCCTAAAACAGACTCACATTTCAAACATCAGTTCACGTATACTTTAACTTTACTACTCGAAGACGATATTTGTCAATTTTAGTACTAATACGGAACCCTAGACACGATCACGGTGCGCTTATTCCCAGCACCAAACACTATTTTTTGATGACGTAACTTTACTTAGAAGAAAAAACTGTAAGTAAAGAAGATTCAATCTTAACCCGTTAGAAATATAGTTGCACTTGCAACAGAATTTTCGTTTGTCATTTCAGTTATTAATTAGGTATACTTTTATTCAAAACCGCTCAAATACAACCGTTCAGGCCATTCTTTGAGACATATCATTTAAGTATTTTATAAAAAAGTGTGAGACGGACTCAGCCACCGAACGTTCCGTACACAGTACCTACACAGGAGATATTATTATATTCCAATTTGAATTCTATTTCGAATTCTCGTTATTACCCAACGTACACTTGACCATTTTTTGTATTTGTTGTTTTTTTTCAGGGTTGGTACTACGAGTATAATCATACTAAACTTGACGCTTGTATTAGCGCTGTTATGATACAACACAAAAACACGTTAAAAAAACAGGATCGAAATCCCTTTATTTTTTCCCTTTTTTAATAATAACACATATTTTGAAAATAAAAACAACCCGCTATCTATTACCGTTCAAAAGACAGTCTTTACAGCTCTTTAAAGTTAGGACGGTCGGTCGGACGGACGGACGGACTGCGTAGGTATATTGTTGGGATCCTTTCGGAAAAGGAACGCTAAAATCCGCATGTTGGATACACGCTATTACACTTAGTACTAATTTCACCAAACGATGTTACCCACTTAACGACGATTAGGGCATAATTATTAGAGCGTTAACAGCTGTCAAAATGTGTGAACTAACAGTCGATTAACATTGATCGAATTTAACATCGCTTGGTGAAATTGGTTCTTAATGTCAGAATTTAAATCCGGGCGTAAAATTCCGGGCGATAAATAATTAAACACGATTACATTACTACCGGAAAATCCAAATTCAATAAAACCACATTCTGTCTCGATTTTAAAATCGAATTACAATTGCGTTTGAATGCAGTTCGTAAGGACTGAAAATGAACACGATGTTGGCTAATACGAGTATCAAAATGTTAATTGCATTGCGATTGCACCCATTTTAATACGAAAGCTCAATTATTGAGTGGAGGTGTGAAAAGTCTAATTGTCATTTGTCCTAATGCATTGATTGTCCGAATTTTCGGTTATCCTAAAGCCCTCCCCTGAATTTTGTTTTGTTATAATGCAATCCTATCCTAAATTAAGCACAAGATTTTTTGGAAAACCTGAAAAGTTATCTAATTTGGCTGAAAATCAGTTTATGACAAACAATAATTAGGAACTATGCGTTAGGTTAGGACTAACGTTATTAGAGATCCCGAGGGCCACCCAATTTTGCACCATACCTAAGGCAGTAAAAAATTAAACCTCAGCGAGACGGCTTATGAATTATCTTATGTGCTGGCAATGTCGCGTCATTTGTTTCTCGGTTTCGTACCCAGAGGGTGCCAACGGGACCCTATTACTAAGCCTCCGCTATCCGTCCGTCCGTCTGTTATGATGAAGCGTAATATTTGGTCCTTACCTACGGTGGTTTTCATACATTTCAATCTGCGGATTATTTGAGACATTTTAGCGCGTGCATTTGCAATTAAGCAGCCTTATACGTTCAATCCATCATGCTGCTAAATCGAAAATGCACGCGCTAAAATACGTTTTGTTCGCACTGACGGGACTACTTAAATTTGCCGCTTGGACATTCACTCGTTCGTCCGTCCGACTGTCGTTGTTGAGAGAATCACTACCTTGAATGTATTAAACGAAGTGCCTTGATTGTGAAATTGAATGTACATACAGTACAGTGCTTTGACGCTCGTCTTAGCTTGAATAATGAACTAACGTCTCGCATGTTCTGCGTTTATCTCCCCCCCTGATAAAGCCCCCTACTTTGTATGCAGGGTTAAACCGCACACTTGTAATGGAGCATTAAAATGCAAAGACAGAAATGCTCTTAGTTCAGAACGAACCGGCGGCCGTGGCTACGTTGACGATTCTACTTTTCATCTAAAACTTTAAGAGACTTGATTTTCAGGGTTCCATAGCGTGAGGGTGCGAAAGGGGTCCAAAATACAAATCTTTCCGTGTCTGCGCCTGGCCATGATTTTGGGCGGGGGCTGTGGCGGTGGCCACTCGCGTCGAGCGGAGACTAACAAACGCCTAGAGCGATGCGAGCGATAGAGTTGATGGATGAAGCAGGCCATGAGACGCCGCGATAGAGTGTGGAAATTTGTTTGGGGTGCTAGGTGATGACAGACAAGGCCTTTATAACACATAGCACCGTTTTTGTGACAGAGGTTAAAACACAAATAAATTCTAACGCCTAATAAAAAGTTGTCACTATGTATACATTTAATATGTGTAGGGTTTGTGAGTCAGAAACTTTGAACTTGTACGTACATACTTCTAATAGGTACCAAACAAACCAACAAAATGGTCGTCAACATCTAATAAAACTTAATCTTCAAGACCATCAAAGCATCTTCAGATATTTCTTTTTCTTATATACGATACGAGTAAATCGTCTCCGGTCGTCGACCCAAAAAGTGGCATAGAGAGAATTGTTGCGTAGGTGATTTCTTCAGGCGTCGTTAGCGTAATGATACAAATATATAAAATAATATTATATTAGATATAGGATCTGCCATCTTTCACCATCTTGTCAATGACAAGAGACAGGTGACCATTCGGTATACATTGCAAAGAGAACTCGTTGAAACACACTGGGTTTTATATAAGCTGCGCCATGTGCACTGAAATGTCACCTGTCACCTGTCATTGTCCGGATGGTTAATATTTCTGTGACAAAGAGGTACTGATTATCGATTACGTTTTAAAGGAGGGGTAATGATTTCAGTTGTTGTGTGTAAGAATTAAAAAGCCTTTTATTTCCTGCAAACAATAAAACGCTTAAATATAACTTAAATAAATTGAATGTTTTTATTTCTAATCATGGTATTTATAAATTTGAGTAAGAATATTATGTTAAAGAAAGGATTAATGAGCTCTACTAAATTCGTTATATTAATACTAATTTAATAAATAAGTTCGGAAAGAGTCTACAAGAACCTGTCCGCAGGTGAAGTCCTCCTGCAAAGATGGGATAAAGTTGTCTGGAAGAGATCGCTAATGAGCGATAAGACCGCCTGTTGTTTACCTGTGTTGTTTTTAATTGAACTGTTTCTCTGTAATGTTTTTGTTTGGTGTACAATAAAGTGTTTTGTATTGTATTGTATTGTAAAGATGCCCAATTTTCTCTATTTTTGGCTGCTTGCATCCAGCTTGGGCCAGACGTTTTGAATATTTTAAGCTGTGCGTAAGAAAGGTTAAGCCCTTAAGACTGCGCCCAGCGTACGCCGGATGTACAGTGGTGCCCTCATTACTTTTATTGTGTTTTCTAATAAACTAAGGTATTTTCTTGAAATTGAACGAAATGTTTCAGTTCTACAAATGAAAACACAGCTTATAGGGTAGGTATCTCATATAGTTTAATAACAATTCACCTATGGTATGGTGTATGTCGGGCCATTGTGCGTAGGGGTACCGGCTAGTAGTATAGCCAGCCTAACTCCGACCAGAAACGCAGGATCCTCCTGGTATCTCCACAGGCTTCTCGGAGTGACCTCGGTGTCTTGAGGATTTCAGTCCGTTGAGCGGCTACACCTACGCATTCCAGGATTACGTGGGGGGCTGTTTCGTCGGCCGACAGGCATCCCCTGCATAGGGGGCTGTCGGTCATACCTAGAACGTACAAATGTTTGTTAAGCACGCAGTGACCAGTAATGTAACAATTCACCTTTGAGTTATTCACTTAACGGAAAAAAGTGGCCACCTTTTCCCATTAAGCTGACTACTCAAAGGGTAATTGTTATTAAAGTGTGTTACGTATCCCATAAATTGCGTTTTTACTTGCACTACAAAAACAGTTCGTCTGAGTCTAAGGAAATTCTTTAGTTAATTAGTAAACACAATAATAGTAATGAGGGCGCCACTGGACGCTCGGCGTTTTCTCGGCGCAGTCTTAATAAATCGAACCGAAATACGAATGACAACTGTATCAACGTTTTGATAGCTCGTATTTACTTGACAGTAATGGGGCCGAGTTACAAACAATACGATAACATGTCAAAGGCAATATGGTTTTACATGGTTGAATATCCTTTATTAATGTACTCATTGTAAAAATAAAATGCGTAGTTGATTAACTAGGTACGATATAAAAACTAAAAGTAAAGCTTTTTCTGTATCGAGTGCATGTGTGAAATCATATTAACTTTTTCAGAACATACATAATTACCATATTATTTTTTGCGGGTGGTAGGACCTCGTGCAGGGTCCGTCCGGATCGCTACCACCATCTTATCCATTAACCTACCGCCAAACAGCAGTGTTCGCATTGTTGTGTTCCGGTTTGGGGATAAGACAGCCGGTGAAATGACTAGCATAGAGGCATTCCATCTTAGTCCTCAGGGTTGGCAACGCATTTGCAGTCTTAGGATTGCATTGCAGTCTTGTGAATGCGAATGTCTATGGGTCACAGTTTCCACTTACCATCAGGTGGCCTGTGTGCTCGTTTGTCTTCTCTATGCCATAAAAAAAAACTGTCAGTCTACGAAATATAACGGAAGTATACTAGAAACTTAGGCACTTTGCTGCTTTCGAAGTAACTAATTAGCCTTCAAGCGCACTGAGAGCTTTATTTGACATTTTATATTTCCCGGGAATTGTTTTCTCTTAATTAATCTCCTATTTATTTTCTGTGAACTCTGTTTTCTTACGAATAATTCATTAAAGTGGAATTATTTAAGTACTTAGGTATTAAAGAAAATGTTACGGCAAAAACTTGCCGTAGGTAATAATAATAACACTAATACTTACTAGTAATTACGGATGTTTCTAATGAATTTCAGCGGTGTGATTCTCAAAAACGCTGTCGGACGAACGAACGAGTGAATGTCGCAGCAGCGAGTTTAAGTAGTCCCGTCAGAGCTAACAAAACAAATTATAACGCGTGCATTCTCAATTAGGCAGCCTTATGCGTTCGATCTCATCGACAGAAGCCATGCAGCCAAAACATACAAATGTTCAAAACCTACCTTACAACGTTCCTACCAAAACCTTTTACCATGAGATTCCAAGATGATTGATAAGTGACATCGATTTTCAAGTAAGTAAGTAGGTATAACCCGTACAAAATAGAATGCCACTCCGCCGATACGTGAGCACTTACTTCCTACATGCTTCCCGTTTTGCAGCTACTTAAATTGACGAGGGAAAATATGAAACCTTGGCATAAACGACTTACATTTTGTCATCAATATCTTACGACAGGGCACGGCATTGATCTTATTTAAAACGACGTAAGTCTCGTACATTCTGTATATCTAAAATACTTTTTAAAATGCGGCATATATAGGGGTTATGGGATATATGTGTCGCATGTGTGCCAGGGTAATAACGACTGATGATAAGGAGGAAACGAGCATTTTCGTCCTTATATCAACACGATACGGGCTTCTTATTAGGAAAAAGATTTTTGCGAGTACACGAGGGTAATGAGATGTCGTCGAGGTTGGGTGTAGTGAACCCACTCTGTATCTCGTAACCATCATAAGAAGAAGCCATTTTTACCCAACCGCGCTGTTAAGTTATTCCCTCATGGAGGTCGAATAGCCCGATTTCAACAGACGGTGTAGTTACATTTGTCTCATGCCCGGGCCACACTAACGGGAAACGCCGTAAATAATCGCGATGGTAGACGTTATTGCTAGAGTCATACGGTCTATCATCAAAAAATATAGGGCGTTATGTGACAATTCCAGATTTATGCATATGTACCTATACTGATTGCGTATTGACGAGTATGATGACTAGAGTTAGGACTTTCGGTGGCAAATCATGGTTCTAGAATCCATGGAGTCGCTATTTCCTATTTATATACATACTAGGTACTTTGATTTTGACCATCAGTATTTTAATATCTCAAATTTATTTATTCATTACACTACTAAACCAATTTAAATGAGTTTTGGCATGGAGGATATCTCTGCTGTGAAAGCGTTACAAACAAGCAAATATTAGTAGGTGTGGAATAACCGAAATAAAAATGTATTTGGTTCATAATGAAATATGTCCATACTGAAGGTCAAAATCAAAGTGTCAAGTTTTATTACATAGTCGTGCCATAAGTTCTGTCCCTAAGGTTTAGTGAAATAAAACAATTTATGGATACTTTTTTACGATAAAGTATTTATATTAATTAAAAGCCTTTTAAATATTTATTATTAAGAAATATCTTTCAGTTCAAAAAGTTGCCTCAATATTTGAAACGATTTCTTTTAATTTACGGAAGGTATCGTCAGAAACACGCTACATTTTTCTGCTAATTTCAGTTTTTGATAATGGTTAAAAGTAAATCTTTTATTAAAAAAGGTAATTTGGTTCTTTCATATTTTAAAACCTCTTTTCTTAGGCCATATTGAAAACTAGCATTAGACTTGAAACAGTTCGCAATCTCAATTTATGAAGAAAGAGAATATGGAGAGATTTCGAATTTCTCAAAATTCATGCAAAAATCGTTAAGTCGATTTAGGGAAACATGAAGATTTGCGATTGTATAAGGAGATCTTCAGTTTATTTGCAATATATTTATATCCGTGTTTAATGGAGTAAGTTTGATTAATAAGTCATATAAATTTGGACAAGCTGTGACTACTTTTACAAAAGCTATAATCGAGAAGAGCACCATCGTCGTCGCGTGTTTTTTACCATGCTCAACCAACCCAAAACAGAAATACTAAAAGCTTGTACACCAACCTAATGCAATAATTTAACATAAATTATATTTTTTTAAATTATTGTAAATCTATATCAATGAAAGTTTTGGTTTATGGACAGATTTATAAAATTATTTTTTAATCTTCGTTTTAAGTTTCAATCAATCTCAGTGACAGAACTTATGGCAGGACTAGGTATAATTAGGAAATAGTGACTCCATGGATTTTAGAACTAGGATATGCCACCAAAAGTCTTAGGACTTTTAACCCTAACGATGACATAGGTTGAAACAAATCGAAGCTCAACAAGTTGCGCAAGCATTTGTTCGCAAATGAATGTTTGGCTCACAATCGAGTACAGACGTAGTGAATAATCCTTTCCCATCGTTTTTTGTCGCATAAGTTCGTATTTATCTAGCTTTCTCAATTAGCTTCAGTACCCATCAATAAGCCAACTGAGAAAGCAAGATAAATACGAAGTTATCCGACCAAAAACGATGGGAAAGGATTATTCACTACATCTGTATATAAGTACATTTGCTCGTTATCGAACGCTTGCGAGCATATGGCAACACTTATCCGAATATGGGGAGGGTGTGGAGGTTTTTTAATTAAACTTTACGACGTTTCATTAAAATATAATTGTTGTTGCTTACTTATGAAACCATTACTATAAGGTTCCGTCACAAAATCCTAAAAGATTCTATCTAGTCTAGTTCTGTTCATGACAGCTATCTGTTATTTTGACGAGTGTTCCAATTTTAAATACCAGGCTATAGAGGCGACGTAAAGGTCTACAATCTTCATAGCACATTGCTCGTTATCGAACGCTCGCGAACATTCATCAATACGTACGTGGAGCCGCACCGTAAGGCATGTATGGATGCACAAGAAAACAAATGCAACAACAAAAGTTTCCAAGCATTCCAAGTATGAACACACTCAGATACAAATAAATTCATCTAGCGTATGTCACAAGTGAATTCCACTACAAAGTATTTTCGTTTTCGCGAGCAATGTGGTAAAGTTATTTGGTTTGTTTACAAATGCCTTTCTAAATTCTAACTGAAATAGTATCTCGGTAGCTGGACGAGTATTATTTGACTTTTTATGCGTGGGTAGACTTGGAAACGTTCTTAGTTTATATCAGTAACAATAAATTATTGTACTTTCAATGTACTAAGCCCCACCCACTACTTAATTTGACGTATCGTTATTGCGTCAGTAAATGTATTCAAGAACGTAATACAATTTAATGCAGGAGCGGGGCTTCCTGACACAGGTTATTTGTTGTCATGTAGAAGAAATTCAAAATATTTTTCATTTTCGATTTTTTCAACAATATTTTTCATTGTAAATGTTGTTAATTAAAACCCGACTAGTCATGCTGAACCCTTTCAATCTTTATACGTAATCAACTTCTGCCAGCGACTCCGCCCGCGTAAAATTTGTAATTTTGTCATCCTACGGAAATAACACATCCTCTGTACCAAATTTCATCCAAATAAATATAAATATGTACAGATGTAGTGAATAATCCTTTCCCATCGTTTTTGGTCGGATAACTTCGTATTTATGTTGCTTTCTTAGTTGGCATATTGATGGGTACTGAAGCTAATTGAGAAAGCTAGATAAATACGAACATATCCGACAAAAAACGATGGGAAAGGATTATTCACTACATCTGTACGCACATAAAGTCGGAATTTTGCATCGGGGGCAAATCCGCTGGGAGCAGCTAGTTTATAATATTAGTAGGATGAGACACGCACGCGTTCCTGATCAATCATTATGATACCCCAATTATTAAAATCAGTGCAGTAGCTTACACGCAGAGAACATCGGTATTTTGATCACTTATATATGTATACGCGCAATCAAGTAAAATTAATAATTAGGGCGCGTCTTTGTGAATTGAAAGCTCTGTCCTACTCGTGGTGCCATCAGATAGTGAAGTAAATAAAATACATGACAGATAATACCATTTTGGCCAAGTCTCACATAGATCTGGTCATTTTGCTGCGTTTCCACCAGAGCTGTGCGAGGCAGCGAAGAGGTGTTACGTGGAAAAATCCACCAATAGCATATTTTGGTGTTACTAGCCTCAGTATCCTATTGGTGGATTTTTCTCGTAACACCGCTTCACCGCCTCACATAGATCTGGTGGAAACGCAGCCTTACACCTTCTCGAAAATTTAGTACAAAATAATTAAAACACATGCATGCATTACACTTATTTAGATATTATCATTCAGACGCATCACACTTACAAAAGACTTCAAATCCACACGCGTTTTCTGTTACGTATAGCTCCAAAATTACTATTTATATAAACAGAATGAGGCTTTTTCAAGCCTTCTGTCTTTCCACGATGATTATGAACCTCAGCCTGTGACCTTTTGTTAATCAAAAACGTCACAAATCGCGCCACAGGTGTAAAAGGCAACGGAATTTAGTTATATAACGCCATCAAGACGAATGTTTTCACTAATAGGCCTATATTTTAATCGGATGCTTACTGTGCCGTGGCATAGATACCGTCGGCCATCTCCGACTTGGTTACGTGGTTTATTGTCAAATTCATCAGCGGTCATTTAGTGCCAAAGACGTTATAGAGCCCATTATGCACGGAAATTTTTAAACTGGTATTTAATGTAGCATCGTTAAATTACTAGTGGATTGAATAAATAAATATTAGAGGACAGTGTCACAAAAGTTGACCTAGTTCCAAACTAAGCTCCAGGCTTTTACCATACGAATACTTAGCAGTAGTATTCATAGTAAAACCTCAAAACCACATAATAAATACTCGCGCTTTACATATAGGTACATAATATTTGCCCTAACCGGGGTTGAAACAGGGACCGCTAGCAGGCTTCCTAGACCACCAACAAAGTTTCGGCTCATAGATTAAAGCAGTCTAAAGTCGTTTAAGTTCAAACTAATAGGGCTACGATAATCTAGCGCTTAGCAAATTTGACAGCGTAATGTTGGTTTAAAGATCCAGTTATAGAGATTACCCGACTATGTTAATTGCATTTTCGCACGACATGCTCGAAATTGCTCAATTATATATATCATGCAAACCTCACCTAAAGTAAGTCATTATAACCCGCTGGTTAATAATGAGATTTGAATTCGTATGAAAAATTGTTCCATAGAAACCTACAGCAAAAATAACTTATTTGAAAATCGAACTGGCCACTACAAGCCATATACGTAAAACAAAGAAAAGGTGAAAAAGTAGAGTTTTCTTCTTTGGGATAAAGCCATTTAACTCGTAACATACTCGCTACGCTCGGAAGTTAAATCTGGAGTCCCTCATTTGCTCAGCATTTAATATCGCACCCGTGACATAAAACAGTGCTTTATCTAATCTACTAAGGAGTGGTCCAGAAAAAAAGTAGCAGCACATAATATGGAATTTATTTTTATTTGGTGCTAGGTCTAGTCCCTAGGGACTAAAGTACTTTTTCTTTTTAATTTACGTTGGAAACCCTTAAACAGCCAATCATCGCCTTTTTCAGTGATTGTATATGGACCATTTTTAGTGCAAAAATTATAAAATAAGCGATTTAATTTCGTGAAACAAGATTAATGATTACAAATATGAATCTATTTAAATATATAAGTAAGGAATAAATCTATTTTATTAGGCATGGTCCAAATAGTTTTCAAGTTTGTATCTGTTGGCTAAATATGCAAGCATTAAAACATCACGGTGTTTGTGAATGGAGGATTATCGCCATTTTCAGTGATTGTGTATGGATCATTTTTAGGCCGTGGAAATAACCTCTAAATAACAAATGTGCAAAATTATAAAAAAAAAATATAATTTCGTGAAACACGATTAATGATTACGAATATGAGTCTATTTAAACATATTAGGGATAATTCCATTTTATTAGGCATGGTTCAAATAGTTTTCAAGTTTGTATCTGTTGGCTAAATATGCAAGCATTTAAACATCACGGTGTTTATGAATGGAGGATTATCGCCATTACCAGAGATTGTGTATGGACCATTTTTAGGCCGTGGAAATAACCTCAAAATGCCAACTGTGCAAAATTATTTGTAAAAAGATTAAATTTCTTGAAACACAATTAATAGTTTTCAAGTTTTCAAGTTTGTCTGTTGGCTAAATATGCAAGCATTTAAAGTGTCACTTTACAAAAAACTAATAACTGCGAAACTTTGTCAGAAACTTTGTTACCTACTATTTGTTAAATTTTGTAATTTTGTATAGAACGTCGTTTTTTTTTCTCGCATTCGAAGTGAAAAGTAGAGTCTTTAACTCGAGACTAAAGCGCCATAATGACACTCGAACTTTATCCACCCTCGCTTTGCTTGTTGAACAATCTACTATTGTTGTCTTTATGGTTCAACACCATTGGTGTACAATTACAAGAGGTAGCTTAGTCAAAAAAAAGTCAGGTTACTATTATCCCAGAAAATTAAGTCTTTCGCAAATGAAGGAGCAGGAAACAGCTAGTATAATGTACACGCAAAAAATATAACCCTTCGTCGCTTTCCCGCCGTCGGGTAGTTAAGAGGTAGTTCATATAATTACAAGTTGCCTCGTGGGGTCTGTTCCTATTACAAGTTTCATTGATTGCCCATACTTTTGGTCTCGGACCTCGACTTGGTAAAGAAACTCGCCATCTACCAGGAAAATATCGTCTTAACAAGTTGCTCAACAACTTGGAATTACTGAAACTAATGAAACAAAGGCATATTGAATCAACATATATCATTACAATCTCTAGACTACTGTCATCATTTTTCTTATTGTTGTTTCAGCTCGATATTTCTTCAAAACGCCCACGCTAGGTGCATTCACACGCCTATAGGTCTATACTTTACATAGTTAATGGTACCTCGTAAAAAACGCATATGTATTACATTACTGCATATCAGTTCACACAAGTAAAAACGCGCTTATGCAAAGTAGCTGTCGAATATGCTTGTATGAACGGGCCTAATGCAATTATCTTGTTTAGGAATGTTAGGGTACGACGCAAGAACATGTTGGTAGGTAAACTTCAAAGGAGAAATACTTTGATGGGGTGTGCGTTCTACATACATACATTCCTACATTAAATCACGCCTGTTTCCCAGGTTGGTAGGCAGAGACCACTTCTTTCCATTTGCTACGATCTTGACAAATTTCTTTCGCTTCTTCCACATTCATACATCGAATCATGCACGCACGTCGGTTTCGGGTACTTAAGATTCGGCCCTTTTCCAGTATTTCTCCGATTTGACTCGAAAAAGTACGCCTAGGGCGGGCCCTTCCGACCCGTCCACTCACTTTCGATCTGTATATCTCTTTCGTCAATCTTCTTTCATCCATCCTTACCAAATGACCGAACCATCGAAGCATGCCCTTTTCAATCTTAGTCTTGTGTATTCTAAGATCTAAATATTCAATTAATACACAAGCCCGGGAATTTTACACGGTAAAACAATATTGTTTTGTTTTTGACATGGTATCGAAAGGTTTTTTACTCGACCTATCATGACATTGACAAATAAGATAACATGTCGAAAGCGATATGGTTTAATCGAGTAGAATAGAGCTTGAAGTGAATGGATGAGTTTGAGTTTACAACGTACGAAATGTTTTAGAAATATAAAGCGACCTCACAAGTCCCCCGGCCAAGAGCTCGCGTGTTTTTTTAGAATAAGAATAAGAATAAGAATAAGAAAATATTTATTGTGAACTGTGTGTGTTTTCCGTTACATAAAAATAAAATTCAAAGCGTTACAAACAAGAAAGCGTTTAGCTGGAAACAAGACATTTGATAAGTACTTAGGTTTATTTTGTGACGCTAAAACCGATGAATGATCAAGGGGTTTTAATTGTAAATAAATGAGGAAAATAACATGTTGAAGTGGCATACATGACTGGCGTTCAGAATATTAGCAACATTAAGATCGCATCCGTGTTTACAAATTTGGTAACTGCAAATTAAAAATTGACATCTTGCCCGTATAATTTAATTTTTAATTGAATATTGGGAACGGATATAGTCTCCTACTATCCATCTTCAGTAGCTGGGACTGTACATGATTTATGCATGAGTGACGACATGCATCAAACAATACCGTGTTCGACAAGCCGGCCGATCCATTACTAGCTCGATTATCCAGTTCAAATATTCAATCCGCGTGATATCCAGCCTCGCAGCCGATGGATAATCAATTGTTCGGGTAACTTAATCCATCGAACGTCTCAATCAGACTCCATTGTTTGCCGTTGCACAAACCTGATACTATTACGGGGCAATAATTACGTTTATGGAGACATACCCACAATGGCGGCAAAAAACCCGCCGTTCACATGACAATCAAAACGGGGAAATTTTTATATAAAAGTTACTTACTTGTTTCATGGGACTGGGCTAAATCAGGTGGGATTTAAGTCGTTGGTTTAAGTAAGTTGTAGGCGTTCAATCTAATACAATCTTTACATCTAACTACACTAATATTATAAAGAGGAAATATTTGTGATCTCAATAGTATGTTTGTAACGAATAAACTCAGAAACTACTGGACCGATTTCAATAATGATTTCATCATTAGGATACTACATTATCCCTGCATAACATAGATTATGTTTTATTTTTCTGCGCTCCGACGTTATCAAAGTCGCTTCCCGCGGTCTGTCCCTCTGTATGTACGGTTAAGATCTTTCAAACTACGCAACGGATTTGAATGTCTTCATCAAAAGATAGAGTGATTTAAGAGGAAGGTTTATAATAGTACATTACTTAACAAGGGCTGTAAAAGAAAGAAAGCCCGAAATCGCAGGTATTTGAGACCCGAGCCGTAGGCGAGGGTTGTAAATATGCGATAGAGGGCTTTCTTTTTTACTGCCCGTGATGAGTACACAATTTTACGTCTTCACCTGGCCACAATGCGAGTTTTACCGTGCGCGCAGCGTGCGATAAAACTCACATTATGGCCAGGTGTTACGTAAATAAAATTTTGGATTATGTACGGGTGTTACTTACGGAAAACTAACATAAACCGAAGCGAAGCGACGGCGGGTCGCTAGGTAGAATAAATTTAATAATTAAAACAATTTTGACTGACCGTGACTTGGTTTGGCTAACTTACATTATTTTACAGTTCTGTACCCAAAGGATACCAACGGGACCCTATTACTAAGCCTCCGCTGTCCATCCGTCTGTATGTCAGCGGCTTGCATCTCATGAACCGTTATAGGTAGACAGTTTATTTTTTTACAGACCGTGTATTGCTATTGCAACTACAAAAAAATACGTATACCCGTACAACAGGGTACGGTACCCTTCGTGTCCGAGTCCGACTTGCACCTTCCCATCTTTTTTGCCTAGCTTTTTTGTCTGGTGGGCAAAGGCCCTCCCCTTAATCTCCGCTCGTCCCTATTTGGTACGTCTTCCGGCCAGTTGCTGAGGAATGCGTCCTAGTCGTCCCGCCATTCCGAATAACTTCGGGATGAAAATGGGGTTAAGTATTTGCCATGTCCTACATGTTCCCATACAACTTAATTATGTTTTTGCAATGGAATTCAACATGATGAACATGCAAATACTCATTTAACCACTCACCTAGCTCAGCTTCGTTGGTTCACGGAACATTTTACCAAATAGATTAAGTGTCAATGGAAATTCTTAGTAACTGCAAAAAACGGGTGCACCATACGGACGGAAAACAAAGCAGCAAGGTCAAACCATTAATGTTCTTTTTTACATTTTGGCATGGAACCCTAAAAAGCTGTAAAGTGACGGCACCAATGCTAGACACTTTTAGCTGAAGGCTCCTTTAATTGCCACTATAGATTGATTGTCTTAGAAAATAAATGAATAACCCTTATCTTCAGTAACATAAGAATCAAGTCTGCATCATACATTGGTCCTTGATTTATTACTGGTTCCAACACTCTAGGTACCTGCAAAATGGTCTTAAGTGGTCGTGCATTCAATTCTCAGGACTAGGTAGGTACCTTTACTAACTAAGTGTGAATAAAATAAAAGTTTTTAGGGCACCGATTTTTAACTAAAATCTGGACTGAAAAAAATATCCAAGACAACACCAAATAACTTTTAAAAGAAAATCAATTATTCTTTCTGTTTTTCGAGGTAGTTTTTTATGTTTCTACTAACGGTGCGGCGTCGGTTACCCTACACTGAGTATAATACGACATGGTTTTGCTCAGTTTATAATACATTATTTCAATCTTGAGTTCTCAATGTTATCATTTAAAAAAATGACCAATCCCACAGCTTTGCATCATCTTTTGCTGCAGTATATTTTATACCATAAATTTTCTACTGCTGTAATATTTGCAAGCTCTAAAAGCTCCAATGATGATGAATTACCGCTGCCCCGCTGTGTTAACCACCCGCGTCTGTTATATTTTCTTAGAGTTGAGATGAATACAGCTCGTTATCTTAATTTGTTCACTTTCTTGAATTATTAGTAAATTGAGATATAACTTTTGTATTTTATTGTGAAGTAAGGGTAATCATTGTTTGTTACTTTATTACCTTTAGATGAACTATTAACTACAAGGTAGTACTTACCTACCTACAAAACTTTTGATCTTACGAGTATTAAGGTTTTTAATAATTTGCGACCAGTTTGTAGTTTTATAAAAAGTATCGAATTGCTTTGTATTTTTATTATAAATACAAAGCATTAGCCAATCGCCAAACGCGAACAATTTTATCACGTCATTAAAGCTGACGTTCATTTAATTGTTTAAAGTTAAAATACTCTAAAAAATGTGATTTTGACTCGTGCACCGTGAGTTCCTCTAACTAGTCATAAAATAAATCCGTAATCCAAAACATAAATAGGTCGTTCGCGGTAGTTCCTTCGAAGGAACTATTGCGTTTTTTTTCGCACTAGTTCCTTCACAAGAGATGAAGGACGTATTCCGATTTTCTTTCGCTTTTGTTCCTTTGCAAAGACTGACTCATACCTTATTTTCGCTCCTTTTAGTTCCTTTGCAAAATAACTAAAGGAAATAATGCGGTGCGAAGTTCCTTCGAAGGAACATCCAAAGGAACAACCGCGAGTAATCCATCAGTCGCAACATTTCGCGAAGGCTGACAACGTTTCTATTTTGAATGTGATTACCACCAATATAATAAACATCAGTTACAAAGCGATCTAAGTGATAGTCTGTCTTAGAATAAAAAGGTTTTTTAACCCTTGAGATCGACATCCCGAATAAATCGTAAGTGGTAATTAAAAATCTACACCCGTATTATTTCTACAAAATTTGTTCGCATCACTCACAATGGGCACTTAAATTATCTAATTGTTAGAGAAAAAGTGACAAATCAATAGAAACAATATGAACAAAGCCTCGTAAAATAACCCAAGTGTAAGCCAGCTCCCTCGCCGGTTCCGTGCCGCTCGCATACATTTTAGACTTAAGTGGGACAATTACTAGTTAAGTAGGTTAAAGATATAGTTTAAACTACTGGAAAATATTAGCCGGCACGTACAATGAAGTTTATGAGGTTAAGGGGTATAAGGGGTAGAAGGGGGGGCGTAATGAGTTGTTTCAATTTATGTATACTTACCTCTACAATATTATGCTACTAGGAAACTAAAACCACTTTGTCGGCTCTTTGCAACGAATAGTTAGAAAAAAACATCGTATCAAGTTATGTTTTACCAAACCTTTTTGTTTGTTTACTTCCGTTCCGCCGTTTGTGTGTAGGTATATACGCTTAGATCTTACAAACTACACAACGGATGTTAATGTGGTTTCCATTAATAGATTGAGTGATTCAGGAGGAACTGGGAAAGCTTTTATGTAATTTGAATTCTAGTTAACGTACTGGTGTTACAGAAACTAACTAAATTAATAAAATAAAAAGAAGCTCATACTACAAAAATAATAAACAAAACTTTTTCAAATAATTTCTCAATTAAATATTTCTTACAATAAACGGAGGTCATCTTCTTTATAATGACGTGTGTAATGTGTCTTTAACCTAGGAATTATGTAATTTGCTCAAAGTAGTGCACAGACAACGGTACCCTAAGAGGAATTTATTAATGGCGCTAGCGCGTACTCTCGTGCGAAGTCTATAGGTAGGGCTTGACTCCACGTCTGCACGCAGATAATAGCAGTAACATACACCACGCGCAGCATTTCTGCGCAGCCTCTCGCGCAGTCACTATGTTGCACTAAGTTCCAGTTGAGTTGAGTGCCAGTTCACAGTGACTCGAGTGTGTGCTTTATGGACTGACGAGATGTGGAGGTTGATACTTGGTGAGTGGTTTTAGTAGTTGACCAAAGTGGATTTGGGTGGATCAACTTATTGCTGTTGTTATTCTGGCCCGTAAGCCAGGAGACAACAGTGATAGAATTTCTTAGAAAAAATGTTATATTATAAAATATACTCCTAGGACACTCAGGAGAAAAGCCTGTTTTTTAAAAAGCCTGTTTTTGAAAACTGTTTTTTAATGGACTTATATCCTTTTAAATCATAGTTTTAAAGAGTGACCCAGGAGACGTCACCATGGCAACGAGCTACAACAAAAAGTTGATTGACTCATTTATTGATCGCAAAGTGAGATTATTACAAATATTTGACGTGACACATATATCACATGACATATTGTGTTAGATATGTGTATGTGTGATATGTGGTTAACTGGTAGAGACCACTAGGCATTAAGCCCGCCATTTGTGCTTTTTTGTCTTAAATACATTCATAATAAATGGTTATGTTCAAGTTTACAATGTTAGTTTCACAGACAATGATGGATGAAATAATTTCCTCAATTGGACCTAGTCCTGAACTGAGCTCTACGCTTGTACCTACTATTATTGATATATTCATGTAAAGCCAAGTTACCTACATCCGCACTCAGAGACGTCAATTAAATTTAATGCTTGATTAAAGTAGCTCCTGTCACTTTATTTGCTATAGCAATAGAATAAGACAACGTCACTAAACTTATAAAAAATCGATGAGACGTGGACCATTTGCAGGCATAATTGCATTTTTAGTAGGTCTGTCCTATCTATAGCTCAGAAACATGACCTCTTTAAGTCACGAAATAAAGTGCACTTGCAAAACAAAACTTAAAAGCAGTATACCATTTAAATTAAACTAACGGTCGGAAATCGGAAATCATTCAGGAAAAACTCTATTTTAAATAAGAACTTCCGCTCATTATCGAACTTCACAACTTCGCTTTGGAAGTATTACCGTTGGTTTTTGATTGACTTCCCGAGACCTCGGTAACTTAAGCTCCTTACAAAGTTTCTCGAAGACGATTAAAAACAGTGGAACTTACATTTATAATTGCAGTTCAAAACGACAAGGACTCAGGGTACGGATACTTTTACCTTTTTAATTTGTTGCTGAATTCTATAAATTGTAAATTTTGAATATTTATAATTTTTTGAAGTTTTATTTAGAATGTAAAAAATGTATTAAATAGAATATTAGATTCTTTCAGACTCGACATGTTACCGGTGTAAATATTTATGTAAATGATGCGTTCTAGATTAGCGAATCAAGTATAGGCGATTTTCGTAATGTACAAATAAATGTTGAAAAAAACGGTTTTACTTAATTTTAAAACCGGTTTTGGATAATGATGGTAAAACCGGTTTGGCCGGTTATTTCAATTTCGGTGAAACCGGTTTTGTGAATATCATTGAAGATATCAATTAAAAAAAATTGGTTCCTTCATTTCTCGTAGCCTTAATTTTACAGCAAGCATGCCTACATTGTCTTAGAGTTCTATGTAGTTCCGTTCCAAGAGGCACATTATAAACTAAAAATTACGGTTTTCTCGCAGTACTCTTAAGAGTCACGTTTACGATGCAAGTTGGTATCACGCAGCTGCAATATGCAGTGTATGCAGGGAGCATAGCGACAGCAGCACACTCACAAACTTGCTAACCAAGAGCAAATATTTTTGGACTCAGGTGATACTCATAAATGAGTCACTATTTATTTAATAGAAGGATTACTTGCCGACGAGCTTAGTTGTCCTGGGTAGTGGTTCTCTCAACAACGACGGTCGGTCGGACGAATGAGTGAAATCACAGCGGCGAGTTTAAGTAGTCCCGTCGGTGCGAACAAAACATATTTTAGCGCGTGCATTTTCAATTTAGTAGCATGGCCTCTGCCGATGGATCGAACGTATAAGGCTGCTTAATTGAAAATGCACGCGCTAAAATGTGTTATGTTCGCTCTGACGGGACTAATTAAACTCCCCGCTGCGATTTCACTCGTTCGTCCGACCATCCGTTGTTTTTGAGAGAATAACACCCATGTGTGCTCGTAGGCGAATGGTATAGCATCTGCCTACAAAAAAGGATTGTGAACCGACGCCTAAATCACGTAGCGGTCATTACATTCATTTAGCTCCGGGCCATAACGTTTCTCACCCCCTAAATCAAATCCAATTTTCATAATATCTTGTGGTAATTATGAAAAACTAGGTCTGTAAGTGTGCGTTTCTTTTTTGGTTTAGTTTGCTTGGACCTAACTACAAATACAAGCATTACTAATTAAAAATGTTTGAAAATGGTGAAAAGTTTGTGTCCAATTTTTTATGGGTGAAGTTAAATTTAATAAGGTGTCCCTATTAAATTATTGGAGTTATGTAATGATTGGAAATGATTCTAAAGGCCCATTGACCCGAGTTTTTCGTTTATTTCCATACAAACCCTTCAAAACAAAAACATCTTAAGATGGTATGTACATATAAAGATTGTACATCAAATGTACAAGTACCTATCCATTTTCTCCGGCGTGAACAACCGAGATAGCCATTTAACTTAGTTTATACCCTTCTGCTACCTGTTAGGGTTACCTCGAAGCACTAAATTCCAATTATCTGACTCTACTCCAATAGGTTTTGTTTCTACCCATCTTGCTTGATAGGAAAACCTACTTGTGTCCAATACAGCTCATGGCATCCCTCTTATTATTTAAGTGTAACAGAATTGAGCAAAAGAGACCATACTAATGTCACTTCTCACCTGGTCCTCAGATAAGGTTCACTGTATCTGAATGTCTATCTGAATAGTCTCCGAAAGAGGCACTTACGCTACAACGGTGTTCTGCCCTCAGGCTAAAGTTAATTTGCTTATCATAAAACGACAAGGGTGCTCTCACAAACTGCGCAGTTTATCTACATACCTACAGGGGCTGGGTACTAAAATCTTGCCCATTGAAAAAAGTACTGGGAATTATCTTAGTAAAGTTCACCACAGATTATACAGATCGAAAGTGAGTGGACGGGTCGGAAGGAGCCGCCCTAGGCGCACTTTTTCGAATCAAATCGGAGAAATACTGGAAAAGAAATCTTAAGTACCTACCCGAAACCGACGTACGCGCATGACTCGATGTATGAATGTGGAAGAAGCGAAAGAAATTAGTCAGGATCGTAGCAAAGAGTGGTCTCTGCCTACCCCTCTGGGAAACGGGCGTGATTTAATGAATGAATGAATGAAAATTTCACCACAAAAATATTATTTACTCCATTGTAACAATCAAATAGAAATCCAAGCGTGCTAATTTACTATTTTATGTATTGCCAAAAGATTAAAAGAAAACCACGAAAAAAACACCGATCCATTAAATAATCAAATGCGTATCGGGCACCCATCGAGACAGGACAGTCAGACAGACTGACACGGCAGTGTTAATATATTAGTAACAGTTCGTTAATAGTACCTATCAATCAACTTGAGTCTTTCGAATAACTTTTTGTTCCAAATATTATTTTTCCTAGCAATGTAAACATTCTTGCATTCCCAATTTTGCTTCCTGTGTAGCGCATTATGTATGGAAAAGACGCAAATGGCGCACTCGGTCATGGCGTCTAGCTTCCACCCGTTACGACTATATCTTTCCGCATCATACATAATAAATAGCATAAGGGTTAGATCTTTATGCTTATTTCAACACGGTATCAACTGATATTACCTTTAAGCTGACAAAAGAAATAAACCAAGACATTAAGTCCGCCATTCTTACTAACTTTGTGTGTTATGCAATAAAGTTTAAATAAATAAATCTAAAGTTGCAACCCATTTCCGTGGCTAGCTCTCCATCTATTAGTAGTAACCAGTAAGAATCTTTTGTAGCATATAAGCAAGCTACATACGATTACCTATACGGGACGTGAGAAAGAATACATTGTATCAAAAACCATATTACATACATACATACATACTACATACATAAACTCACGCCTTTATTCCCAGAGTGGGGTAGGCAGAGCTACAGAATTTCCAACAACTATAAAAACTTTTTGATAATTCTGTAACCACATTTTGCACACTTAGGCGAAGATTTTTACCAGTGTATTAGTGACAGGTTGCAAGCCCATCGCGTAACAGTACTACACGCCTTTATTACCTTAGTCGGCTTTTACGACATCCACGGAAAGATACGGAGTGGCACTATTCTAATCTGGCTACCACACGGGGTACCCCAAAAACCACATTATTCTGTCAAAGCCCTGGAAGATAACAAAACATAAGGACGATTAAGATATCAGCTATATTAAGATATTACCTCAATCATGTGACCGACTTAATAAATTTCTATTCAATGGTTTATTTACGTCTCAACAATACCTCCACAACATACATATAATTTTTAAGTTCATGAAGTTTAAGTTCATAATTACAAGAGAAAAAATACAGAAGTAAACATTATTAAAATTTAACTTAATGAAATGCGTATATTGGCAATAATGTTTAATTGAACCGTAGATTATTAATAGTCATTTACATTGTGGAATACAATACAGTTTTGAGCATTTGATTTCAGAGCATTAATGTGGTTTTGCTCTCTTAATTAACTACAATAGTGTTTCAATTGGAGCTTAATTTGCCCTGTGCGAGTAGAGGCACGATTCCTACCACTTCAGCTGAGCGGCTTCGTCGACGTTAAGATTCGACCAAAGTCAGAGTATAGAATATAATTTATACACTGTGACTGGGTAGACTTACCGGTTAACGAGTAGTTAGTTGACAAACTAAAAGACAAATTGTTCAAGAGTATACCTAACCTAACTATACTCGTTCCGTTCTAAAAAAGCCGGATCTGACAGCTTTGAAAGTTGTACAAAATAGTAAAGTATAGGTTTAAGGGTAAGTATGTTTTGTACCGAGTTTAAAGCTATCAAAACAGCCTTTAAGAACGGCGCTAGTCTAGTGGATTCCAACTATTGCGTCATTGTTTACTGTCAAAACCGTTACCTATTACTGATGACCGGAAATAACTATGTGTAAATTGACCCTAACTCCCAAATTCATAACGTATCGCCCAGGCCTCTAAAGCCCATAAAACTGCCGTCCACCCATTGACCCATGTCGCCACGCCTTAACTGGTCCATAATCGTTACCTAACCCAACATTGTCCACTTTCTACCATAGATCACGACCCATCCGAACAACAGGCCTATTTGTTATTGAAATTTATGCCGACTTCTTATGAAACCGACGCGGCTTGAATGAGATTCGGAAATTAATGTTCCCAATTTTTAGACCGATATGACATTAACCATCATAAGTAATCAAAACATTTGAAGTTTCTTTTCGAATGGAAGTATTGGTCTACCTGAATAATATTACTTGGATACGTACGGTCAGCATCAAAAGTAGCAAAGCAAAATAACATGCTCAAAATTATCTAGATACGACGTATTCTCTTCACAATAAAGTCAAGTGCAGATAATTTTTACCTCTTCGGTTGCGTAGGTACTTCTGCTGCTGACTGTACAGTCAACCAATTTGATTTCTAGGACACTTTGGACTATGTTAAAGTGACGTTGTCAACCAAAACGTAAGAGACTCCCTATGATTTATGGACTTTGACAACGTCGCGTTGACAAAGTCCATAGTGGCATAGGAATCAAATTGGTTGACTGTACATGATAGTAGGATCAGCGTCATAAAAAGCTGTAAGCTTTAGGACTATGTCGCTTTTACGCAACTACCTATGTGCCGACTAAATAGATATCTGAAAAAATTAACTAAAATGTCCTTCTGTCAAATTTGTTTTTATCCTAATTATTGGCTGATGAAAATTGTTATCATCAGCGGGCCTATTCGGGCCGTGTTTATTGATGTGGATAACGCATCTGCTACATTCTAACCTGTTGTATGTTTGTAAGTGCGAGAGTGACCGATGCTTTATCCCCCGCGACTAAAACGACCATAATATGGATGGTGTATTCCCAATTCCCAAGCCTGGAATAATTATATGAATTATTTATTAATGCCGAAAATGTGGATTCTGAAGTAAACTGTCTCATTCAGAATAATTAATAGTGTATCGTAGGATTAATAATGTATCAGGGGGCTTAATATGGCTGCGTTTATCGCGTGACGAAAGGTGGATAGAACATCCGTCACTTTCTGACACGTATATTATGACGACGCGCTGGCCTAGTTGGTAGTGACCCTGCCTACGAAGCTAGCGGTCCTGGGTTCAAATCCCGGTAAGGGCAGATATTAGTGTTATGAACGCGAATATTTGTTCCCGAGTCATGGATGTTTTCTATATATTTAAGTATATATTTCTCTATTATAAGTATGTATATCTTTGTCTAGTACCCATAATACAAGCCTTGAGCTTAGTTTGGGACTAGATCAATTGGTGTGACATTGTCCCCTGATATTTATTATTATTTATTAAATATATAAGTACGAGAGTGACGGATGCCTTTTCCACATTTTGTCTCGCGATAAGCGCAATAGGGCTGCAGGAAGAAGGATTAATACGCGATTCAAAGCTTGTATTTAGTTGTAGGGTTGTAATCTCTACTCGCACGGTAGCACAGGGACAGGTTTTCGTCGTTCTAATCACGTGGATAAACAAAGCTTAGCGAGTAATCTGTGGAACTATCAACACACCGAACAATTTGTTACACGTGGAGCATCAAGGATCAAGGAGCGTTATACGATAGAGTGAGTACGATGCAGCATCAAAAGTATATGGACAGTCGAATAGGTCGAAATTGTCTATGCACGATTCTATTTTCGATAGAATAAGAGCGTGTGTAGATAATTTTAAATTTGTCTCCTCCTGTTTACGTACCTACTTCTACTGCTGGCTATACTTCCATGTTGAATCTATGTAAAATACAGCATTGTGCAAAGAGGAAAATAACAAACAAAATCATTAGAAACACAACAGATATTATGTTCAAAAGCAAACTTATTCCTTTGAGTAATCTCTTCCAGTTCGGTTAACCTTTCTGCAAAAACATGTGATTCTCTTTATGCTTTGGCTTTATTTTTACAAAAAAAATCGTAAGAGATATACCATCGAATTCTTGTTCGTTCGCTTGATCTAAACCCACCGTTAGGCGAGATCTTATAACTCTACCACAGACAGTGTAATTCAACGGACGAATTTTTAACCGGCTAGATTCAATTGTCCCTTTAGAAATAAACATTTAGGCGTGCATATCAATTAGGTAGCTTTACACTCGCTCGTTCATTGACCAATATACGAAGCAATATGCGAATGTATGAAGCTGTTTTTAAGATCACCTCTGGTTGGTTAGTATCTCTCTCTACCTCTAAAGCATGAATGTGACTTCAATCGAAGCTCAATCTACCATTACGCCTGCACCCTATAAGATACAACATTGATTTAAATACAGGGTAATGGCACCAGTGACCTGCCAGGATCCAGTTGTGATTGTAGGTAAATAGTGAGCTATTTTGAATTACTGAATCCCCGGGTGATTAATGATTTGACACCTTATTGACCAATGCGTAGCGCGATTGTTTCAATGGCTTATAAAGAAAAGAGAAACGTTGATACAAGAGCATGATGGTTAACAAAGTTAACTAAACGTGCCAACTCATTCATGTTTCTGTACGAATAATAAGGGGGCGACCTACCAAATAAACATGTTCATAAATTCTTTAAAATGAAAGATTATGAGTTTTATTAGTATAAGTAAGCCCTAGGCGTACTTATACTAATAAAACTCAAAATAAAAATCAAATCGGAGAAATACTAGAAAAGGGCCGAATTTTAAGTACCCGAAACCGACGTGCGTGCATGACTCGATGTATGAATGTGGCAGAAGCGAATGAAATTTGTCAAGATCGTAGCAAGTGAAAAGAAGTGGTCTCTGCCTACCCCTCTGGGAAACAGGTATAAGTGTGTGTCTGGCACTTGCCTTAAATGGTATTATCACACTTCGAGCATACATCCTTCCTTTGAAAAGGATATAAAAGAAACTAGGCAAACTAAGCCCTAAGCAATACAATCCTAAATTTTCAAAACTTGTTATATTCCTTAAAAAGTACCCCTGGTAGGCACGAGGTAAAATATAATAGTAATAAGTACATAATATTTGTATATCTTTACCAATCACGGGATTACGGGAGTCCCGGACCTTTGGAAGGCGTACATGGAGCCGAAGCCAACACGCGGAGGCCCTTTGAACAAGTTTATTTTAGTAAAGCGATGGGACACCAACCGGCGATTGTACCTGAGCTTAAACTATAGAAGTATGCTCCCACCGTAGGAAGGACTAATTCAAGAAGAATGCCAACATTAATAATAGGCTCTATGAATGAACGAACATGGATTATTATAAAGCTTATGTAGCTTATTATGGGCTTTTTAGCTACCATCGCGTTTACTACTTTGACGCCGTGACGTAACGTTCTTGCCGAGCGCCTAATGAAATTCCGTTGATTTCATATTCATTCGTCACGTTTGATGCAATTAAGTGAGTCGTGTTTAGGGTAATAATACACTTTATAACGCTATTAACGCCATCTTATTTGCTATCATCATTAGAATTTACAATATCATTAAATATTGCCCTGTTTTCTCAACGAAAACTGAACCAACTTCTTTTTCATTTGCATGACTTTTAAAATTAAATGTTCTATGCCTCCCCAGATTTTGTAACTGTTATAGGTACGTACTTGTCTTTAATTAATTATGCTCCAATTGATAAACTTTGTAAGTACATTATAAAAATTACTTAACTATAAAACAACATACCTAGAATGCAAAACGTTCTGGAATACTTTTTTTTTCATTTTATATTTGTATATCACAATCTTGCAAAAATTTACCTAGTTCCAAACTAAACACTTGGTTCATACAATTGAGTACTAAATAAAGGGGAAAAACTTAAGTAAATGACATTTTGCATGTAGTTCTGTACAAAACTAATATGGAATTAACGTCAAATTTCAAATAAAGAATGTCGAACGGTCTATACAGATTTGTTACACCTACGTCCTACATGAAATAGGTCATTCACTTAAGGTTTTCACCTATAACGATATAGATACGAACGCATGTAATAAAATATTTAGGGCCTGTTTCACAATCAACGAGTAAATTTATCTGCCATTGAAAGTTGGCTCTCTCCTTGTCTATTTTCAAGTGTATGAAAGAGGAAGGGCTAAATTTATCTGTCAAATATGCATTACTTGTCGATGGTGAAACAAGCGGTTATTATTTTAAATCGTAACTTCTTAGTAAATAGTCAAGGCTCAGGAACAAATATTGATGCATTGCATCACACAAAATTGTATTTGTCCGCCACCGGGAATTGAACCTAGAACAGCTAGCATTGTTGGCAAGGTCACAACCAGCTAGTAGGTCATCTAGGTACATCTGCGTCTTCAAATAAGTATAAAATCGCCAAATTTACTTGTCAACAATGTAAGTTTAAGCTCAAAATTTAGAATAAAAAATTATTATTATTTGGCGAGACTTCAGCCCTTTTAGATACAACATTGTTCAAAACTCTGTCTGTAACACCAGCAATATTCAAATCACCTTAAGAGCTTAGCCAATTTAACTAATTATAATTACAGACAATGATGTGTGTCACTTCGAACCTATCCTACGGAGTAAGACAATCGTAAGGTACGGTGGGACCGCCATTACAGTCCATTGATCCACTTTTTACGTCTCTTGATTACTCTCAAACAGGCAAAAAGTTATGAGAACTCCGTAGTATATTTACTTGCGGTTGCAACAGTATTGTCAAAGGAACTGGGTGTCTGTTCGTGTCTATAGAACTCACGACGTAAATATTTGTTATTTGGAAGCATTGGAATGCTTTACATACAAATTCCTACTCTACTTCCCATAATGCGACTGAATAATGATAAACATGTAAAAGATATCGTACCTTTTTGCAAACAGTGTAATTTTTAAAGGCGTGTAGTACTGTTAGGCGATGGGCTTGCAACCTGTCACTAATACATTGGTAAACATCTTCGCCTAAGTGTGCAAAATGTGGTTACAGAATTATCAATAAGTTTTTGGAGTTGTTGGAAATTCTGTAGCTCTGCCTACCCCACTCTGGGAATAAAGGCGTGAGTTTATGTATGTATGTATGTATGTGTAATTTTTATTATTAAGTTATTCTTATTCTTATTCTTAATTAGAACCCATAGTTTATAACTAGTTTCTTTTATTATTACGAATTTATTCCATTCACTGACTCACTGGCGGCACCGAGTAGGATTCCCGAACACGCGGGAAACCAAATACCGAATGGCTAGCGTGTTATATTATTTACTAGCGACCCGCCCTCGCTTCGCTTCGGTTTATTTGAGTTTTCTATAACACACGTACATAAAACAAAATTTATTATACCTACATAAAAACCTTCCTCTTGAATCACTCGATCTACTAAAAAAAACCGCGTCAAAATCCGTTGCGTAGTTTTAAAGATCTAAGCATACATAGGGACAGACAGCGGGAAGCGACTTTGTTTTATATACTATATATATATATATATATATAATATATATGTAGTGATTGAGGTATTCAACCTTTATAAAGACCTCGCATTGAATCAACAATTCAGGCTATAATCTCGTCTGCCTACGATACCCTTATAATAAGATGACGCCTCTCCAAAAGCAAATTGGGTGCGTAATATTAATAATCCCACACAATTTAATCAGCACGTTAATTGTTTGTGAAATTCCCTATTAATAATGACGTTTTATTAAATTTCGAGCGGTACGAAGTGCCGCCGTTATAAGCGTTCGTAGGTACTTACCTAGTTGCCTACGCATAGCAGCAGTAGGCGGTTGGTTATGGGTTTTAAAAAATAATAATTCCTTAGATAATATATGAAGTGAGTAAATTTTGGTCTCATTCGTATCCATTATACTTTTTATGTTTTTGGTTTAGTGCTTTTTAAATTGTTAAGTAAGTAAGTACATTATACCCTTTAACTTAGATTTCCACAGAAGGTTACTAACATTTTTTTTAAATGTTTTATGTGAACACGCTCCCTACTAGCAATTTATAACGCTTTCGGAGTTCTGAAAGTCATAGTGGTCGGCAGCAAATCCGAAATGAAGGAGTGAAATTATTTTTGGATTGTAATTAATACCTATAATTTTTTAATACCATGGCAGGAAAAGTGTATTTGCAGGATCACAACCCGCTTTAAGGCCGAGCCACACCGAGTGTTTGCGTGACGTGCGTGACGTGCGCGGGCTTGTGACAAGTTGTATGAGGATTCATACTATGGCAGAATAACAGCGTTGTGACCTTGCGTCACAACAAATGCTGAGCCAGAACCTATTCATCCGCACACATTGCTGGGCTCCGGTGCACACAAGGGTGTGCTCTACTTTGTATAACTGCCAAGTTTTCGACAGTGTTTTTTTTTAAATATAATTGTGCTGTAAAACATTGTTACCTTCGCTATGTGTGCGTTCTCCCTGAATAAATTTATTTTCTTTCTTTCTTTCTTTCTTTATACAGCGCAGTGGAATGCGCACGTGCACATCTACGCGGACGCATCCGTTGAGGCTCGGCCTTTAAGTGGACAAAGCGTAATTCGCTGGAAACAAGTAAAGAATAGACGGTCGTGTTATAAGGTTCACATTGTTTTTTTCTAGTTTGTTTGATCCCGTGGGCCGGTGGGCAGTCCGGGCGCGCGCCGCGGCAGGACCACCACGGGCGCGGCTGGGACATCCGGCTGGCGGTGCCGGGGCAGCCGGGCAACGACTACCCCACCCTCGGGAACATCCCCCGGACCTCCTTCTCATGCGCTGGGAGGGCACCAGGTGCGTAACCACCAGAGATCGGACAAATGGGCGTCGTTACTCGCAATAATGTGGACAGGACTACAAAGATTTTAATTAAACAAATTAAATTACATTAATTGATTTCATACCTGAACCTTAATATTGATCCTTTGCTGTAAAGTACATACATACATACATAAACTCACGCCTTTATTCCCAGAGTGGGGTAGGCAGAGCTACAGAATTTCCAACAACTATAAAAACTTTTTGATAATTCTGTAACCACATTTTGCACACTTGTTGTTTCAGGCTACTATGCAGATCTCGAGACCAACTGCCAAGCGTTCCGAGTATGTACAGCGGGGTCTACGTACGGCTTTCAATCTTTCCTATGCCCTAACGGAACCCTCTTCAACCAGGCTGTCTTTGTCTGCGACTGGTGGATGAACGTTAACTGTGGAGCCTCCGAACAGTACTTCAATGGTAACGGAGACAAGTTCGGGAATCTAAAACTTGGACCACAGCTCATGAAGGACATTAAAAAAATGCTCACACACCCTATGCGGAACCCTCTGGACAAGAGAATCATGAAGAGTAATCTCGTTGTAATGCAAGACTACAAACCGCCGTCAGGTCAGCTGTTCCCCAACAGCGCTTTGACAGCCAACGCCGATAGAACTCCTAGTAATGTCTACGTCCCTTCGAAACTTATACAGCAGAACTTCGGGCAAAACAATTTTATACCCAGCGATACATCATTTGCTGCATCGACACCGAGCCCTTCGTATGTACCCCCATTCAACACGATTCAACCAACGGTGGCTGACGCAGAAGTATTTCAAAGACAAAGACAAAATGGTCAATATGTTCAGACTAATAGACAAAACTCACAATCAGGAAATCAATTCGGCCGTCTTATACAACCTACTACTAGTACAATCAGCAACGCTAATGCTTTTCGTCAAGCACAACTTAACACAGCACCAACTACTTACAATCCACAAAACTTCAACAACCAGAAGACACAAACTAACGGACAACTCATACAATACACCGCCAACAAAACTCCCGCGCAGTGGAACAGCGGAAAGCAAGCCGAGCTCGGTATTTCACTAACAAGACAACAATACAATTATAACTCCAATCAAGACAAACAACAATACAAGTCAGTCACGCTGCCACAATTTTCAAGCGACATCAGCGGACCAGTTGGTAATGAAGCAAAGGAAAATCTGGTAAGCAACACTGATATACCTTCCACTGTTATAACTAAAACCCTAACGTACAATAGAATAATTCAAGAGCCTAAAACAGGTAACCCTAAATCCCGAATAGTATTCAAAACTTGGATAGTGAAGCCCTCTAAATCTGCAAAACTAATCGCAGAACCGACTGCTTACACATACAGTAGACCGACTGAAACTTTCAGTGAAAAACAAGAAGAGGAAAGTACTCCCTACGTGTATAACAGGCCTACTACGCCAACTCCGACAGAAAGAATAGTAAGCGAAGAAGGTCCTTATGTATACAATCAGCCAACGGCTGCGGCTAAACAAATAGTCTCAACCGTAAAACCACTTCCTCGGGTTTATCTCACGCCCTCTACCCCAGCTCCGACAGTAGGTAGACTATACCAAGCACCGACTACAGCTGAAACCACAAAAGCCTCTCGCTTTTACTTGGCTCCGACTGCTTTTAATCCATCCGCAAGACTCTACCTGCCTCCATCGCAACCACAACCACTAGTGTTATCCCGACAGTATTTATCACCCAGCGCTAACGTTCAAAATCCTTTCACTCAGAGTGCGCAGCTGAGAGCCGCCCCCACCTCTCCTTCGCCGGTATATGTAGCTCCAACTAACAACGTTTCTAATCAACCTTCCTTCACCCTCACCAAACACTCTCGCATTAACGCTAATCATAACAATTTAACTTTCGCTGACATCCTAACCAAGGAAAAACTCGACATAACAGTCAATGACATAGTAAAAGACACGAGTAAAATTCTGAAATCAACGTCTGGCGAACAGTTTGGTCGACTTCAACAGGACCTTAATTCCGTAGAATATCCTGATGAAGCCTATTTGCCATCGGCACCTAATAACAACAATAAGGAAACTGATAATCCATCCTCCCTATCAGATACATCTAAAAGTTCTCGACTCACCCAAAGTCCGTCAAAAGATCTAGAGCCCCCGCTTGAAAGTTTCAGAGAAAGTCAAAACACGAACCAGCTTTCAAATCTTCCATTCTTCAAACAACCAACCCAACCAACAAACACGATTGAGAGAACTGTTTCCCTAAAAATATCGATTCCTGAAAAAGTTGCATCGTACCTGTTTAAAAGTCGCAATGAAAGTAATTTTGATAGGTTGGAAATACTTAATACGGGCAGTAGCAATTATTTAGTGTTAACAAACCAGCTTGCAACAAGCACGACCCCTACATTCATTCCTATAGGTAAATTAATAGCGGATAAAAACACAACACTTTCTGATTCACAGGCGTTGGTGTTCTCTTTACTGGCTAACTCCATAAATGCAGCCAAAGAATACAGCAACATTGCTCAACAGAACGTTCAGGCAGCCACACCCACACAGCCACAGTTCCAGAACGTTAACAACGATGAGCTAGCTCGCATCACAAACCAAATATCACAACTCACGTCGTCACAGTATTCGAGCAATAACAACAATCAAAACGGCAACAACTTCGGTAACGCGAAAATCGTGTCCACATCTCAAACGACAACTACAAACGATGGAACTAAATATCAACAAAACTCGCAATACACAAACAATTTAATACCAAACACGGGACAAAGCGCACAGTACAATTCAGCACCACAACGGTCAGGAAGCTTCTATTCGTCGCAGTTCCAATTCGGCAACGGTTACGGTTCAATTATTGCTACCCCTAATCAAAATCAAATATACAGTGGTCAATTGTACCAACTGCCAGTACCTGAAGTCACGAGCCAGATTTACAACCAACAGAATCCAGGGAGAATCATTCAGCCCAATGACGTCAGTAATCAGAATAGCGAAGCGGGGCACCTCCGCGGGCCCAATCAGAATCCAAACGCGAACAATAACAATGTGGTAAAGCAATCGAGCGCGGAAGTTGAGATAGTTCAGTCGCAAAGTTTACCCGTGTCTAGTCCAGCAAAACTGCAGATCCCGCCTAACGAACAGAGCTTCAACAGTCAAGAAAGAGACCAAGCATTTGCTGGCAACTTTTTGAACAGTGAGGGCATATCTGCACAGATTCAGGATAATATCATTGGAACGATTACACATCCTTTGGAAAAGAATAAATATGTCACGTATAAAAAAGATCAATCGTACTATGTGTATACTAAGTTAGATAATAACGTGCTAGAGAAGAACGGTCAAATCAATGGAAAATCCCAATCAAATAATATCAATAACCAAAATGGTAAGCTGACGCAAGCTAATGATATTCTGTCCTCATTCCAGTTCATTCCTTCGGTAGGTTACCAACTCGAAGATGTAAAAGAACAGGAAAGGATACTCAACGCCTTCAATATAAACGAATTTGGTAGTCCTAAAGATGATAACAATAATAATAATGCTGGCTATCAAATACAGAATCCAAATCGAAGAAACGATGTCTTGACTACTAACGTGGACTTTTCTGTAAACCATCCCTCTGCAAAGCAAATACTGGACCAAAGAAAACCAAATGCCATTTACGATGGACCTTCTTCATATTCTGCTCCTCAAGGCTCCATAGGTTTTTTGGACGCGAGGCAGCGACTTCTACCGAATAATAATTTAAATTCTAGATTAGAACAATTTGATAATAATAGTAACGGTTATGGATATCCAAAGTCATTTCAAAGGCAATATGGATACTAAATTTAAAAATAGGTAACCGTAGGTATCATTGTAACAAAAGACTTTTACTTTTAATGCAGAGTAAGGTAGATTATATGAATGTTGTATAATAATTAAGTATGTACTTACTTAATTGTAAATAAAAAGGTTAATTTACAATATTTACTTCTTAAAGTAGGTAGGATGTAGTGACTAAGTACAAAACTGAAATTTAAAGTACTAAAGTAAGAGTCTAAATATTAAATTATAATAAAAATTAAAGCTTTCATTTGTTTTTATTACTTCAACGACTTATGAACTTGAAAAAAGGCCACAGAGGTAAATCCCGTAAATCTTTGCACAAAGTTGGACGGTTAAGTAGATGCGCTTAATGCTCAGTTTCATTATTCAAATAGCCCGCATGCTTGTAGCAATCCATTGACGAGTTGTTTTAACATTATTGTGCCGGAAGATATTGTAACAATGTAGAATTAAGAATCTCCTCCTTTTTTAGAAGTCGGCTAAAATGCCTTGATGACATTAAGCATTAAGCAGTCTACCACTAGTCTAGTCCATGTTTTACACATCCAAAAACAAAGGTAAGCAAACATGTAAGTATGTATTAAAGGGGCGATAGACGATTAGACGGTCGATTAAGTACGCCGTACTTAAAGCTCGGCGACCTTGCTCGCCCGTGTGTCATCCTAATTACGCGAACTTCTAAAGGCAAACACTGACGAAAAAGGTCGTCGAGCTTTAAGTACTTACCTACGCGTACTTACTCACACGTCCATCTGTGACTTTAGACAAGATAATGCACTCTACGCATTATCCTTTTTGACGTACAGCAGCGCACGACCGTCAAGCACTATCGAGCAAATGGACAATAATTCCATCGGGCAAGTCCATCATTGTAATGATAATAATTATTGCCGTCCAGCAAGCCTACGCGTTATCGTTTTGCGTCGTACATCGTGCCCGGACGTACAGCACGGAAGGATAATGCGTAGGGTGCTTATTAAAAACACCTTACGTAATGTAGCCAGGACTAAAAAAGAAACTAAAAATCAGGGAAATTAATAAAATCCTGTTTTATTTATTTTAGTCATATCATTATAATTATGAATAAATGGTGAAAAAATAATCTAAAATTAGGTACAACCAATTGTATTATTATTATGCCCAAACATTTTGATGACTTGGGTGAGGGCCCTTGAAAAATCGACCTTAGGTACTCTTTTCTCAAAACCTCAAAAGCCAGCAGCGCACATGCGATTCCTCTGGTGCGGCCGGTGTTTATGGGTCGCAACTCGCAATTATCACATAACATGGTTATTTCCTTACTCTCTGCTTCCTTTTTCATATGAAAAAAAAGAAATTACTTTCTCTTTGTTACTTAAAGGAGCAATAACGTTAAATTAGAGTTGTGAGATGACATAATGTCGTACCTAGTAAATCAGTACATCGAAATCAAGGGGTAACGTAAGTAAGTATAATATGTATAGGTAAAATTATACTCATTATCCAAATTTTCCACGTAACCGAATCACGTGTCAGCGCGAAGCAACGCGAACGGCGCGAAGCTTATTTTTTTGGTGCGATCTTGTATGCAGTTCTTAAAAGTCACATAAAAGTTATATCTATCCACAGCAGACGTCAAATATATTTAGCGGTGCGAAAGGCATGCGTGCAATTCTGTTACGTATAACAATAATGGGCAATGCTGCACTGTGGTACTGCAAAATGGTTTGAAATAAGTCCATTTTGTCGGCATGTATGTTGCAGGCCTTAATCACAGAACAGGGATAAAGGAAGAATAATTTATATTCCTAGCAACACTCAATGGCGCGATATTTTCAAACATGTGTCAATAGTTGCCATGACAGTTTTGGCTTGTTTATATTTTCGTGGTTTCAATTGTTTATTATTACGAATGGAAATGGTCAAGGTATAATCAATAAATAAATATTATGATTGTAAAACTTGCAACAAGCTAAAATACTTGGGTGGAATAAATAGCCGTTAGTTCACCCCAGTTAATTGTTTATTTCCGCTGTACGTGAGTTTTATAATTATTTGCCTATCTGTTTATTGATTATACAGTAATGTTGTGAAATTTGATCGCGCACGGTGTTTTGTGGACTACGAATACTACCAAGATCCCGTGGTACCCGTGTGAAGTGGACTATGGATGTTTTCAATTTGTTTTAATATTACAAGTACCTAACTAACATCTACCAGGTTTGTATACTTACACATTTAACTGATGCAATACAGTTACTGGAGACTCACCCGGCTTGTTTATTTTTATGTAAAAGTCCAAACTGGTGGCCCCAAGTGAGGTTTTGGGACAATATCTGGAACTTTACTTAGGTATTTAATTTACTTACTATTCGAGGATTTTATCACTCAAATTGACCTAGTCCCCTTCTTTTTTTGTATGTATGTTTCTTGGATGGATTTTAAAATGTCGGGTATTGTTGTATTGGTATTCCCCGGTGCATCATTGGCTGAATGAGCGCATACATTATGCTAATATGGATATGACTCAAGATTCCAGCCCTTATGTGTTTGAAAGAGGGTAACTTTATCATTTTTAAATAAATATTGTCACTGCATATAACATTTTGTTTTAATTACTTACTCCGTTTAAAACTGATCTGCCAATAAACCTTTGGGTACAAATATAAATAAACAATAAACTATGGTGTTTACCATTTAATTAAAGCAGAATCAAGTTTTGCTTTTGCTTTAATTACTTTCATAAGTTAATTAAATTAATTATTCAAATTTGCTTTAATTACTTTGTACAACATACAATTATTAGCTCCTTATTTTCTATTTCTAATCGATTTCTTTTTGGGACTAAAATCTTATCTTAATGCCTATTTATTGCCCACAACACTCAACCAATTTCGATAAGACTACCGGATGATATAAGTAAAAATATATATAATTAGTAACTTCATTAATGGGGAACAAAATCCAATGTCTAGTATGATAATAAATAAGACTCCCAAGTTTTGTTTATTCTTCGGAGCAGGTGTAAGACTACAACAATGCAGTGTTGCAAGCCCCCCTGATTGGCCTAACCGTACTTCAGTATCTAGTATGATCAATTTCGACAAAAAACTAATGCTCATCCAAAAGAGCATCAATTTCTGTGTCCATATTAACATTTCTACTTGATGATCCGCTGTGTTGCACCGTGAATTCTTATCACTAGTCATACAATGTATAGTCTTGATGTTATGGTAGTTGGGAATTCAAAGGTGTCTTTTTGTTACACTTTTGTTTTACATTTAATTCAACATCAGGTACTTTGCACCGTTTTCATCAGCTATTATCAGCTACGGCATAAGGATTAGTGCTCGGCAATGGGTTTTGAAAACATTTAGTATGAGCATAATAAACGTTAACATAAAATGTCATTGATATACCTACTCCAGTCCTCATGAAGTTTGTTTAATGCTTTGGACTACAACACAACAACTGTTAAAAACACATCTATGGTTCAGTTAAAATTGGTTAAAAATATTCTCAAGAACACAATAGGGAACAAAAGAGATTAAAAATTGGAGTGTTTGCTTGTTAAGCACTATTTACAAACTCCATTATAGGCTTTAATGCCATTGAAATTTCCAGAATGTCACAGCCGACTTCCTCAGTATTTTCGGTGGTTGAAGAAAGCGTTGAGTCCTTCAATATTAATAAAGACCCCCGAGCACAATGGTTCAGGGAACGTGTCCTGGCTGTCGTTGGAATGGATGATGATGAATTGTTTTACTCCATGTTTGTGAACCCAGTGGCTAAGAGGAAGTTCGCGACATTCATCACTGCACCCCTAGAGCCCAATGAACTGTCACTGGATAAAAAGACGTTTTTTATAAAAAAACGTATCATAGACAAGCTTATTCTTGAGGATAAGGAGTTTACTCAGTGGAGTAAGAAACTTAGTTCATATATTAATTAAACAATTCATCCCGTCGTCTAAAATTAATAACATTGTTTAACTATTATTTTGTCAGAGATCAAAAAGCCCGTAGTTCTAAAAATAACGAAAGGAAAAAAGAAAGGAGCGAAAGCAGTGGAAGAACCGGCGCCGGTACCGGTGTCGGCCGTGGAGAGCGCGAAAGCGGTGAAAAGCGCTAAGAGCATAAAAAGCATGAAAAGCTTGAAGTCTTCAAAAAGTGGGAAGAGTAGTAGAGGTAGTTTTAATTACTATTTATACAGGGTGTCCCAGAAACCGACGTCAACCCGCCTAGGGCTGATAGAGCAGCTCATAAGCTATCGATTTAACCCCCATGTATGTTCCCCAATTGTTATTAGTTTCCGAGATATTGATCATTTCGAGCGGAACTCTCTTTCCAACTGTATGTATTAAAAAGATTTTTCCACTTGTATTATAAGTTAGAAGCTTTTATGAAACGGACCCCTGATCAAACAACGGGCCCGTAATCGTCATCAACTTATTTTATTAAAAGTTAAGTGAATCTTAAAAGCAATAATAAAATAATAATGTAATTTAATGGAGTTTATTTAATGTCATCATTTGTTCGTCTTGTTTTCAGATTTAGATGAAGGTGATGAGGGTAAGAATGATTTTTTTAATAGTTTAGCTTTAATGATATAATGTAGTTCATATAATAGTATTAGTATATAGTATCTATCAATATTAGATACAAAATTATGTTCGCGTTGGTTTAATAAGCACATGAGTAGATTTTTCTTGAACAACTCACCTTTCAAGAATTACACGAAATAACAAGCTAGATCAGTTGCATTCTCCAATGTTTAAAGACTGCAGAAATCTATCAAAATGTATGAAATTGAGACAGACAAACGCACGACCACTGAGGTACCTCAACTCTACCGGTAGAGCTAGAAAAATTGATACGCAAGTATGACCGCATCAACGCCACGCCACGTCAACATCAGCCTTTATATAAGTCCCAAGAGTTCTTTCTCTACACAAAGGGTAAGAATGGGACCCTAAGACTTCACTGTTTGTCCGTCCGCCCATCCACTATAACTACACTGTCTCTGTCGGTCTGTATCTCATAATCCGTGATAGCTAGATAGTTCGTTTTCACAGATGATGTCTTTCTGTTGCCGCTTTAACAACAAATAGGTACTAAAAATAGAATAAAATAAATAATTAATGGGGGCTCCCACACAACAAACGTGATAGCCGGTTTTTGCTCGATATTAATAACGGCAACAGGTAGACGCTTGCTTGTTCACTTAAAAAAAAAAAGGGGGCCTTACAACAAACGTGATTTTATTTGCCCTTTTTTGCGGATGTTGTATAGATAATGGAACGGAACCCTTCGTAGCGATCCAGATGGACACTGCACAAGGTTCTACCATAACTTAGACATGTTTCGAGGTAATAGATTATTGGTATTTTAGAATTGAGTAATTGTGCGTTTCACGGGTTGTACCCCATGTCGGTGACAGGTGACACGGCGGTCGGCGACACACCAATGAGCGAGTCAACAGCTGTCAGCGGTACAGCCACCGAAGAAGAAGGAAAGCCGATGATGCCGGAGATCTCCTCAGAATCAATCGATATTCCTCTAACGGCTAAAGACTCTTATTACTTCCCGCCTCGTAAGTTACTTTCTTTTCTTAAACTACGGGGTTGTGTTAACCCTTTGTTTGAACAGTGCTCTCAGTATCTTGATTGAAACAAAATAACTAAATTTTAGACTCAAATGTCCACCATATGTTTTGGATTTTCAACATCTAGAATGGATACACTAAAATATTTTTTAACATAAGCATCCCCTAGATAGTCATTCTGCATGGTATGAGGAACGGACTGAAAACCACCGCTGTAAGAGTGCGATTTCGCCGGAGCACGCCTACAGCAAACGCTGAGTCCATTGTCCCTTTGTCAATGTTCCATACCCGAAGGGTAGCTAATGGGACCCTATTAATACACCTACACTGTCCGTCCGTCCTTCTAAAGATAGCGAACCGTAGATAGCGGGTTGATTTTTTTCAAAGGTGTTTTTACGGCGGACTTAGGTACTATAAAAAAAGTGAAATAATAAAGAGGATATGAAACGTTATTTTTCAACGTATTGTAAAATCGGTCAAACATCCATGGAACCGTCAGTGCGCGATTCCAACTTTTTTGTTCAAATTTTGTTGTAATGCTGACGAGGCTATTGACAGTTAGGCGCTGGCGATCGTAACGCCGTGTCCGTCAAAAGCTGATGTTAGTATTATGTCTCGACCGGTTACGTACTGAAGTAGGGATCTAATAAGTTTCTTCGAGGAATATGTGTACAGTGTACACACGTACATTCCCTCCCATAAAGTACTACGCGCTACGCTCGTAACCGATCCCAGCGTCTCCAGCTACTACTATTACTAGCCGACTAGCGGGATGCTGGCCACGAATGTGTTATTTTAATCCAGTTTAACAGATTTAATAATCATGTTAGTAGTTATTAAACACTTGAATTAATTGTAGCCCCGGAGGACTTGGACCCTGAAGTTGATGGAACTGTGGAGTATTACACTATCACGGTAAGATTTATTTACTGTTAATAGGTTATTGCAACGCATACGCTGCCGTCAAAGGTAGGCATTAACTCATTAATCCAGATTCATTAACGAAGTTAACATTTCGTGTAACGGACTAAGTTTTCTTTAAAAAAACGGACTCATTGACTTCGATTAACTTTCCATAGTTCCGTTAATTGTTAGTTATGTTATGTACCTACTACCTATTTGGTAAAAGAACACCATGTGCCGCGCGTGCTTGAATCATTATTGACTAATCGAATTCAAATGATACACCTTTCTCTTCAGTTGTCCGATTTTTTTCCGAAAGCTATGTTACCCTGGAGCTATTTTAGATGAAATGCATAATTTAATTGCCACACGTAGGCAAAAAGTAAAGTTTTCTATCAAAAAATGGCGTTCGGAACTGAAAATTCAATTTAATATGATTTATTTATTTTTATCAATTAATACCTACACCCCTGCTAAGTAAGAGCACCTGTGTGGCAAATTTCATCATTTTCATTCATTATTCACCAATAGTTCGACCTCTGTATACTAAATGAAAATATAGTGTTTGTTGTTATACCTAACATTTGTTATATATTATCACCGTTTTTTAAATAAAATTATACAACGTTTTACCGTCGTAATACCCAACGTCCTAAATTTAGGACATTTGTCAGTGACTTTTGACTAGTAGTTGACCTACACAAGATTCTTTTTCGAACTATCGAAATGTGACTTGGGCCTTGCAAAGATATGAGAAGCACCCGACGACAGTATCAAAAAAAATACTGGTTTTTGAAGCTTCCTCTTAGTAGTGTAAAAAAAAAACCTTAAAAACTAAACGTTTTAATTTTATTAGAGAAAAGTTCCTCGCGTCATAAGATACCCCGACTTGGAGGCCGTGTTTGGAGGACTGACGCCGCAACAGGCGAAGCGGAACCGCCGCTACATCTACTTCGTGCGGCAGACGCCCGAGGGCGTGGCGCTGCGGGAGACCTACGACATGACCAAGGCGACCATGACTGAGCACTTCCTGATGGGAATCGGCTCCGGCAGGATGCTGATCAACTTGGAGTTGCAGCTGAAACACGTAAGTAGTCACGGTAATAAAAGGTTCGTCACTTTTCGACTATTTCAACGCTGTTAGGGTCTCCCCAGACCTATCGGCGCGGAATCGGCTTGAGCCGGTAAGAATAAGTTTTATTCCCACGCAATAAGATCGAAAACGACGTCGTTCCGTTCGCAACGCCGACTTTTCACTCTTACTGCACGGACATAAAACTTTTTCTTACCGGCTCAAGCCGATTCCGCGTCGATAGGTCTGGGGAGACCCTTAAGGTACAAAAGTGACGAACCTTTTATTACCGTGACTATACAATGAAAAAAAAACCTACTACACACAGTAGAACAAAAATCACTTACCGCCATAGTTATAAACATGGAATAACCGTTTATAAGTAAGGCAGTTAGAGTAACTGATCACGAAAAGTATCATCAAGTGCTTGATAAACAGTAAACGATAAAGCATTCAAAAGCACCCGAAACCGACGTACGTGCATGAAGAGATTGATGAATGAAGAGGAAGCGAAAATTGTGTAGGTATTTAGTTCGGTGCACCTGGCGTTCCATAATCTATGCCTACCCCATTGGGAAAGAGGCGTGAAGGTATGTATGTACGTATGATAAAGCATTCATGTTTGCTGATTGAAATACCTAGTATTCAATTAATTTACAACATTTACAATGCTATACATATTTCAATTTACAGTCCACTAACACTGAACAGTAACAATTACCGTTTCGATCGTTACGCTTATATAGTACGGAGCAAAACGAATGTTTGAATGGTCATCAAAAATGTCTTGGCATTAAAAATATCCTTATATTATTTTGATATTGTATCGCAACGCTACTGCGAACGCAATTGCAAAATAATGGAACGATATTCGTTTTATTGGTCGCATATTTGTACGCTTATTATATTACGCAATAACAAATTAACCTACTATAATGAAGATTGACATACCATTTATTTCCCAATCTTTGCCTTTATCAAAAAATGGTCCCAAGACCAATAAAAACATCTAATATATTATTTCCGATGTTAAATGATACTGCACCGCTCGCTATTCTAACCATATTTTGTTCCATTTCAGGCTTACATACCACTTTTCAAGAAACAGTTTCGTGAAATCGCATTGTTGAACTCCTCGCCTGATGACCACAAAATAAGCCGCGAACTCTCGTTCGCCGGAGACCACAGCACTGGGACGGATGAGACCGCTTCTCAGGTATAGTAGTATCTCTTTCACCTTGAATTTTACTGCTCCACATCCCCAACTTCCCAGCAATAGAACACAAGTGGGAATAGAACACGAGGGACCCCAATAAACCCTACGTCTGTATTTCCAGAGTCGTACAACCTTTTTTCTTTTGTGTACCACCCTCGATCTCATCGTCACTAGACATCAGGTGGGATTATGGTCAAACGCAAAGCCATTTTTGATATATAAAAAAAGATCTTTACTTCACCTTTTGCATATGTTATCAACTTATCACAAAAACACAAAGATCGTGAGCTGCCTTTTCTCTCAGGCAAAGACTAGTGGAGAGGGGACGTCCATGAATCAACCATTCAGATAGGTTAGAAATCCACATTTCGTAACTCCGCTTTGCTGAAAACCCAGCTACATTGTCGAGTGAAGCAGACCTACCTTTTTTCACAGCCCCGCTCCGCTGGTCTCTGCTTCAGTGAAAAAGCAGTCTTATAGTAAGGTAAATGCAGCTATTAACGACCCTCCTAAGGCAATTTTGAAATTGATCATACTTATTAAGAATATTGGTAGCCGTCACAGTATTTTCATTATTTTTACATGGTAATATTGAATGTTGGGTTTATATTTACCACATTAAATGCTTCAAAATAAATCATTTTCTTGTGAAAAATAATTAATAAAGTGGGCAAGTCGAATGTTTCTATTACCGACCCATAGTAACGGCTGTGAAGCTATTAACGTTTTTTTTGCAGCTATTACCGACTGTAAGAAAATAATATAACTTTAAATGGTGAAAAACACTTTAATCTTCATAAAATTTAAACAACAATTGTTACAAATTTTAAAAAACAATACACGTTACAAGTGTATGTTTATATGGTCATCTGCTTACATAAATTATTATAACCATTAAAAATAATCAACATTAAAACAACACTTAAGGAACTTGAAAATTCTCTAACATCTATTTATACTATTGAGATCCCATTCATGCTACTGAAATCCAAAATAAAAATATTATTTACTGACTTAGTTATTACTTAAAATTACGATCACAAAAATATTTTAATCTTTATCAAATAAAAAAAAACTATTGTGTACATACGTTACAAGTGTATGCTTTAAATGGTCACTGTATACCTCTAGTAATAAAGACGTGTCAGATATTTTTGCTACCAATTCTGGATAATATACCTAATTAATATATTATCCAGAATAATATTATTATTGCTGGTGACTGTAAATAAAAAAAAACATATTACTTAACATTAAATAAGTAGGTATATTATTTTGTGTAGAGTCGCTAATAGTAACTTACTAGTAGTAGTAGTAGTATAGTTACTTTTTGTTTTTGTTTTGTAATAGCAACAATGAGTAACTATTAGCGACCCACATGGGTCGGTAATAGAATATGTAGGTATAATAGTAAAATGTATTACCGACTTATAAAAAGTACATAATGTTTATAATCGGTGGTTTCCTGACTGTAAAAGAGACCGCGATTGATTAAAGTAATACAACATTTAACTCCAAAAACAAAAGTTCAATTAAATTATGGTTAATTAATTATTGTCTCTGAAGCATATCGAGTTATGAATAATGTAGTCATTTTCCACAAATTTACAACGCAAAAACAAGAAAACTACACAAATTATTGTATATCGCTAATAGATTTATACAAAGGCTGATTGTATATTATTATAATGGTTTATACAAATACTTGTAAAACTGTTAAATATCAACAGAACATATATAAAAACTAAACTCTACGTGGCGGCCATTACCGACTCATGGGTCGGTAATGGCTGCAACTACTAAAATTGAAGAAGCTATCAACGCCCTATTTTCAATTAAAGTTTTATCATATAAAGTGACGTTTTTTCAATAAAATGCATTACAAAATCGAGACTTTATAAGTAAATGAATACATTGAATACTACACGATAATTGTAGGTATCATTTATGTGCATTAAATGTCTAAGGCAGAAAAGTTGGGTACTTACCTGCAGGAACAAGAGCCAGTACGACAAGACCTGCGTTCACGCCGGCCGCACAGAAACTGATGTATTTTATCTCCTTTTCGCAATGCCACGCACTCTAAAGTCAGGTTATCCGATGCTCAACGAACAAACGCGTGTATTTTTTCTATTACCTGTGGCTCAAACAGTTGCAGAAACGTAAAAACTTGAAATTACACTAATGGGTCGGTAATACCTGCAAATTTTCGATGGGTCGTTGATAGCTGCGTTTACCTTAAATAAGTTTCTGTCAAATATTTCATTTTAGGTACAATCTTTTGAAACCGATTGTAATTTTTTTGGAAAGTCGTTGGTTCTCGGGAAGTGGTTTCAATCTTCCTTGCAAGATTTGACTCGAACATAACATACTTACATACATACATACCAAGTTAGTAAAAAGCTTGTATAAAGACTACACCTTTACTTTATTTACCTTTTTAAGGTTTCCCGAAAAACGCTGCACGCGGCGTCCAACATCAGCGTGCACAGAGGCCCTACTTTGAAAATCGAAGTTCGAAGTTACATTAGCTCTACCCCTTTCTCTCGATTTGATCTCGAATGACGAGTGATAGGAATGGAACTAACGTAACTCTTTGCTTAGGTTAACTCTTACGCTTACCGTCTTGACGCAGCGTTACGGAGAATATTCCCGGATCTTGGAATTGTTTTATGTTTATAGGAAACTCTACAATGAACTATTTTGCAGGTTAATTATCTCCGGCCATCGGACTATCGAAGAATGTCGAACATAGCAAGAGGAGAGAACGCTGAAAAGAGGTGACGATTTTCTCGTTATTTATTTAGTTAGTTACCATATTAAAGCGAGCTGATGATGACTATGGTATAATAACAGAAAAAGTAAAGGTTAGCCGCATATGATGTGTAACAAATCTTCGTAAGAACTTACCTACTTAGTAACAAAGTTTTTTTGGACATGGTCTATAATTAATAGGGAATGCAAATAACCAGTTATAACCAGTTTTAACCGGTTATTTTCATACTAAAACGGTTAATAACCGGTTAAATTGCATTCCCTAATAATTAACCCCCTAAACTTTATTGAAAAACCAATAACACTGTTTTCAGAACTTGTAGTCTTGTAGTAGTAGTAAAGCACAAGGTTCATCTTAGTTGTGCGACTTTGAACCTATTTCACAAGTTTTGGTTTGGCCATATTCGACGTAGGCCGTATTCGGTCACCGAACTAGTGTAAACGGCTTTTGCATAGTAAAATAGGAATCCGTATAAACTGAATGCGGCCGTCAAATTCATTCAGCGCATGTCGGGAAAGCATGTTGTTGGAAGATTTTCACTTGTAATAAATAATTCAAGCTTTTGTAAATCAGGCTCTAGGTCAATTACTTAACTGTCTCTTAATATTTATTACATTTCGTTGGAGTTAATTAAATATCTACCGCCAAACAGCAGTGTTCGCATTGTTGTGTTCCGGTTTGGGAATAAGACAGCCGGTGTAATGACTAGCATAGAGGCATTCCGTCTTAGTCCTCAGGGTTGGCAACGCCTTGCAGTCTTAGGATTGCATTGCAGTCTTGTGAATGAGAATGTTTATGGGTCACAGTTTCCACTTACCATCAGGTGGCCTGTGTGCTCGTTTGTCTTCTCTATTCCATAAAAAAAAGAAAAAAAAATTGTATTCCTTTGCTAACTGCCTGGTTTTGCGGGCTAAAAAGTACTCTATATAAAGGGTTCGGGCCATACTCAATTTCATTAGAATCCGTTCAGCGGTTTAGCTGTGTAAGCGTTACTTTCGCATTTATAATATTAGTAAGTATAGATTTATTTATTGTCACTCATAATGTTTTTTTTTGTTGTAGAATGAGGAACATGCATCATCGAACATCATCGGTTGACCTCCACACGAAGGACAATCCGGACGTTGATACGGTAAATAAACAAAGTTTTCTATGCCGACGAGTAGGGTAGTGGTCTTTTAGTCGCATCTTTGTTCAAGGTTTTCTTTTTTGTATTGGTATGTATAAAAATGGATATTACTTTCACGGATGTATTTATCTGTTTTATTAGCGCGACTACCATTTTATTTTTAATTATTACGAAAAATGCCTCATTTTATTATTTTTTTAAATGTAACTTGCACACAAATCGGAAATAAGTATCGGAGTTGCCGTACCCGTCGACTGTTAATAAAAATACAGCGGTGGGGTGGTATATCTAGATCTCACGGATCAAGAGTGGCCTAAATACCCACTAAAAACCCAGCTCTTCCTCCATGCCGTTGATAGTGAGAGTCGCAGGTTCTGACTAGAGGAGGGAAGCGTAAATGCAAATTTACAAAAAAAAAACAGTTCATGTTTATCCAAAAATACTGAAATTGAGACATGAAAAGACTGCTACAGGACGTAATTTTTCTGTTGTTGGCAACACATAAAATATGTAGATTAAAGCTCATTCAATTATACTGGCTCCACCGGCTATTAAGCTGACCGGGTCGTGTTTCTCATAATAAATTGGAATAATTGCTGATTACTATTGAAAATGAAGTGTTTTATTATGTACAGCCATGCTTCCAACCTGTTTTTGCATTGGCAACAATAAAGCAGCAAAATTCAATGGATACACGTCTCCTTGTGGTGTCGGTCGCGATAGATTTTTCCATCATTAGCTTTGAAAAGGTTACTACTACTGTATTTTGATTGACTGTGGTAAAATTTAGGACAGGTCCGGTACTTTTGGCAGCATGGGAAGTAGTGGGGCCTCCCAGAAGGCCACGGCTGACGAAGTTACCACTGATATCAATGAACTTGTTAACATCGTTGAATGGTGAGTCCAAAATGTTACTCCTTTGACCGTAAAATGTCATGTCACCTGTGTTCCAAATTCAAATATTTTTATGGAACACGTCGGTTCACATGACACGCTACGGGTTCAGAGAATTGTGAAGCTGAAAATTTCCATACAAAATGCCATAACGTTTCCTCTCCTCAAACTTAGTCCGATATTTAAGATTTTCGATTAAATTGTAGATATTATGAAATCTAGGTCTATCTTTCCAAGGAAATATTTCTTGAATAGACAATTTTTTTTTTTTTAAACTTTCTTTTAAATCTAGTTATAAATATATATATTAATTCGTTAGTATGAAATGTTTATAAAAGGAATTTGGTTTTTATTAAATTCATAACGACAACATATTTTATATGTAAGTATATGTTTTTTTCATGTTAAAGATGCAAGCTTTAATCCCATACTTCATTCTACGATAACGTCACACCATAAAATAAAACACCGGTATTTGTAGATCTCGATCTTTGTGGTAGATCCCTCACCATTTTCCAGGTGAAATATATTGTTGAACAATATAACATATTAACAAACTCGATTATGTTGTCACCAAAAATTTGCTCCAGGCTTTTTCTTGAAAAATAATCAATGTGATTTTTTTCTGTGACAACTTAGTATCAATTGAAAGTAAAATACTTGTAAAAAATGCCATTATACGGTTGGTGGCCCTTTTCGAATCCACTTCCAAGTATGAACAGGTAAATTGTAGTAGTTAATTGCTCGTATCATTTTCTGAAAATAACCAACTATCTAAGTATCAAGGGTTCTGAGGTTCTTGTATGTATTTTTTTTAAATTAATTACAGCTTGTAGCAATTTTTTGGTGACGGTCTCCCCTCGGTCATGTTTGCTAATATGTTTTTTACACCACATAGATCAGGATCTTAGACCATAAGGGCAAATAGTTTTTATATGAGTGCGAGTGTTTATCGTTACCAATAGAAAAATTCTAGTGCTAAGTTTATAGTTTGGTCAATTCGTGTAAGTATGAATTTCCTCTGCTATTCATTTGTCCACCTATTCTCAGGACCATAGAGCACATTGAAGGCGAGATCCAGTTCCCTATGCCGGTGATTCCAGCGTTGCAGGAGGAGCACGCCGTCCTGGACGTAGAAGACCCCGAGTTTGTGATGCAGCTCCAAGAGGCCGTCACCATGTGGGAGACGCACATCGACGACACCATCACCGCTTGCTTGGGCAAGGTACGTGACCTTGAAATCTGACCTTGACATTAAAATGAGGACTCGTATGTATGTATGTATGTAAACTCTTTATTGTACAAACAGAAAATAACAAATCAAAAATAAACAGAAACAAAAAAGGTATGTACAAAGGCGAACTTATCCCTATAAGGGATCTCTTCCAGTTAACCTTTGAGCGATTGAGAGAAGAATAAAAACAATGGATGGCTAAACGTACAACGTATTAAAGATACAGAAGATTAAAATAATAATAGCAAATAAATATGTAGGTATAATAAATATATATATTAATTCGTTAGTATGAAATGTTTATAAAATGAATTTGGTTTTTATTAAATTATAGTTATTAACACGAATGATGGTTGTTTTTTTTATGAATTTAATGTTAGTGTAGAAAAACTTCAACAATCGATTCAAAAGATAATTGAAGCACACACGTTCTTGTAGGCTAGAATGACAGTTAGGATAGGTATAATAATTTTCAATTCAATTTGGCGTTCCGTGGAAACGTGAATTCGTGGATTGAAACATTATACCCCTTAATCATAATCACATAATAAACCTCAAATTACAATATTACAAGGTAAAAACAAATCTTGGTAAAGATTATGCAAAACAATATGATTTATTTAAATAATGCGTAAACAATAAAATAACTGCGGCCTACGCTGTACGAGGCTAAGAAATTGAAATAACCCTATTGATGTTTTTTTTTATCGCTGCCTCCTGTGTCAGCCGGGTAAAAAATCAAGTTACTATTTCACTCGAGCGATAATTAAAAGTGGAAATTTCAACAAGCTTTTTACTATGTTGTCATTTTCTTCGCTTTTCTTTTTCTGTGTTCAGATCCGCACGAATCGAAATGCACCCTACGGTTTGAAACTAGTCTTTCATTAGAAGTATAGTGGTTTTAAACCATAAAAACTTCCCATCACTTAGTCCTATGTCGAATGATTACGTCAATCTACGTAAAGCTAAGTATAAGGGCGCGACTTCCTACATTGAAACCACTATATTCTTTGTACCATACCACGCTACGGCTACGATTAAAACCTGGAACTTTTAATATATTTTAATCAAACATTTTAAAAGATTAATAATCTATTATTCTGGAAACATTCAAGTTTCTTATCTTTACTACCAACAAATGTTTTTCTTTCTTTCTTTCAATATACTTTTTAGACACGAGACGGCAATGGACCCGTGGCAGAGTACAAGTATTGGCGGGAGCGGGACGCAGAGCTGTCTTTACTGGTGGAGCAACTGAAACAGCCGATGGTCGTGAAAATACTGACACTGCTGAACAGAGCTGATCCAAGCTTTTTAGATGTAATTATAAAGTTATTTTGCCCCATACCTGACTCCGTATTATTGTATCTACCGCACATACATTTTTTACCTGACGTGTGTTTCTGATGTGGTGTTGAATGGGCCCCAAAGTACATATCAACATACAATGGGTCGTTCTATTACGTCCATTTCTATAAGCCTTAGTAACCTTTATAACAATCTGTTCTGTGCAATTCCGACCCACCAGTTTTCTGTATCCTCTTACACACACACACTTATAGTGCTAACGGTACAAAATTGCTTTCTTGGGGTTGGATATGAGGCTATTACATATCATATTAGGTATGTTTTACAAATAATTCAACCGTATCATATCTGGAGGAGCCGATACCTGGTATGTTTTGAAAATGATTTTTATTTTAATTTAAAACAGTTGACTGAAATATAATGATGTGATATATTTTAAGACTCGGCTGACTAAGCCCTTTCATTAGATACCACACACGGACAGTTTCAGAACAAAAACAAAACCCATACAAGAACAAAATGATGTCATAACTCCTCTCCTTTTTTGTTTCTTTTTTGGTGCTACGGGTCAAATTGATTCTTATGGCCTAAAGATCAATCGTTCCAATTTTCATGCTTTAACACCATTTACAGAACTTTTTGGAGTACTGCTAGGACTATTACAGCTTATTTCACTTTTTTTACAGAGTTTCAAGAACGCTAAAGAAAAATTGGTGAATCAGTACAATCTGGCTGGAGACAACTTGAAGTTTTTATCGACTCTCATGCGTTTCTTTACTGTAAGTACTCTAATTTACACTTCAAACTGGTAGTATGTATAAACAACTTCAGCGCGGACGAAGCCTCGTGCAAGAAGTAATGTAAAAGTGAAATGAAAATCAAAAAGTATTTAATCAATCTCACATTCGGCACCATCACCAATCTAAATTTATCTTAACATTTAGGGTGCTGTACATTCATATGAAACTTTACTCAGCATTGTGTTGCGACACTTGTTAGTAGTACTGCAACGCTGGTATCCCCTGAAGCCCAGATCGTAAATAATTCTACTAAAAGATATTCGTAATCTAGGTAATAGAAGACGACTCACCTCTCGAGCAAGTCATCGAGATGCTCCCCGAGCTGGTCGAGAGCATCTACATGATGTGGGTGTTGTCCAAAGGGTACAGGACCGACGACACGATGGTGCCGCTCCTGTCCAGGATATCATGGGCGCTCTGTGACAAACTCGAGAGATTCCTGAACGTGCATAAGCTTTTTGAGTAAGTATCATTTGGGTATGAAGTAGGATTTTGACTAGTTTTGGAGTTGCTAGAAGAGGACTTGTAAAAACTGTTGCTAAATGTGAATGGTTTGGAGACTACCAGGCATTCGAGTAAACTCATTTTTTTTTATTGACAGCTGCTGTTTGTTTATGACTTATAAGAACACTTTCGCAGGGTAATAAGCGTTGGAAGGGCGAGGGTGAGGCATTTGAACAAGCCAGGGCGGGCTTTGTAGCGGGAATGGCCTATACTAGCCATAGGTACTAGCCGAGTTTTAGCATTTTGCAGGTTTATTATGGTCATTTTTATAGATGTGGATCATCTGTCACTTTCTGCCCTGTGCCTAAGTGCGAGAGTGACAGATGTTTTATATCATAATACGGGCCCTGCTCGCCTCTTTCAACATCTGTGAATCCGCGAAACCGTCGCGCACAAGCAGACCTAAAACGTCAGCACTATCGATGACGCATTTAACCTAGTTGGTAGCGACCCTGCCTACGAAACTAGTGGTGCCAGGTTCGATTCAATCGAGTGAGATTCCTGACCCTTCGATGGTTTCTATGTATTTAAGTATAGTAAAACCTGAGTATTTATTGTACTCGGCGGTTTATCTCCGTCACACGCTCGCTGGCATCTGTCAGTATATTTGTTATGCCAGAGAGAGTGTGAAAGTGATAGACAGCCAAGTAGGTACTATTAGTTATCTCGTTGTTACTGTATGTATGTTTATACAACCCTAGAGCTTAGTGTAGAACTAGGTAAATATGTGTGAAATTGTCCCTTGATCATGATTAAAATAATTATTTAACAGTAACTCCAACGAAAAAGTCCTAAGCTACGCCAGAGCCGGCCAAAAGATAATGGAGTTGTGGCATGCTCTGTACAAGGAGACGCGTGGCAATATAGAGATAAGCGGCAAGGGCGCGCGCTGGGAGTTCGACCAGCCGCTGCTGTTCACGCAAACCGACTACATCGGCGAGGTGGCGCGCGACCTGGGCGACGTGATACAGGTGAACTATAGTCGCGTTCTAAAAGGCCCGATTTGACAGCTGTCAACTCAATACTAATGTTTGAGGTTATAATTTGTACTCCGATGACAGGTGTCAGAGCGGACCATTAGTGCGGTGCGTCTTTATTGCGGTGTGACGCAATCTATACTCAGGGACAAATGTAAACGAACGCAAAGAAATACTTTTATACAATTGTTTTTTTAAATGTTGTTATTGTTACTGTCTGTGAGCACTTAAAAGGTGCGATGGGTTTGTAATTCTCTATCACTCGCTCTTAATAAGAGCGTGTGAGAGCGTGTGAGAGACAAATAGTTAGCCTAGTTGGGACTTGATAGTTACCCTGCCTACGAAGCTAGCCTCCTCGGTCAAAACCCGGCAACGGCAGATATTTGTGTGATGAGCGCGAATATTTGTTCCTGAGTCATGGATGTTTTCTATGTATTTAAGTATATAATTGTGTATATAAGTTTTTATATCATTGTCTAGTACCCATAGACAGCAGTCTAGTAGCATAGAGCTTAAGGTGTGACATTGTCCCCTCATATTAACTTGTTTGTACTACCAGGTGCTAATCGACTACGAGCGCGTATTCGGCATGGAGCTGGCGTCCATCATCAGCGACCCGACGCAGATCGACGACGTGCGCAAACGCGTGGTCCACCTCGTGTTCCCCATCCGCACCATCGACTTCAGCGTGTTCGTGATCGACAACAAGGAGAACTGGGACGTCATCATGGGGGACTTCTGGAATGAGGTGCGCTACCTCGAGGAGGAGGCCAAGAAGTACATCAACGATAGCTTCGCGAATTTGAGGTTGGTTTTTAATTTTCAGGCTGGTCAGTGCTGTGGCCAGTACTGTTTTACGAACTTTCGCCAGGTGCCACATCATTTGTTTTGTACGGAGCTTGCCTACTGTAAGAACGCACATATGGGTTGAAGGCACTGGGTGGAAGCCAGGAGAACGCTTATATGCGTTGCCGGCAGCGATTGCGTTATGATGGCTACCACAGACTATCAGTTGGACCAACAGTTAGGGCGGTTTTTGGGTGGAAGGTAGGAGTCTCGGCGTTAATTTCAAAACAGCCATTGCGGTATTCACATGGAGAATGTAATTAATCTAGTAATTAGACGAATTGAATGAATGTTCAAAGCAATGCTCGGAAGGAATGACTTATACCAACCTAATTACTATACAGATTATTACACATATATCTAAACACATAGATTTGACGACGTGTTGGCCTTAGTATACAATGTGATTTTATAAAATAGATAACTCGATTGAATTGATTGATATGAGGCGAGATATTTCACTTTGTTCCGATAGGGTTTGTTCACGGCAATCAATTTTTTAATCTTAAAAAATAAAATATTGACCTTTTTTCTGTACGTGAAATTGCATCTAGTTTCATCCAGGGACACACTGTATAATATATGAAAAGCGATATGGTTTTACCGAGTAGAATAGTGCCCCAGTTAACAACGAAGGTCGTCTGCAGGTCCGCTGAAGAGGCACTCTATGTGCTGTTGAACTTCGTCGGACTCGACCTGCGGAAATCGATGAAGAAGGAACTGTCTACCAAGTTCGAGCTCATTATGACGCAGTTCACCAAGGAATTGTGTGCTGCTGAGGATAAGTTTCAGGTAGGTGACTGACTAAACACGCAAGGAACAAATAAATGATCCCGCTGTCAAACTGTATAAACTGTTTTGTGGCACAATATTCTACTGTTGTATTGTAACCATTTGTTTCCATTTTAGTAAATTTTCATAAATAAATAATAATAATGTGGAACAAGCTAAGGAGATTTGTCAGGATCGTAGCAGGTGGAAAGAAGTGTTCTCTGCCTACCCGTCAAGCGTCAAACAGGCGTGATTTAATGTATGTATGTATGTATGTAAATATACAGATTGAGCAATTCAAAAGGGTTAGAATGGGAAATTTGGAAACTATAAGACGCGTTTTCCTGCTCGACTACGCATAATATTTATATTGTTATATTCGTTGTTTTATATACCTAATTCTAGGTTTGATTATTATCATGGCATAAGTAATATTTAAGAAAACAGTTGAATTTCTTGCGGCTTTTCTTGTCAGCAGTGACCTTCTCTTGGGAAGCGCTAGTAGATTTTTGACGTTTAAAAGTAATCGTTCGGCCTACTTACTGAATTAACCAGGGATTGAAAACCGGTTTATTTTCCGTACCGGTTAGAGCCGCACTTTGAGAGCCTAACCCATAATAAAGGTTACGCTCGCAAGAACCGCTCTAACCGGTATCTCTATGTCGGAGCGTAAACAGGGAACGAAATCAATTTACCAGTTAGAGAGCGGTTCCTCCGTGTGGGGGGTGAATGACCGCTCGTTTAAGGAGACAGGATTGGTTTGCTATGGTATTAGATTGATAGCGCAGCCACCAGCAGCGCCTCGACGCGCGACAGCGGTCATTCATCCCGTATCGAAACACAGAGTAACCGGTTAGGGAGCGCTTCGAAATAACGTTCCCAAATCATTTCGTTCGAACGTAACCTAAATTATTAACCGGTTTAACCTAAATAAATACCGGTTTATTTGTAACCGGTTACAATCCCTGGAATTAACATATTGCATCTGTAAGCCTGGATATGAGGAAAGGGTAAAACTACATTTAAAGAAATGTTTCTCACAATTTAGAGTAAATTGTAGAACATTCGCATTTATGCTTAAAAATGCAAAAAATTGCACTTATTGATATTATATTAGAATACTTTTTTTTTAAACTGGGACGTATAAAAACGATAACGACGAAATACAATAAAAACGATATTAAATACATTTTAAAACAAACCTGTTATATTTAATAAAATTATAAAATTACAATCGCATTACTTTATGCCAAATCTTGTCATATTTTAGCGTCTGCGCAAGAACCCTCCTTTACTAAAGAACCACCCGCCCGTCGCTGGCAGCATCTACTGGGCTAGAGCACTCTTCAACAAAATGAAACAGCCAATCATGAAGTTTCAAACGGTAAGAACCCACATGCTGCGTAGCTATAAGGACGTGTAATTTGAACTCATGCTTGCCAACGTCCATACCACATTGAATACACCGGTTCTCGTCCGATCACCGAAGTTAAGCAACGTCGGGCGCGGTCAGTACTTGGATGGGTGACCGCCTGGGAACACCACGTGCCGTTGGCTTTTTGGTCAAGATTGATTAGGATATGTTTTACTTTTTTAAAGTTCCGTACAAAAAAATAAAAACGGAACCCTTATAGGATCACACATGCGTGTTTGTCTGTCGGTCTGTCCGTCCGTAACACCCAATTTGCTCCGTATCTACTGGAACAAATCCGGTGAAATATGGTACGATGGTGTGTGTAACCCTATGACCCAAACACAGATGCGCAAGTTATTTTTTTTTAAATAATGGTGTTTTTTGTGGGACAAACTAGGAAATTTAAAAAAAAGTTTTGCTAACCTTCCTATGTCATATATCAAAAGGGCTCGTTTTGAGAATCTCAAATATTTTTTTGGTATTATTGTAAAATAAATAGTTGTGATTTTATTCATGAGAGAAGCCCCTTGCTTGTCCCTTGAAGGGATAACTGCGCCTTTGTACTAGTTTTTTGTTGTATTGTCTGTTTTGTTTTGTATTTTTTTTGTACAATAAAGAGTATACATACATACATACGAAATTGATCATCTTCTTGATCTCCGAATCTATTGAGCCAAAATTTTTGAAAAAATACAGAATATAGTTCATTGCTTGTAAATTACAGGAATACCTTTAAGAATACTATCAAAGAAAAAAAAACGTATGTACAGAACCCTCTCCACGCGAGTTCAACTCGCACTTGGCTGTTTTTTTATACTTACCTTAATCCTTACAGATCCCTGAATTAAATCAATGTGAAAACAAGAAGGAAGCCTTTCTTCAGTACAAAGCGTTTTCGAAGGTTGTTATGGAATATGAGGAACAGAAATTTGACGAGTGGATGAGAGGAGCCTCCGCTTTTGTTGACGATATGATGAAGAGGAACATTCTACATGTCGTGTTTAAAAAGGAGGATGGTAGGTTTCTTCTCGTTTAATATAAGTACATAGACATATTTTTGAATTATTGCAATAAAGTTCAATTTGATCAAAATGTAAGACTACATGTACAGTCAACATTAAAACCGCATTACTATTATTGTGTTTTCTAAGTAACTAAATAATTTCCTTGGAATCAGACGATTTCTTTTTATACTGCAAGTAAAAACACAATTTATGGGATACGTAACAAACTTTAATAACAATTACCCTTTGAGTATAGTCAGCTTAACGGGAAAAGGTGGCCACTTTTTTCCGTTAAAGTAATAGCTCGAAGGTGAATTGTTATTAAACTATATGATATACCCTATAAGTTGTGTTGTCATTTGTATTACAAAAACATGCCGTCCAATTTCAATAAAATACTTTAGCTTATTAGAAAATACAATAAAAGTGATGAGGGCGCCACTGTACATTCGGCGTACGCTCGGCGCAGTCTTAAGATTTTAACCAAATATACACATGGGACTCTATACTTATTTTTATTTTTCAAGCCAATTCCAATGTTGAGGATGATGGTAAGTTTGTCAGATATTGCCTAACTGTGTAAAAAAAGGTCAAAGCTCTTAAAGAAGCATAATAAAAAAGTGACTTAATAGTGAAAAAATATTTTTTCATCACACTTGCTCGTAAATAGTGTCCTAACATGCTAGAAAAATCGACCGTAAATCCAAAATAATACCCGCGGGCCTTTTTTTTACCATTACGTTACTTAAGTGCGTAATAGCTTCTTTTTTAAATATTATACGTGGACTCAAACTATCACAATACGTCAGGACCCCAATTCTTGTGCCATTCGATATGAAGTTTCATTCGAGATGAAATGTCAGTTGAATACTATTTCCTAACAATCTCGCATAACAAACTATTGATCTCATATGTCACTAGAATCGGACTCCGAACACGTTTGACGTTATCTGTGGTAAGTCACAGACAATGATGTAGCCTGCCGCTAATAAGTTAAAAATATGATCTTTTGTCTGATTTTATTTCATTTCCTCGCAATTGTGATGAAAAACATTGTATGTTACACGGGTGGTAAAGGAAATACAAAGCTCGAGTCATTAAAGCCCTCAGCCTACGGCTTCGGGCTTCTAACAGACTCTCGTTTGTAATTCTTTCTTTACCACCCTTAATACACATTGTACTATTTTAAACGCCGCCGTCTGAATTATAACACAACAAACATCCAGCAATTTCTTTCGGTGTTTTCTTCAGTCTATTTTCGTAAAAGTTATTTAGCACATAAGACGAGTACCTCATAGGTAGTTTTTATTACTGTATTTGTAAAGCAGTTAGTGTACACCGCTTGCATGAATTTATTTTCCTAGCTGTTTCCCTGTCCCAGGTTGTCTGGAAGAGATTGTTGCCTATGGGTAAGACCGCCTGTCGTATACCTGTTATTAAATTTTGTTGTACCGTGCTTAGTTTCTAGTGTTCCATAACATTTTCTCACCGTACATTAACAATAGTAACATAATTTTTTTAGTGTTACAAGTCTTGTCACTAGATGGCGTTACATATCCTATATTTAAAAGAAAAAAATCGCTCTCTACGGTTCGTACTTGCAGCACAGCATATTATTAAAAATATCATCAACGTTGTTACTACAAAAAAATCGTAAAAGGTAAGTAAAAGGCTTATCGTCTGCAATAATACTTTTAGAACCAGTGGCACCTGGCGGCCGCGGCATGCAAGTGACTAACGCCGGGCGCGCTTTCTTAGCCAAGAAGAAAGTGTCGGCCTTCTCGCTCACCCCGGTAGATATCGTGAACAAAGAGATCGCTGACAAACGGAAGAAAGAAAAAGCATGTAAGGAAACAATCGCTTGCTTATTTTAGATTAGGTAGCTCTGTTTCATATAGGTTTTATTAGTTTCCATAATTTATACTAGATGGCGCTACTGTTCGTTTATTTTAACTGAATTCCGATGTTATTGCTCGTCGCATGTTCGCAGTTAGTATTGGAAAATATGTTTATGAGTACATTATTTCGTTTTTACATGTAGCTCTTTCATGTTGTAGGTTTTTATTAGTTTTTATAATTGATACTAGATGGCGATACTGTTTGTTTATTTTAACTAAACTCTGATGTTATTTTTCGTCGTATGTTCGCAGTTAGTATTGGAAAATATATTTATGAGTACATTATTTCGTTTTTACATGTAGCTCTTTCATGTTGTAGGTTTTTATTCGTTTTTTAATTGTTACTAGATGGCGATAGTGTTTGTTCATTTTAACCGTACTCCAATGTTATTTTTCGTCACATGTTTGCAGTTAGTATTGGAAAATATGTTTATGAGTTAATTATTTCTTTTTTACGTGTTCATGTTTTTACATGAAGCTCTGTTTCATGTTGTAGGTTTTTATTCGTTTTTATAATTGATACTAGATGGCGATACTGATCGTTTATTTAAACTAAAGTCTGATGTTATTTTTCATCGTGTGTTCGCAGTTAGTATTAGAAAATATGTTTATGAATACGTTATTCGTTTTTACATATTGTAGCTTTGTTTCATGTTGTAGGTTTTTATTAGTTTTTATAATTGATACTAGATGGCGATAGTGTTAGTTAATTTCAATGGCACTCTGATGTTATTTTTCATCGCATGTTCGCAGTTAGTATTGGAAAATGCGTTTATGTTCGAACATTATTTATTTTTTACATCTTCATGTTTTTTACATGTAGTTATTTCATGTTGTACGTTTTTATTCGTTTTTATAATTGATACTAGATGGCGATAGTGTTCGTTAATTTCAATTGCACTCTAATGTTATTTTTCTTCGCATGTTCGCAGTTAGTATTGGACAATACGTTTATGTAAACATTATTTATTTTTTACATCTTCATGTTTTTTACATGAAGCTCTGTTTCATGTTGTAGGTTTTTATTAGTTTTTATAATTGATACTAGATGGCGAAACTGTCCGTTTATTTTAACTAGATTCTGAAGTTATTTTTCGTCGCTTATTCGCAATTAGTGTTGGAAATAATGTTTATGAGTACATTATTTCGGTTTTACATGTAGCTCTTTCATGTTGTATGTTTTTATTAGTTTTTATAATTGATACTAGATGGCGATAGTGTTCGTTAATTTCAATTGCATTCTGATGTTATTTTTCATCGCATGTTCGCTGTTAGTATTGGAAAATACGTTTATGTGAACATTATTTATTTTTTACATCTTCATGTTTTTTACATGTACCTAGCTCTGTTTCATGTTGTAGGTTTTTATTAGTTTTTATAATTTATACTAGATGGCGAAACTGTTCGTTTATTTTAACTAGATTCTGATGTTATTTTTCGTCGCTTGTTCGCAGTTAGTATTGTAAAATATGTTTATGAGTACATTATTTCGGTTTTACATGTAGCTCTTTCATGTTGTATGTTTTTATTAGTTTTTATAATTGATACTAGATGGCGATAGTGTTCGTTAATTTCAATTGCACTATGATGTTATTTTTCATCGCATGTTCGCAGTTAGTTAATTGGAAAATACGTTTATGTGAACATTATTTATTTTTTACATCTTCATGTTTTTTACATGAAGCTCTGTTTCATGTTGTAGGTTTTTATTAGTTTTTATAATTGATACTAGATGGCGAAACTGTCCGTTTATTTCTAGATTCTGATGTTATTTTTCGTCACTTATTCGCAATTAGTATTGGAAATAATGTTTATGAGTAAGTACATTATTTCGGTTTTACATGTAGCTCTTTCATGTTGTATGTTTTTATTAGTTTTTATAATTGATACTAGATGGCGATAGTGTTCGTTAATTTCAATTGCACTATGATGTTATTTTTCATCGCATGTTCGCAGTTAGTTAATTGGAAAATACGTTTATGTGAACATTATTTATTTTTTACATCTTCATGTTTTTTACATGAAGCTCTGTTTCATGTTGTAGGTTTTTATTAGTTTTTATAATTGATACTAGATGGCGAAACTGTCCGTTTATTTCTAGATTCTGATGTTATTTTTCGTCACTTATTCGCAATTAGTATTGGAAATAATGTTTATGAGTAAGTACATTATTTCGGTTTTACATGTAGCTCTTTCATGTTGTATGTTTTTATTAGTTTTTATAATTGATACTAGATGGCGATAGTGTTTGTTAATTTCAATTGCACTATGATGTTATTTTTCATCGCATGTTCGCAGTTAGTATTGGAAAATACGTTTATGTGAACATTATTTATTTTTTACATCTTCATGTTTTTTATATGTTTCATGTTGTAGGTTTTTATTAGTTTTTATAATTGATACTAGATGGCGAAACAGTTCGTTTATTTTAACTAGATTCTGATGTTATTTTTCGTCGCATGTTCGCAGTTAGTATTGGAAAATATGTTTGTGAGTACATTATTCATTTTTACATATTTTAGCTTTGTTCCATGTTGTAGGTTTTTATTAGTTTTTATAATTGATACTAGATGGCGATACTGTTCGTTCATTTTAACTGAACTCCGATGTTATTTCTCGTCGCATGTTCGCAGTTAGTATTGAAAAATTTGTTTATGAGTACATTATTTATTTTTCACCATAATTTAATGATAAGTAACGTTTTAAAATGTTATTAGTTTTGTCATTTGCGTGGTGATTTTTGTATGATAAAAAATAACAATCTCGTCCATGTCTAGTGTAGTACTAGGCGATACTCTGTTTATTATTAAAATGAGCCCTGAGAAATCCCTGGCCTGTTTTAAAAGAGTGAAATCTTATTTACAAGTGCTTACAACTAATATTGCTTACAAGTCTTGTCACTAGATGGCGTTACCTGACCTATATTTAAGAGGAGAAATAAAACATACGGTTTGTACTCGTAGTATAATGAAGTAAAAAACGGCCGTTTCCTCGTGGTCCTACTATTTTTGTCCTACTGACTTTCGACGGAGCCCCGCCCAAGGGCGGAGCTCCTGCTTCTAAGTGGTTTTGCCCTTCGGGCATCTGAAGCTACCTAACGAACCTAACCTACCTACTTTTACAACCACAATTAGTATTTAGTGATCAAATCTAGGTTCACGTTTTGACTAGTAGGACAAATTAGTAGGACCACGAGGAAGTATGCTAAAAAACCGGTCAAGTGAGAGTCGACTCCACTTAAATATAAACAGAAATACACCATCTGTAAAAATTCATTTGAAGACATACCTTTACTAGGAATCCGCTGCTTAGGCGATTTGTTTTCGATAAATATCACTTCCCAAACAAACTGTGGCGTATTATAACTTGATTAACTTTCATCAAATCGATTCCTAAATGACTGAATGAATGAATGGAAAAAAAATGCAAAGCGTCTAGGTTGCTAAGTGAATGTTTAATAAAACGTTAGGAAAGCAATAGGTGGTAAAAAAAAATCGACCATTCAAAGTAACCCATTTTTACTGTTTCTTTTTCAGTGATGTTAATGCGCATACCGGGCCAGCATTACGAGAACGTGAGATCGCCGAGCTCCATTTCTCTGTTGGCGAAAGAAGGACTGGTAATACCTGTGCTTCTACTCTAGGGGGGAAAAACGATGTCGTATAAGACCAGAGGGGCTATTGCCTAACGCACTCGCAATCGCAATTGACAACATTTTATTTTGGTGACACATGCAAACTTTATTTACAAAATTACAAGTAAGTTAATAAAAATATCGAGTTTTACCAATGCTATGCCTGAATAAATATAATACCAAATTGCCTTTTTCACGAGAAAAAAAGCTGTCATACTTCAAATTTGACATTGACACTATTGACAGATGGATAGATACTTAGAGAATTATCGGTTGACATGATACTTTTTTATATACTGATTGGACTAGCATAATATTATGTCCATTGTGTCGTAGAAATGAAGTTACGCCCTTTTAGAATAAGTACATCTTAATAAATTAATAATAAAATAATTATTCATTCTAGAGAAAGTTCAAAACTATTAGTGTCTTCCTCCTTCCAAACAGTATCTATAAAACGAATAAAATAAAAGTCTTGAAAATATGAAATCTTGTCAATTGTTTTCATTTTGAAAATCGAAGAAGAAATTGTCTGCATACGAAATGAAAACAATTGTTCCGCTTTGAAGCCAATTGAGATTGCGAGTGCGTTAGGCAATAGCGATGCTGTTATGGCATTGTTATTAACTCAGCCACCATCACTGTCAATTAAATAGGACGTATCAAAACAGCTTAAACTGTTGTAATTATATCTGCTAATCTCCTATTTAACCAAATCGAATGCTTTCCCAAACATTATCGAGTTGTTTGTTGTACATAATCGAATGCTTTCCCAAACATCAGTAAACGTGTGTTCGCCGACATGTTGACGATTAATCCTTTTGAATCCCTACTTCCTTCACTCAACGTTTTGTGGTGTTCTACAGACGGACGTAACGTGGCGCGATTTGACGGTGTACAAGCTAATGCAAGAGCACGATCTGGAGTTCCAGCCGCGCTTTGACAAGAACCTGTTCCTCGTCATTCACGAGGCCGAACTGATGGAACAGTTGGGTAAGGCACAGAGTACACGCGAGATCTGCTGCAGGTAAACTTCGGCAAGGACCGGTTCATCATCTACGTATATCATTATTTTACAGCCTTATGCAAGCTTAGTTAAGGACTGCATTTCTGGATTTTCGTTATTGGATGGATATTTACGAGGGCTGCCTTTTAAGTTGTGTCGTTTGGAAAATCTAAAGACAATTTAAGTGTTAAATGGTATTTATTGTTTTTCAAAGTAATCACCGTGACATGTAATACACTTTTTCATTCGATCGAACCAGTTTTCGAAACACTTATTCCAGTCCGAAGTCGGGGTCTCCAAAATGGCCGTTTTGTATGCCTCAACGGCTTCTTCAGGCGTCTGGTACCGTTGACCACGAAGTCGTTGCTTGATTTTTGGAAAAGTAAAAAAATCGTTAGGGCTTAAGTCTGGACTGTACGGCGGGTGTTCCAGAATTTCGACGTTTTGCTCTTTTAAAAACGCAATTGTTTGCCGGGCTGTGTGCGAGCTCGCATTATCGTGGTGCAGTCTTATACGACGTCTTGGGTTATTTTTTCGAAACTCGCCGATGACTTCTGGTAAACAGACAGTGGTATACCAGTCAGCATTAACCGTTTTACGATCCTCGAGCACGATGGTGGCAACGTGGCCACTTTTCGCCACAAACGTGGCGACCATTTTTTTCGAAGTGCTCCGTGAGCGTATTACTTTGGTTGGTTTTGGCTCATCTTGGAACACCCAAACAGTCGACTGCTGTTTAGAATCGGGATCGTAGGCATATATCCAAGATTCGTCACCACTGATAATGTCGTAAACATGTTTCGAGTTTCCTTGGTTGAATTGCCGCAGAGTTTTACGACACCATCGAACGCGAGCCGTTTTTTGGTCTTCACTGAGTAAATGTGGTATCCAGCGTGAGATCAACTTTTTTAGGCCTAAGTGATCATGCAAAATACTGTGAACACTGGTCCCTGAAATACTTAAGGAAGCTTCTATCTCACGGTATGTCGCATGGCGATCTTCGACGATCAGTTGCCGTACAGCATCAATGTTCTCCTGGGTTACGGCTGTTTTTGGTCGACCTTCACGATGTCTATCACCAAGACTAGAGCAACCACGTTGAAATTCTAAATACCAGCGTTCCACAGTCCGGAGGCATGGTGCTTTATCATTGAAAACCGTAGTCAACTCTTCGAAGCACTGAAGTCGCGTTAAGCCCCTTTTGAAGTTGTAAAAAATTATCGCACGTAAATTTTCCTTCGAAATTTCCATTTTCACAACTGACTTGTCAACTTTGAACGAACGCTGTACTAAAACGGTTGGGCCGATTTCGAGTCATTCTTTTGTTTTCGAATTCTAAATTCAAATATTTTAAGATGACACTAGTTCTTTTTTATGCAATCACGGGAGGTTTGCAAACGACAGAACTTAAAAGGCAGCCCTCGTATTTGTGCGAATATAGTTTGTTTTAACACATTTAAGGTTTCGCTCTTCCTAGCAACATACGCGACGTGTCTATGCAAAAAGCTCGTCTGTACTATGAACTGGAGGCGCTTACTGAAGTAATCAAGATGTACAACGAAACTGCGAGCTCACTTACTATCTCTGAGACTTTTCTAATGAAGCGCCATCTGTTGGACATGGAGAGACAAGTGCTCCCGGGGCTAACTAGACTCACGTGGACGGCTCTAGGCATTGGCGAATACATCAAAAGTATTACTAAAGGTTTGCTACATATATTTTATTTTTGATTATAAAGTGTTTGTAGATTCGTCCAAATGTGGATATTTATTTGAATCTGTTGGTCGCCAACGTCCATACCACGTTGAATACACCGGTTCTCGTCCGATCACCGAAGTTAAGCAACGTCGGGCGCGGTCAGTACTTGGATGGGTGACCGCCTGGGAACACCACGTGCCGTTGGCTTTTTGCAACATTTTTTTTTCTTGTGTGAGGTGTTTGACCAACAGTAATGTTTAAAACCAAGTTGCGAACTCCGAGTGTGATTTTGTCTTTATTTATAGTATGCAATTCTCAACTGGTCGGTTTTATTTTTTGACGTTTTCTATTTTTATGTTTGTTCAGGTGAAAAGTCGTTGCAAGCCGTGCGTCAAACACTTACAATGGTGGAGAAAGAAATTCAATTTCTCGTTGATCAGATGGAGATGTTTGACCTGTTCCCTGTAGTTAAGCCAACCGACTATTTAGATCCCGTAACTAATGAACCTGATGACACTTGGCTTTTTCCCTGCAAGGTACGCTCATCAATTACAATATAGAGACATTATAATATAATGTCTCTATATTGTAATATTATCATTTTGCAATGTATCACAACACAGTTGACATTTCTGATTTGTGTATTAAAAAAAGTATACACATGTTACAACAAGTCCAACAAAATGCAAGCTTGGATGAATACAATCCCTGGGTAAATAATAATAAGGCTTTACCTACAAGAGGTCACATAGAAACATGGATACATGGACTTTTGTGTAGTCGGGTCAAAACAGCATACGGTCGGCTTTAGAAGTACGTACACTTTATGGCTTTGTCACTTTAACGTCATGTTTGAAATGCTGCACTAATCTGTCAAAGGCGTTATAGCCTCTACTATAAGGCCGACTGTACCATCACAAAACTGTTCCTATGATTGTTAGGTAATTTCGATGAAAGTGCATGGAGTTAGTAATGTTATGTACGCACTTCACTTGACGTTGCATATTTGTGTGGGTATCGGCACGTTTGACAAATGTACATACTACGTTGGTGCAAATAACCAACGGAAGCATACATGGATTCCAATAGCAAATGTCAAATAAGTTTGTTATTTAGAATTAACTAGCGACCCGCCCTCGCTTCGCTTCGGTTTATAAGAGTTTTCTGTAACACCAGTACATAAAATAAAAAAATAATACACATATAAACCTTCCTCTTGAATCACTCTATCTTTTAAAAAAAACCGCATCAAAATCCGTTGCGTAGTTTTAAAGATCTAAGCATACATAGGGACAGACAACGGGAAGCGACTTTGTTTTATACTATGTAGTGATATACATATAGCCTATGTATTTCAATGTTTGGCCCTATTGATGCGATTTAAAATATCGACAATGACGCGGTAACGCGTAATTGCTATTGGCTTTACCTGTCATGGACAATAAGGGAGGTAGCACACGGCGACGGTTTGTAGACTAGCGATACAGTCGCGCGTTTCGTATCGCTGTCACTTTTGCCCTCTGATGTGTGAAAGTGATTGCGATACCGAAAAGCTGCAAAAAGTCGCCGTTTTTTGACAACTATACCGTCTACACCGGTTCTTTGTCAATTACTCCAAATACGCGAATACAACACCAAGTAAAGTTGAACCAAAATGACCCTTTTCTTAATCCATTGTACCTTGTAATTTTGTTAATGTCTCAAAGTACCGACGACTTCCCAGACATATTTCGGTGAGGTGGAAAACGCTCGTCTAGAGCGCGTGGCCGTTCTGTCCCGCATCTACGAGCGCATCGGGCCCATACTCAGGAAGCTGGAGTACCTGATCCTCGGCACCAGCACGGGCAAGTCCCAGGTCATGACGGCTTACTACGCCTACTGGGAGAACAAGATCTTCGAGTGCCTGGTCCGGTAAGTTCACAATGGGACTATATTAAAATCCCTTATCATGCATCGTTTGTCCGAATTTTCTTTTATCCTAAAAGCATACCCGCCTTTTTCTTAATTTGTATTAAAATAAAAATAAAACATTCCCTCGTCGCGCATCTCTCTCTCTCTCTCTCTCTCTCTGTTTGTCTCCTGTCGCCTCCTGTCGCCTAGCGTCGCTGGTGGAAAAACACGTTATGCAATGATGGGAGCGAGTGTTTAGTCTAACGCAAAAGGCAGCTGCTGTAAGATCTTGGCTATACTAATAAGCATTTTATTTTGCCTTGTTATTTTCACGTTTAGCTTTGTGAAGGATAGTTGGGGCTTCACTCGAGTTCGTTATTTATTGAATGAAATCAAACAGCTTGTAAACATAAATTGGAAACTACGTAAATTCAGAAACCCAATTACATATAGGTTACAGGTTACAGTTATTTCTGTCCATTGAATAAGATCGTCATTAAACTCATTAACATAACATAACAATCGTGTCCATAACATAATTCCGATAAAAAAGCAAAACGCATGTTTAGTGGACTAAAGAAAGAAAGTACTTAAAGATTTTATTTGTTATTTTCCTCCCAATAGTTCGTTCTTTGCACTTATTGATTTCTGACGAAATATAGCACATTGAATACAAGCGATTATATTTTAATCTATATAAAAATGTTGTTCCTAGATTAACCCTTGAGAACCTCGAAATGTTCGAACATATGCTCAATGAGAGGAATCCAATGTTTCAAGTGGATGCCATACTTGTGCCTCCCGACATCACTATGCGGCCCACGCCCTCAGAAGTGTGCAACATAGTGGGATATAATATCAAAAATTTCTTTAACAGGTAAGAAGCTGGCAAACTAAGAATCTGGGAATACTGTACGCCTCAGCTTCTTAGCTTTTGGCTGGCTATCGCTATTACGCTTATACTCACAACTGACAGTATATTTGTTACCCGTGTGTCATAGAAAAATGAAGTGCCGATAGCTCTTAGGAAAATGGTAGCAATAGGCTGTAATTAAGGCTGGCATTTATTAAGACTGCACCGAGCGTCCAGTAGCGCCCACCTATTTTTTTTCCTAATATAAACTAAAGTATTATCTGAAAATTGAAGAGTGATTTTTGTTTTATAAATGAATACACAATATTGTGACGTAGTTTAACCATAGTTGTTGGAAATTCTGTAGCTCTGCCTACCCCACTCTGGGAATAAAGGCGTGAGTTTATGTATGTATGTGTATGTAGTTTAACCATCGTGTAGTCAACGTAAGCCACTCATAGGTCAATTGTTGTTAAATTATGTCAATCTCTTATTATTAATACTTTAAAAAAGACTAGAGAAAATATTTTTTTTAGGATGGCTCTAATAATAATGCATTTGTAATTTGCTAAAAAAATTATTCATCATATCGAGAAGTGTATGTAGTTATCTTGGTAATTTCAAACCCTGTACCAAGTTCTACACCATGTCAGCTACAGGTTCTCGATCAATCACTGAGGTTAAGCAACGTCGGGCGTGGTCAGCACTTGGATAGGCCCACCCGCAAAACCCGCGTGGCTGACTTTTTACTTTTTGTCCTATTGCGCAGGCTAACAGCGTTTCCTCGTTGGATGAAGCAGACATGTCTCCCGTGTGCGCCTCAACTCCTCGTCGAGACGACGGGGAAAGAGTTCTATGTCTTCTCCTATTTCGAAGATATTTTACGCGTCCTTGCGATTAATGACATCACTCTACTCATTCAGGATACTATTTACAGACTTACGCAAGATATAAATGGTTACATGCAAAAGTAAGTAATAAAGCAAAATAGCTGTCACCATCTCATAATTTAACCTACCGCCAAGCAGCAGTGTTCGCATGGTTGTGTTACGAAATGGTGATAAGACAACCGGTGAAATGAATGGCGTAGAGGCGTTTCATCTTAGTCTTAACGCAATAGCAGTCGAACGAGTAGGATAGCCGTCTTAAGATTGTAGTCTTGAGAGTGCAAATGTCAATGGATCTAAGATCCCACTTACCGTCAGGTGGCCTGAAAGTGTTAACGAATTTTCTACTATTGTTGCACGTCGAAATTTTAACAGGTGGAACAAATACCAACATCTCTGGGCCTTCGACAAGAACTTATCCTGCGAGAAATACGTGCATAAATTTGATCAAATTTATAAATATGATGAAAAATTCTTCTGCTTCGAGGATATTATAGCGGATTTAGAAGCACACGTAAAATTTGTCGACGTTGGTGCCATAAGAGTGAACTTGAGACCCATTATCCGACAAATTCAAGGCCATGCCCAAGAGTGGAAGAATTGCTTAGGAAACTGCATAGCTACTAAAACTAGAATGGGAATGCATGATTTAAAGCATCAAATTGACGTAAGAAATAATTTTATGTTTTCTTGTATGATGGTTATACAATAATATAGTCACGTTGAATACACCGGTTCTCGTCCGATCAGCGAAGTTAAGCATCGTCGGGCGCGGTCAGTACTTGGATGTGTGACCGCCTGGGAACATCGCGTGCCGTTGGCTTTTTGTTTATGTTTTTGCTCTCTAAATACTATTATTTGTAAGGTGTAAGAGTAGAGTCGAATTTTATTTTTTAGTCTCTCCGTACAACCATGAATATGAACATCAAGGGCCTCGAAGATTTCAAGATGGTAATGGCCAGTATTGCCATGGTACAACAGATGACTATTACGGCTGAAGTGAAGTACAGGGGAATGCAGGACATATTTCACATGCTACGACAGCATGGGTGTGATGTAAGGTTTAATTTATTACTTACATTTTAATAACCAGGGCCTCGTCTTTTTGTATTGATACAAAAGTTGCATATAGGATGATAAACAATGAATCTGTACTAAAAACTTCAATTAAAGACATCGGTATTCAGGTACCGGCTTTCCATGCCCTTTTTTACCGTTTTGAGTACTCAACGATACGTCAATTACTGGGTAAAATAAACAGTACCCATTACATTCCAACTGTAGTCATGTTGTAGCAATAACAATTCCAGTCAGTAGTTTTGTGAATTTTGTAGGTGTCAGACGAAGACGTTGAATTCGCCCAGAGTCTCCAAGGATCCTGGGGCACCCTGTGTCAAACGGCCATATTCAGAGGGAACACCCTGGAACAGACGAAAGATAAATTTTCGAAGCTGAGCGTCATAGAGATAGCCAACTTCTTGAAGGAGCTGGACGAATTTGTTGAGAAGTTCGACGCCGAAGGACCTGGCACCGTGGGAGAGGATATGGATAATGGACTTATTCTTATGGAGGTTAGATTCTAAACTATATAATAGTTTTAAAATCCAATAGACAAAGCAAGAAGCACGTTTGAATTACATTATTTTCGATTGTAGATTGGGTTATTTTTCCAGACGACCAGTTTCTAACATTATTTTATAGTTTGCGATTTGCGTCAGATTTAGCGATTTAAATGGAAATCATTTATTTCATGTTTCAATAACAGGAACGCTGGCAATAAAACTATCTAATCATCATGTATACCATTACAAAAAGTTCATAAAACAAATCTATTGCTACTCTTGAATTTGATAAGTAATGTCTGCCACAGGAATACACAAAATACATGGACGAGTTTGAGTCACGCAAGAGAATTCTTCAAGCTGCCGAGCAGTTGTTCGACAACCCTCTAGCCGACTTCTCCAACTTCAACCGAGCCAAGACAGACTTCCAGGCCATGGAGCAAGTGTACAAGATTTACAAAGCCCAGAAGAGCGCGAGGGAACTGTGGGCGAAGACGTTGTGGGTGAACCTGAACCCTCAGGCGCTGGTCGACGGGATTGAACAGTTCTTTAAGGACTACAGGTGAGCATTAGTGTTGTTATAACGGATATTATTGTTGGTCATCATTTTACATGTTTATTTTGAAAACAATTGAAGATTTATCCAAATTTGATTAAGTTTTAAATTACTGGGTGGGCCTTAGTCACACTAGCATAACAAGCATTAGAAAATACTAAAAAGAAACAGGGGACAATCTCACACAAATTGACCTAGTTCCAAACTAAACTCAAGGCTTGTACATTCACGAGATTTAATTTGGTACCCACCTTAGGTCCAAAGTCAATATGACATTGTACAACAGTAAGAGTGAGTTTCCTAAAAAATACAAATGACTAGACATCTCTAATGATATTGACGACTTCAAGCATATTATTCTTGAAATGGGTTCCAAATTAACACTTGCTAAAATAATACTCTTCAGCAATTACTCACTGCTGCGTACACAGTATCTACTTACGCAGTGTATGTACGTACGCAGCAGTGAGTTTTGCCCTCAATACTACCTAGATTAGAGTCTCTATTTAATAATTTGATATTCGATTTCAATAGGCGCTCTGCGTATTGTACACTGATTAGATTTTATATTTTAATACACTGATGTAGATGTTGTTTTTAGAGTTGTGGGTAATTCTGTAGCTCTGCCTACCCCACTCTGGAAATAAAGGCCTGAAGGTACGAGTACAAGATGTAGATGTAGCAAAATATTCGAGGACACGACATTGTACGAGTAGTGAAAGAAACAATTAATAGTCTTAAGACTGCACCGAGCAAACGTGGAGCGTCCAGTGGCGCCCTCATTACTATTATTATGTTTTACATCCGACCTATGTTCGGCGCAGTCTTAACATGCAGTTTTGAGTCTTGATTTTAACTGATACGTGACAAATCTGCATAAACCATTTATGATCATATTGACCATACCTTGAATTATTGCTATAAGGTTTTTATAAGGAGTATCGGAATTTTAAGTTTCATTTATTTTAAAAAGGTGGGTTTATACCGGGTGCAATTCTAACGTCAAAATGTTCCTCAAAATTTCAATTTTATGATGGTTTCCAAATAACCTTCAACTCAAGGTATCTTGTCTCTTGGTGTGCGCTTGAAAGAAGCGTGAGCGTACACACAGAAACAAATTCAAAACTTTGTTATTCAGAAAGCTGCCCAAAGCCATTCGGCTGGCTCCCACGGGGCTGATGCTGGACCTGAAGATGAAGCAGTTCAAGGGAGTCGTGCCGCTCATGGTCTCCCTCAAGAACGAGGCCATGCGCGAGCGCCATTGGAAGGAGCTCATGCTCAAAACTAGTGAGAATTTCTTCATTTACTAGATTTATTCATCTTTCATCAACATTACAAAAGTTGTGCCGGCAACGTGTTGCTTTTTTTTTTAAATATTACCATCTGTGCTCCTTTCATGTAAAAGTCGTTTGTCATCAATAATCGTCACTCCCTCGGGAACTGCCCTATTTTTCTGGATCCTATTGTCCTATAATACAAACTTAGTGCTCAAGCTGTTATGACTCAAGCTATCTCCATACCAAAAACTTTCAGGGGCATAGCCATAAAGGCGTAAAAAAACCATCGGACAGAGTTACTTTCACATACTAGTATAGATGGATTGAAGTGAAAGTAAGCTACATTTTTTTAAAGATATGTGTCAGTCCTTTTCTTTAAGAGGTAACAATAACCCTATAACTTTTAAAGATGGTGTGTGGATGATGTGTGGTAATGTGTGCTAGTAAAATGTTATCAATGTTATCATCGTGATGTGTGATCATGATCAGATCATACTTCAATCATTTATCAATTTAATCAGGTAAACACTATGTAATATGAATCCTGCCGTAGATCGTGTTTTAAAGGTTACAAACAGGTCAAGAAACTGTGTTAGTACAGTATATTTTAACTTACTACTAACGCCATCGTCACTAAAATATGTTAACTAATAAAAGTTTCACCGGTCGCCGCTAGATGTCACTTTTTAACTCGCTCCCAATCCTACATCGCGCTGTTAAGATTTCCCCCGAGTTGATGACTCTCATCGAACTAGCGAGGTACGTTATCGCTTCTCGGCCTTTTGGCTAAGATCAAAGTGTAGTATCTGTTCTTTTCAGCTTAATATCTGAAAGTTCCCTCACTGAGGGACCAGTATATTAAACTGATTTTTTTAATTCGACGGGATGTTCGGGGCTCGCTCCACTCCCGTCACGGGTCGGCCCGGCATTGCAGTGCCGCCGGGATCGGCCCACTTAATACCTTGACTATTAATCTGGTTAATAACCATATCTACATGACACTTGTATTGTATTCAATTGTATAATATGTATCGATTGTGCAATGCGTGACGAGGCCCCCTTCTTAAGTTACTTATTAGCTTGAAGTTTGATATTGAAGAGTGGTTATTATTGTGTTGGACAATTTAATACACATTTTAATATTTTATCTTTCACTTCTCATGCTCGTAAAGTCCTTCTATATGCTAGGTATAGGCTGCTTAAAATCGCATTTTATGGACTTATACATAAAGTGCTATCGTCATCTAGACTAAGGGCGGATTCGACCAAACGAGAATAAGGTCTTATACCTAGATTAAACGCCGAATTTGTATAGACTAATCTCGGAGTAAGTCTTATTCCAGTTTGGTTAAATCTTAGATGAGCTTTAAGACAGACAAGGTGACTACGTTAAATAAAATTGTTACTTGAATACATGTGCCTACTTTAATTTATTTGCCTTCTAGGTATGTTGAATATCACAAAAAAAATATTTAAAACTATTAGAAACAAGCATTATTAACAAAAACATTACGAAATCAACGTATGCCTTGGCAGGACCGCGTTCGACCGGAGTTAAAAATCTAATGCAGATTTATTTTTTTAAAGGCGAGATGTTTTTGTCTCGTTTCGGACCGTTTATTAGTTGTTTTCTTTGCAAAGTTTGTTATTTTACGGAATGTACAATTATTACTGTTTTATTTCTGGGTAACAGGCGTCATTAAATGTATGTATTGTTATTCCTGGAAATGTTTTATGTGTGTATAAGCATAGGGCATTAATTATACTGCAACATGGTTCATTATGCTAATTACAGATCAGGATTTCGATATGTCGCCGGAAAGGTTCACGCTCGACAACATGTTCGCTATGGAGCTACACAAGTATCAAGACGTCGCTGAAGAAATTGTGAACCACGCCATCAAAGTGAGTATCTCAGCATTTATATGAACAGCCTACACCATTCGTTTTCCATGTATGTCGGTACATAAAGTCGCCGTCAATAGAACTTGCAAATGATGTAAACAAAACTAAACGAACCAATTCACCAAGCTTACTCGATTATCACGTACTTTTAAAGATCAAGTGAGGTCTTTGCAATGATTTATACACTAGATCATTATTTTCATATTGAGTTTAAGATGAAATAACTATTCATTATACGTTATTATTAATAAAAACGCGCTTGGTGAATATTTGAGGTTATGTGTCACACAGTACTAATTTGTTTACATAGTTTACAAGTTCTATTGAGGGCGACCTTATGTGTATGTGTGTGAAAGAAGGGATTGCCATTATTCGGATAGCCTAAATCAGTTACCGTAAATATTTTACAACCAGTAACCGAATAACAAAGTTACTGATTCTCTACTGATATTTAGCAGTTTTTATTACTTGGCTATCCAAAAAAGAGCGTACCTAATTGAAAACTCGTATACAGGAATTGGCGATCGAGCGTGGCGTAAAGGATGTGCAAGAGACATGGGGCAGCATAGCGTTCACGGTGGCGCGGCACTTCAACCGCGGCGAGGACCGCGGCTACACGCTCAACCCCTGCGATGAGATCATTGTCAAGGTCGACGACGACTCCATGTCACTTCAGAGCATGGCGGCTTCCCAGTGAGTCTGTAGTACTGTTAATTTGAGTCTATACTTGGTCTATTCCCACTAGTTCTACTGTCTGTACCATATAGCTCATGTTATTAGTTAGTGTAGTAGAACTAGTGGGACCAGACCCTATACTTGCGTGGTGTAAAGGACGTGCAAGACACATGGGGCAGCACAGCGTTCACGGTCGCGCGGCACTTCAAAAACGATAAAGTTGTCTTAACTCATTATTACGATCGTAATTAGTGAAATATTCTGAATATTTCAATTTAAATCATAGTAGTAAAAAAAGTGTAATTCAAAAGCGTACTCTTTATATAACAATAAATATGTTCGACTAGTAACGCCATCTATCTAGTGACGTTGCAGGTATCAGTTTTTTACGTGCGGCCGACGAAATGTACATATATTCCATTATTTGCACCTTGTTTAAATAAGATATGTTTACTCATTAACGCTACGAGATTGCATTTTAATATATTCGATTACGTTCCTAAGGTGGGCATTGAATTTTAATATCTTAGGTGTAAAAAAATTGTGCATTTGAATTCCTCATGCTTTAAACTGACCTAAGAGCAATTAAAACTGTACGATATTCTGTATTTTTATAATAAATAATGTTTATATTGTGAGCGAAGACAATAAATAATTTGAATCCTGAAATTATCACTAGATGGCGTTACTGGGTCTAACTATTTCGTAGAATCTATGTAAAAGTGGCTGATTATTTGTACATTTATATTCTTCAATGTAATATGGAAAGAAGATTTAATAAGCCTCTCACATACCCAAAAATTACATGTTAGTTCAAAATATTAGAGATCGACTCTATTTTTTTCAGTCCATCTTCCATCTACTTGTTATTGTAATAATATTGCTGACGTTAAGTTAGACTTATCATATTGTCTACAATAATGGTTACGATAGAGTAGTAAAATTCTCTAAAACAAATTGGAATAAAGACCCAAATCTAATAAACAGAGAATGCCTTACGCCCGCTCCGGACCACAACCATGCACCATGTGAATATCTTTGCTAACATAACTATCTACTAAATAGTCATAATGCGATTAGACAAAGTGGAAAACATGCCCAGTAAGTTAATCCATCCCGCAATTCCAGGTTCATCGGACCGTTTCTCTCGGTGGTCCAAAGCTGGGAGCGCAAGCTGTCCCTCATATCTGAGGTGATTGAGGAATGGATGGCCACGCAGCGGAAGTGGCTGTACCTCGAGGGCATCTTCGTCGGCGGCGACATCCGCCAACAGCTGCCCGAGGAGGCCAAGAAGTTCGATGATATCGACAAGGCTTTTAGAAAGGTGCACTAAAAAAAAAAGTTTTAGTCATTGTAGGTCATCCGTGGATGTGGCCACGCAGCGCAAGTGGATGTATCGTCGAGAAGTTGGATTGTTTAGAAGATTAACATAATAATACGTCAATTTCCTAGACTATCTATTTTTAGGCGGTAGTGTGGGTGTCCTAAGCAGTTGTAAGTAATTCGTTACAAGGCGTTAATTGAGTGTAGCTGTGTTATATAACTATTTGCGGATAGGATGCAAGGTTAAATTATCGACATGAATTCACACACGTATGTGCACAAAAATCTGAAGTGCCTATTCCTGATTTTTGTGGTTTTCGAGTCGATCAACTAAATTGGTGCTACTAATCGACTTCAATTTGATATTCCCAGGTAAGGCTTAGTATTAGTGTATCACTGCACTGCGGTCACAAAACTTTATAATAGCAGCTCATGATTGATTAATAAATTAGGTTAAATTAGTTTTGAAACGTAATAATACAGCATTACTATGATTGACTCTAGATCCAATACATTTAATTCCATTTTCAGTGTTTATAAGGGTTTAAAAACCAGCCACTCAGACAGCGACAGCGCCCCACGCCCCCCTCCGAGGAGGGGGGTGAACGATCATCGACGGCTGGTGACGTGACGTCACCGCCTCTCTCACGCTCAGGGCGCCGCGCCACGTCTCATCAACGTGGGTGGGGTCGGCTCACATTTTGTGATTGCCTAGTGAAGAGCTTACTATAGAAATGATCCTATGAAGTAAGGTCTTGCCGTTGGACGGTTTGGCTGCGGTAGTCATTATTTCTGGGGAAATCTTAACAGCGCGATGTAGGATTGAGAGCCGACGAAACAGCGGCATCTATTGAAACGATGGGAACCGCGCGAGATACGTGCTGATGACGTCACGATCTATATTTATTCGGGCTCGCATGGCCTTGCCATGCTTCTGATAGCAATATGATAATGTCGACTAACTACAAATTTATTTGGTTATTTAATCTTTAATTTAATAAAAGAATTCCCTTACACTATAAACTACGAAATTTGTATGTTGTATTCTTTTCCAGTTTATCTTTAGGTAAAGCAAATATTGGTGGCAATAATAATAATAACAGGTTGTTATTTTCAAAGTCACTATTTGATTCCTTAATGACTGTTAAATATTTTAAGCAATAAAGATACAGCTATACTCTATCGTCAGTAAAAATATTAATTTCCCATAAAAGAGTTATCCTACTTATATTATAAATAATTATAAATGTGAAATTTTATAAGGATGTGAAACAAAATCAAAAAGCTATCATTCCCACCGCTTCCAAGAACGGCAATTCCGGATCTATTGTGTTATCACCCCTCTTACAATCTTACCCCAATCTATCCCTTATTTTTTTCATAAGAATACGTATTAGGTACAAATGGAAATTGTACCTTGTTTTCTTGTCTATAAAATACATATTTGTGCTCGTACAGATCATGCTCGATACGGCTAAGAGGCTGATCGTGGTCGACTGCTGCACAATATCAGGTAGACTGGAGGAATTCATCAATCTTGGATTAGGACTACAAAAGTAAGTGGGAGTTTGGTTTCATTCATTCATTTATTTTTCTAAAAAAATCAGTTAAATTACATGGGTACATTATGTCGCAGATTTAGTAATATTAATTAAACACTTGAGTATCAAAATTTAAATACCAGGGCTTAAATAATTGATTGCGAAGCGACGTAAATCGCGTAGTAGTAAATTGTTTCCATACAAAGTTGTTTGGGTAATGTAATTTATAAGTCATACATTTTTAAGGTGAGCGGTCAGTCGTAAAAGTGGTACGAACTATTCTCAGACCTAACTACTGAATATACACTCAAAATTTCATAAGAATCGGTCAACCCGTCTCGAAGAAGTTTTGTTACAAAACAATGACACGAGAATTTTATATATTAAGAAAGATACACTCTAAAAACATAACCCTCCTTCAGACTTAGTCGGGTCAACGAACTGTTTAAATCGGTCAGTCATCTAGCCCAAGAAAAAAGAAAAAAAGGAAAAAAAAGGCCGCATGTCTCATCAAACTGCAATGTATAAAAAACCTTATTTCTTAAGGCAGGGGGTTTAATTTGCTTTTACTATCAAATGGCGCATGCGTCCTTTTTATATACAATGGCAGCTTAACGAGCTCTTGTCTTGTCAGGTGTCAGAAGTCCCTGAACGACTACCTGGACTCGAAGCGCCGCATCTTCCCGCGGTTCTTCTTCATCTCCACCGACGAGCTGCTCTCGATCCTCGGCAGCAGCGAGTGCAGCTGCGTGCAGGAGCACATGATCAAGGTACCGGGTACACTCGGCCAATCATGTTCGGAGGTTTAAACTACAGTGAAACTTGATAATATAAATCAGATTGTTTAACCCTTTGTAAGGCCCCAGTTATACAGTTATGCTACGTAAAAAAAATTCAAATACAGTTTCATGTTTCACACTTCCTAGGGAATCATTTAAATGTAAGTCATTTTTCGTGCAAACACAACAGAATACGTATCATGTTCTGTAAAGTTTAAGGTTGAATTTCTAAATACATATATGTGGTCGCTAAATCGCCTCTACCTCATAAAGGGTTAAGGGCGTTTTCACTAAAAAGTGTACCCAAATTAAGCCCTAATATCTGTGCCTCCTGTGACAAGTGATACAACTTGAGTTGTAGCAGTTAACGTGTTCTTTCATGAAACTACTTAAAAAAAAATAACGCATCGTTTGCTCCAACTCCCGTGTTCCTAGGCCTTCTAGTTTCCAAGATACTTTCGTGTAAAATGATACAATTGACCCTTTTTTTTACCATTTTCCGTGTTTAATGATATTTCTCTAGTTAAAACACTTCAAAAAACTATAACTATATTTTTTTTTTCGTGCCTCATGATATATCTAAAAATGTACTATTAATCACGGTTTTTATGCCTTTAAAAATGTCTGTGTCTTTTGATATAACTCGAGTTATATCATTTATCACCAGAGTTAGCGTATTTTGAAAGATACAACTTGAGTTAGATCAAAAATTAAACCTATATTTGCTTCACTTGGTATGTGTTAATTGATACAACTCGAGTTATATCAAATGTCTTCAAATATTTCCTAATCTTTGCAAATGTATAAGTCAGTTGTATCAAAAATGTGAGAATATTACGACCATTTAGAACCTATAAAGTTTGGTGCACAGTGATACAATTACTATAAAATAATAAAATAAGCATACGGGGACAATCTCACACCAACTGACCTAGTCCCAAACTAAGCTCTAGGCTTATACTTTGGGTACTAGACAACGATATATTAAATACTTAAATGATGAAATATATCTTAAATATATATCTAAACAAATTTATTGATACTTACCATAGAACTGTGTCATAAAAAAGTGAAATATGTAAATCGTAAGGTCTACTAATATTACTTTGTTGTGACAGATTGTTGTAAAGGTTAAGAATAATTTAGTTTATCTTTAATAGTTATGCAAAAAGATACCAATAATAAATATCCGGTTTCGAGATATAGCCGTTGTTAGGTAAAAATAATAATTTATTACTTTCTAGTATGTTTTCTGAAATATAAATAACCCAAATTGATAGAACATAGTATGATGTACTTTATTAAGTACATTTTATACAAATAAACTGGAGTATTCGTAGGTTTTAAAAAAAAAACAATGTAGTAGGACGTTTTCTATGCAACTAATATTTGCTATATTGCTGTCGATCGTAATTCAATGAAAGCGACCATTTTTATGCTGATTTATGCTGATTACAATATTGCATTCTTTTGGTTTTTGGAGTACCTATTCGTAGGCTAATAGAACTAATATTTTATATCCTGCTTTCGATCGTAATTCAATGAAAGCGACCATTTTTTTAGCTGACTTATGCTGATTACAAAATTGCATTCTTGTTTTTTGGAGTATTCATAGGTTTTTTAAAAAAAACAATGTAGTTGGACGTTTTATATAGAACAAATATTTGCTATCCTGCTTTCGATCGTAATTTTAATGAAAGCGACCATTTCTTTAACCGACTTAACTGATTACAATAATTCACTTTTAACTGCATTGTACGTTGGTATTTCTTTTATGATTTCGAGACCAGCATCTTTCAGTGGTGTTACGTGTTCGTCATATATGGCTTTTATGGGTGTTAAAGTTTTACTTGCTGCCTCTTTCATTAAATAAAATTGTTTGTCATTTTTATGTAAATCAGGAATACAAGAATGCGTCTTGCAATTTGAAATGCGAGAATCCTGTAATTAAATGTACTATTATTTACCAGTAACTAGGGTTTTGGGAAAAATACTTTGATAGACGTACAGGTATATGACAGTGCTGATTTAATTTTTATTAAATGTACGGAACCAAAAATTTACTTACGTGTATAGTAATAGACCCTCGGCATTTTAAAGTTTTTTTTTTGCTGCACACCCAAAGAATAGATCCGCTGCTGTATTTTTTGTTGCGGTAAAATTGGTATCCGTTGTAGAGCAACACCAAGCCACCTTTGCGTTTTAAGTATAATAATTCTGGTTCATTATTATCTGCATCCATGCTTTGTCCGACCAGACAATCAATTGTAATGTTGATAATATATCTTTCAATTTCTCGCAAGAAAAGCAGGAACAATGTCGGTGACAGATATCTATTGACATTGACTTTATATTATTTCCTAAGAAAGTTACCTAATACGCAGTATGCAGGTCGCATTAGTCGCATTACTCATGTCTAGAACGCGTGATCCGATTGGCGGGACTACGTGGTCTAAGAAAACGTCAGTTTCTATAGTCCGATTAGTTAATCGAACTAACAGGACATCAAAAGTTCACGTGATCCGATTGGTGGGACTACGTGGTCTAAGAAAACGATAGTTTCTATAGTCCGATTAGTTAATCGAACCAACCGGAAAAAAAAGTTCATGTGGTCCGATCGGTAGGACAAAGGCAGTAGGACCACGTGGCCAGAGGGCAATATTGTATTCTTGTATTTTTATAAAGAGAGCTATATGCTATTACTCTAGTTGTCTCATGCTCATTATAAATACAAGATTGTAGTATTTATTTAGAAAGAGCTATATGCTGATTGTAATAAGTAAAACACTCATTTAAATTCTTTTTATTTTATCAGAGGTTATAAAAACATCACTGCGAAAACTACCAAACATGAGGTAGAACGAAAAACAAAAATTGCTCAAAGCGACTATCTGCCTAGTCGTTGTAAGTAGATTACTTACATAAATGTGTTCACTTGATAAGTACATTTGTTTGTATTCCGACTAATCGACTAATAGTAGATTGGCTGTGTTCTGCAGATTAAAAATATTATCATCTTTTAACGGACAAAATAGACTAAATCAAGTACTTTGGCGGCTTTCGACATTATAGAACCCACATATCGTAATTGGCGGTTTTATACGAGGGCTGCTACTTAGGTAACCGGAATCCAGGATTCCAACATTTTTAAACGCTATATCTGACCTCCATGGTAAAATTTGAACTTTTTTTAATACTGGCCGCTATATATTTTTTTTCTTATGTACGCTAGTCTTTTGTTTTTGGCGGGTTTAAATTTTAATCTCGCTGCAAGAATGGAACTCACTCGTGAAAATATTCGTGCTATGATTTATTACGATTTTCGGCGTGGTTTAACGCAACAACAGTGCATAGATCAACTAACTTCGACTTTTGGTGATGAAGCTCCATCCAAAACTACTGTGTATCACTGGTTTAGTGAGTTCAATCGTGGACGTAGTATGCTCAGGGACGAAGTTAAGGATGGTCGCCCGAAATCGGTCGTTGTACCACAAAATATTGAAGCTGTGCGAAAACTTATAATGCATGACCGTCATGTTACGTATCGCGAGATAGAGGCGACTATAGGCATATGTATGACGAGCATTAATAAGATATTACATGAACACTTAGCTGTGAAAAAAATTTGTTCGCGTTGGATCCCGCACAACTTAACTAAGGATCAAAAAGAGGCTCGCGTCGAATGGTGCAAGGAAATGTTGAAAAAATATAACCGTGGTGACTCAAAAGCTGTTTATAATATCTACACAGGTGACGAATCCTGGATCTATGCGTATGATCCCGAAACTAAACAACAATCAACGGTGTGGGTGTTTCAAAATGAGCCGAACCCTACGAAAGTAACTCGTGCAAAAAGCACCTTGAAGCAAATGGTGGCCTGCTTTTTTGGTATTAATGGCCATGTGGCTACAGTGCCCCTAGAGAATCGTAAAACGGTTAATTCGGAGTGGTACACGACCATTTGTTTGCCGGAAGTATTTGAAAAAATACGGAAAAACAACCAGCGACGGAGAATCATTCTGCACCATGATAACGCCAGCTGTCATACATCACGTGAAACGACTCGATTTTTGGAAGGTCAAAATATAGAATTAACGGGTCATCCACCTTACAGCCCTGATTTGGCACCCAATGATTTCTATTTATTTCCAAATGTAAAGAATAAATTACGTGGTCAACGATTTTCGACCCGTGAAGATGCCGTCGACGCGTTCAGACAGCACGTTTTGGAGATACCTCAGTCAGAGTGGAAAAAGTGCTTTATAAATTGGTTTCAACGTATGCAAAAGTGCATCGATTATCACGGAGAATACTTCGAAAAACAATAAAACCATATTTAGCCATGTACGTTTGTTTATTTTTTCTATTCCGGTTACATAAGTAGCAGCCCTCGTACATAATGGTATAAATTCAATGAATTGACGTGGTAAAATAAGTCACTTTCAACATAACTAAGGTTAAAAATTCTAATTTACGATGGCATAGCTAACTCATTTTGGCGAAAAAAATAGGCTGGTCTCTTTGTACATAACTATGGTCATAGTGTCATCGAGGGTTGGGAGCGCACGCTCGCTATGTCGCCATGAACCGACGCGTAAGTATGATTTCTATTGTAGGTAACTTAATGTTAATATCCTTTTATGGTTGCGATATAATATTATGATCTACGTGTGTGCCGCTAAGTAGTTATTTGTGTAAAATATTATGACAGAAGATAAAAACGGTAAAAATCTCTCGACGGAGAGAAATAGGTATTTACCAACCAACGTGTTTTATTTTGTGAAGTGGCAGGTTAGTAAATGCTACTGTTCTATGGTGACTTAAATTATTGTATCAAATTCAGTATGAAATTCAGGTGGACCACTTAACTACATACTTACTCGTACTTCCTACTTCGACTGACGGTGAGCTTAATTTAAATTACTTTATTTCTTACCTAGCTGAGGTTTAGTTATCATTATTTTCATGTTTTGTAGGTGATTATTGAGAATTATTATTTGATTTGTTGTGTAGCTCTATACAGTTTTTGTTTTGAATGACAATATGCACAGTTTAATTTACCTACTGTATGGTTGCAACATCGTAATGTTGCTTTGAAATTAAAGAGTGTAAGTTAATTTGTTTACTCAGTGATTTAATGTCATCATGCTTAGTACAAAGATATCATGATTGCTATTATTTGTTTTAATCAATTACTTACTTGTATTATTTGACACAAGTTTATTCGTAATCAGACCCAAGAATAACTCGATATGTAACATTAGTCACGGTTTAAATTACGTTTTTATTTTGTGATAAATGATGCAACTCACTAAAAATCCTTATATTATGTCCGTTTGTTTTAAAAAATATTACTAATTCAATTCCATACAACTTGTGTATACAGGTTAGGCCTCTAACTCAAGAAATAAGAGAAAAATGTAGGTTTCAAAAAAAAGTTGTATCAGTCATCACCAGAGCTCCTTGATTACACTTTTTTGTGTTAAATAATACAATTCGAGTTGTATCATCTTACACGGGTTAAATAAATCAATCTGAAATGTAAAATGATACATTATGGACGTTTCTTTGAATATCTCAAAATCTATAACTAGTATCATTATTTTTGTCAAACCAGTTAATAAAGTGATATTATGTGTTATCAAAATCGGTAGCAATGTTCAAAAAAATCTATTCGTTTAGAAGCAGTATTTTTTTTAAACTTGTTTTTGCTCTCCTGAAAAATCGTGTTTTTCGAGTTGTATCACTTGTTACAGGAGGCACAGATATTAGGGAACTTTAACTTAGTCCGTTTTGTGACGAAAATTAGCTACTTATACATTTACATCTACAATGTATAGCACGACGACGACGATAACGAATATTCGTCACAAAAATGACTAAGTTAAAGTTCCTTAATTTTAGCCCTTAATTGGGGTACACGTTGTAGTAAACACCTTTAATTCATAGTGTATTATTTCACCATGTCCACTAAATAATTAGTTTCAAATTTCAGTGATCGACCCCTAGTAATTGTAGTTACAACACAATGACCAGAGGGACTATTTCCTAAACAGAAATCTTTGTCTGCATACAAAATGAAAACAATTGTTCCACTTTGAAGTCGATTGCGACTGCGTTAGGCAATAGGCCCACAGTTCATTATAGCCTCGCGTACAAAAAATTGTACATAATACGGTCAATTAAATAATATCCTTGATTTATTAACTGACATTTAAATTAGAAAATTGACTCTGTTTCATTCATAATAGGTTCATATTCCATTGGAAAATTTCGTTTTATGGTGGGCCTTTAACCCCCTTACTTATAAACGTGGAATAACCATGGAATAGTTTATACCATGGTTTGTCACTTTCTATCAGATGCAAATGTCACAATTACAGATAAAGACAAAGCATGGCAAAAACTATTCCTAGCTTATTCTACGTTAATAAGTAAGGGGGTAAGAGATTAACTTTATTTCAGGCAACAAAGGCCTATCTATATTTACAAATACCTTACCGACTAACATACATAATAATTGAATAATCTAAAATTAACATAAATAACTATTAAACCACTTTCGTAGCATTAGCTGTTCTATCCGGAATACGAAGTTGCGAGTCGGGTAGTAAAAGTCAGTTCCATTTGTTTGTATGCGTTATACTACTTGCACTACTCGTGCGTGTCCCGCTCCATAAGGCCGTGCAGGTGCGAAAGAGATAGCATTATTCCGATGATTTGTAGCCCGACTCCACTTCGTATTGCGGATAGTATAGTCAACGGCCACGAAATCGCCGAAATGAGACACCCTCCGGTCGGATTTCGTCCTTTAATAAAAACGTGTCGACAGAGTTTAGGTCGGTACTCTCACCACAAAGCATTTTGTTTTATCTTTTTTTTATGTTTGCTAGTGAACCGATGAGTTACACTGACCGTACTCGCTAGATAGTCGAATGCTTTGTCCCTCGCACTCTATTACAATACTGTGAGGGACAGAGCATTCGACTCGCTACGCTAGCGAATACGGCCATTGTTGCTCATGGTAAGGGTGCTGTATTTGCTATCCGTTATTTAAGGATTTAAGGGTTCCGATATCCTATATTGTAACGTGGCTTTATTTGCAGATGTTCGACAACATAAAAGCGTTGGATTTGTATGTGGATCACACTAACCGTCCAGTGGCAGCGAAAATGGTCTCTGCTGAAAATGAGGTAATTCAACCACATTACTGTAGTATAGTTATTTATTAACCAACTTATATTTACAGTCATGCCACTCATATGCGGTGACATACACACGTCCAAAAAATCGTTAAGCACATTATATTGATATTTTGCAGTGTACTGCGTTGCAATAAATTTTGAATTATCAAAATAACTAGCGACCCGCTCTCGCTTCGCTTCGGTTTATTTGAGTTTTCTATAACACACGTACATAAAACAAAATGTATTATACATAAAAACCTTCCTAGTGAATCACTCTATCTACTAAAAAAAACCGCATCAAAATCCGTTGCGTAGTTTTAAAGATCTAAGCATACATAGGGACAGACAGCGGGAAGCGACTTTGTTTTATACTATGTAGTGATGTAGGTATACTTTTGATGAGTATAAAGCAACAACAAGGCGGGCTGCACAATATGGCCAATAGTCACCAGCTGACAGCTGTGCGCACGAGGCGAGCGACAAAACAGCGCCACTAGTAGCGAGCGCGGACGACTCCCGCAGCTTGAGGCTCGGACGCGGCCACTCACACGCTCGGTATGCGCCGATGCTATACAAAATGTATGAAAAAACTCGTCCACAGCTAGTGGCGGCACAAGCGCCTTTGCTGTGGTTGCCAATAGTGGCCTAATGTGCGGCAGCTGTTATAGTATTTACGTAACACCTGGCCATAATGTGAGTTTTATCGCACGCTGCGCGCACGGTAAAACTCGCATTGTGGCCAGGTGAAGACGTAAAATTGTGTACTCATCACGGGCAGTAAAAAAGAAAGCCCTCTATCGCATATTTACGACCCTCGCCTACGGCTCGGATCTCAAATACCTGCGATTTCGGGCTTTCTTTCTTTTACAGCCCTTGTTAAGTAATGTACTATTAGTTTATATAAAAAAGCATTTACTTCAGAGCCGTTGGTCCATATACTGTTAGTAGATAACTTGCAAACTAATTGTTCTGTAAATTAATGAGGGTTCATAATAAAAACTGCTTTGCTTCCTGCCACTAACTTAACAACCCATTACTTGAACTAGCTAATTCTATCGGTTGAATACAATCGTCGGCAAAATAATGTGAACTGAGGCATAGTGAATATTATATTAGGTATAGTATAGATAGTAGTAAAGTACCGTTATTGCTTATAGTATCCTCATTCACCTACCGCAATAAAGGTGATCAAAACACCGGGGTTTGAGTAGGTAGGGTGATGAAGCCAGTTATTGACAAGGACCAATGGTGCACATTTGTTTCTTATTTTATTATACCGAAGATAACGGTTATTCATTTGTTTTGCGAAATTCAATTTTGGACCGTATGACCTACGCGTCCATTATTTATGCTTGTCAGCTTATACATAGTGTCCAACACTGGTGCTATCACCCATACGTTTGATACGGTACGTTGTATGTTATACTCATTGTTTTGTATTAATGCTAGGTTAAGTTTTATAATTGTATGTTTAAAAAAACGACTGACTGTTGAGTTTCTTGCGGCGTTTCTTCTCAGCAGTGGTCTCTTGCGAAGCCCTGGTTGATTGTTGTTGTTGGTACTTACTGAATAAACATCTTTTATCTTTTTTACCAAATGTTTAAATGGCCCTCGTTGATCAGCTGATGGAGTTCCGGTCGGTGGTGTACACGGAGGGCCGCGTCGAGGACTGGATGAACCTGGTGCTGATCGAGATGCGGCGCACCAACAAGTTCATCACCAAGAAAGCCATCTTCTACTATGGACGGAACTGGAAAGTGCCTCGGTAACTTCTTAGGGTACAGAAAACGCTTCTTTGAGGGTGGTATTCTACTTGTCCAATGTGTATTTGATCAAAGAAACGACTTATCAAATAGATAACACTATCTGTCAGGTTAATTATAGCTCTGTCCTTTTCTTTGTCATACGAAAGATAAGGACAGAGCTACAATTAACCTGACAGATAGTGTGTTGTCTTGAGATTTAAAAACCTGCCCTTAGTCGAGTTAACTACTGATCAAACAACAGGCCGAAAATCTATTAACTAAGCCTGTGTAAAAACGTAGGTATGTCAAGGTTATGTCAGTTTTGCAGCAGGCCCGGAGGGCCAAACCACCCAGAAATAGGAGCTACGCGGGCTGAGTTAAAAGAATCAGATGTAGGTAATTGTTAAAATTCGAAAAAGGAATCGAAAATTTGACACATTTCCTTGAGATTTATCAATTAGTTACGGTTTTTAACAATTAGTTTAACTACTGATCAAACAACAGGCCATAAGTGGGTTAAGTCGCCCATAGAAAAATATTTTTCCGTCCAAGGAGTATTTCCGTTTTCGTCCGAAAAATACGAAAAAGGAATCTGACGGATGTGATTTAGACGACCAAAACGATTGAAAGGTTACTTTTAGTTTCATTTTTAATCAGTGGTATTCTGTTGAATTTAGAACGGATTGGATCATGGAGTACCAAGGGATGGTGTGCCTGGCGGCCAACTGCGTGTGGTGGACGGCCGAGACCGAGGAGACGTTCGTGCGCATCCGCAAGGGCAACAAGCGCGCCATGAAGGAGAACCTGCAGCAGCAGAACGAGCAGCTGGACGGGCTCGTGGTCAAAGTGAGACAAGGTCCGTGCATAGAGTGTAGAGTTGTGATAGATCTGAACAGAGTGCATCTTGGGGGACCAGGGCAGGCGGCCCACTGCGTGTGGTGCAAGGCCGAGACCGAGGGGACGTTCGTCACAACGTAACTGCATATTTAAAATTCAATATATTTTGGATTACTTTTTTGATCCAAAGTCAATCAATCAGTTTTATTTTTTATTTTTGTTAAAGGGTGAATATTTGGCGTTTCAACCGCCGTCATTATTATTTTCGCATATTATTCAATATAAACTTAATAACTTCCTTGTTATTTTAAATGGCATGGATACTACCCCCGGGTCCGCTGATTTAGACATCAAAAGTTGCTGGTAGCTTTCATTATTTTCGTCAATGCGTTGAAGAGAATAATGACGGCGGTTGGAACGCCGGAATATTCACCCTAAACCAAGAAAAACTTATTTAAAGGGTCGTTCTTCTTTTTCCTGACAATAGCCGGTATCTCATTTAATTAACCGTCTCATTACAGTATTGATAATTATATTTTCGTGCTTAATATAGGTACTCGTAAGTCCATATTTTAATTTATCTATTACGTAGCACTAAATAATCTTTGTTTACCCAGTATTTTTTATAATATTGTTTTTCATAGAATGCCGTGAGGCCGTGACAGAGTGGTCATTTAAAAATTGGTCTCGGCCGAAAACGGCCACTCTGTCATAGTGTTTCTCATAATCCACATTAAAAATAATAAAACATTATCTGCAGAAGAGGAACCATTAGTTAGTCATAATAAAAAATAAATGCAACTTTTTTGAAATCAAAACACTTAAATGAATAAGGTTTATTGTCAGTAAAAAAGAAGAACGACCCTTGTTATGGACTTTGGCTGCCATACGGTGTAAATAAAATCCCCAAAAAATGGCGAAATTTCGTATAATATAATAAGATGATGTTGATCGTACAGCGGGTTGAAGGCAAGTGAGTGACAAGCATTTATAGGGCGACGTAAGCGCCCGCTAAAAAACGTATTTTTATTGAAGACGTTGAATTGCGCGTGCGAATTGTGCAGGCACTTGGCTGAACAACCCTATAACAGTTTAGCATATTATGTTAACATTGGTCCAGTAACGATCCGTTCCAACTCTTACGAGTTAGGCGGGTTTACTTTGATTCATTTCCTATGTCTTCAGATTTATCCTCGAACGACCGACTGAAGTTCCGTACGATCACGACGATCGACGTGCACGCGCGGGACATCATCGAAAACTTCGTGCGTGACAACGTGACCGAGGCCGCCGAGTTTGAGTGGGAAAGCCAGCTACGCTTCTACTGGCTGAAGAAGGACGACAACATGTGGGTGCGCCAGTGCACCGGTTAGTGGACTTTGTGCTTGAGAACCACGGAGGCTATCTCAACCCTAAAGGTAGACTTCGGTAGGTCGCGAGCGATACGACTGACGCGTGCGACGTTTTTCTGCAGCTGCGGTATTTTAACCATATTTTGAGTTTCCTAAAGGTCAACCGGTAGAGAATATAGTTAGACATTAACTTCAGCTTTTGTATTTTTATACAATAATTAGTTTAGCTAAAGGACGGCAGATGGCGGAGGTAACTAATGTTTAGGCTGTTTGGTATTAATTAGTTCAGCCCCCGGACGGCAGATGGCGTAAGTAAGCAATGTTTAGGTCGTTTATAATTCATTAGTTCAGCTACAGGACGGCAGATGGCGTAGGTAAGCAATGTTTAGGCCGTTTGATAATCATTAGTTCATCTACCGGAAGGCAGATGGCGTCAGTAAGCAATGTTTAGGTCGTTTATTATTCATAAGTTCAGCCACAGAACGGCAGATAACGTAGGTAAGCAATGTTTAGGCTTTTTGTTATTCATTAGTTTAACCGCCGGAGGGCAGATGGCTTAGGTAAGCAATGTCGTTTGATATTCATTAATTCAGCTATCGGACGGCAGATGGCGTTGGTAAGCAATGTTTAGGTTACTTGTTATTCATTAGTTGAACCGCCGGACGGCAGATAACGTATTTAAGCAATAATTTAGGTCGTTTGTTATTTATTAGTTTAACGACCGGACGGCAGATAGCAATATTTAGGTCGTTTGTTATTTAGTAGTTCAGCGGCCGGATGATAGATGGCGTAGGTAAGCAATGTTTGATATTCATTAGTTAAGCTACCGGACGGCGGATGGCGTAGGTAAGCAATGCTTAGGTTGCTTGTTACAACATTTAAATAAAATAATTAACCGTACTTATACTATCGTTACTTTAAACTCATTTTCGTATGGGAAACACTCACTGTACCAAGATATTGGTTTTGCGAATTGAGTTTTTTTAAAATCCAATGTGTTTGGGTCGAGGGTGGTACACTCTTACCCAGCAAAAGCTTATCTTCAGGTAAGATGCCATCTGGATTCTTACTGTAAAACGAGTAATAAGACAGCAATGAACCCTTGTAATATTGCTAGTCTAAACTCCGCTTTACTCCATATGATTATATTAATTGGGCGTTGTGTGGCAGGCGTGTTCGAGTACGGGTACGAGTACATGGGGCTGAACGGGCGGCTGGTGGTGACGCCGCTCACGGACCGCATCTACCTCACCATCACGCAGGCGCTCACCATGCAGCTGGGCGGCGCGCCCGCCGGTAATTAGCTGTTCTAGCTTCTCTTATTGTACACGTGTACACATACCTACATTTTGTCACGCGATAAATCGCATCTGTAGAATTATAGTGACCTAATTAGCAAATTTTGGATTTCGAGTTAGTTCTCTACAGCAGTGTTTTTCAAACTTTTTGGGGTCACGGCCCTTAATGACCATCAAAATTGCTTCGCGACCCCCCAAAACCCAATTTGTACGGTTAATCTTAGAGCCCAACTCTTATTTAACAATGCTAAAACTGGAGTTTGTATCCGTATCAATGGGTATTCAGGGTGAAAAGAATGATTGAATACACCCCATATCTAGCAAAAGAAGCCCTTAGTATTTTGATACCCTTTTGCTACTTCTTATTTGTGTGAGCTGTCCTTTTCATCAATGGTTGACACTAAAATAAAGAAGAGGAATACATTAAATTTGGAAAATGATTTAATCGTCTGCGTGTCGCGACAGGAACCGTGTTTTGATAAATTAGTTCAAAAGAAACAAGCTCATACTTCGATTGAATAAAAAAATATTTTTACAATCATAAAATAAATAAATATGTAAGATTGATTGCTGTTGTATTGAAATGCACATCCTTCAAAAAAAATGTTTCCATCTCGTCACAAGACTTTCTCGGAGCTGAGCCTCGCGACCCCCCTGGACAGGTCTCACGACCCCCCGGGGGGTCGCGACCCACACTTTGAAAAACACTGCTCTACAGTAATAAATTTATGACTCGAAGTCGAACGCTGAAAATTTTGAATTAGGTCACTATAATTCTAAAGGAGCGTTAATGCAGTCATTTTAGGCCCCAGAGACAGTTATACTATGATCCATCCCTTTTCATTAAGAGAGACTGCTCAAGCTTAGAAAAGTACTGTCAGACTTATTAGTAGCTGCACACTGTAGAGATTTCTAATTTGAACGTCATGTGTGGACCGCTGCGCTATTATTTGTCTAATTGTTAAAGCGACAAGGTATACACACACTTATAAGGCCGACTGTACCTATATACCTACCATTCGTTACTACGCATTTTGAGTCGTGACTTTTCGAAATAATTTTCAATAGGTACTATTTAATTTGTAGTTTCATAAAACGAATAAGATATTCGTATTCTCAAACGATTATGTCTCGCCTGCGTTGCCTTATTTAACGCATCGCGCAACAGCAATAGAAAATCACTAAATTGTCAAAAACCGACATCCACGTTTAGTAAAAATCATCACCGGAGTCTTCACGACCTTCATAGACGTTTGTTATACTAGGCCCAGCCGGCACAGGCAAGACTGAGACAACGAAGGACTTGGCCAAAGCCCTGGGGCTGCTGTGCGTGGTGACCAACTGTGGGGAGGGAATGGACTTCCGCGCCGTCGGCCAGATCCTCGCCGGGCTGTGCCAGTGCGGCGCCTGGGGCTGCTTCGACGAGTTTAACAGGCATTCCATTTGTTATTGTCTTCTTAGCTTATGTGGCCTCTTGAGACTGCGCCTAATATACGCGGATGTGCAGTGGCCCCTTTTTACGTTACGTTACTCAAAGTTCTATTATTATGTATCCTAAAAATTGGGTATAATTTGTACAACAAATCAACAATACGATTTCGGATGTTCTGTGTTGGCTTGGTGTATACACAAATTTAACACACTGTTTCAAAATTATATATTTTTTTAGGTTAGGTGGTGACAAATTTATTATGCTGTTGAAAGGTAACATTATTATGAAACTTTATTTAATTAACAGGATCGACATATCTGTGCTTTCCGTAATCTCGACTCAGCTGCAGTGCATCCGAAGCGCACTTCTTATGAAACTCAAACGTTTTACGGTAAGTATTTACATAAACCCATGAAGATTCTTTCATAAGTAGAATTGTGGTTCTTGACTCTATTTTCATCATTTAAATCAATTTCGCGCAGTTAATTGTTGTATTGTTTGACATCCATACAAATTATAACCTCAAACCCAAGAATGCTTGTATTTGTCAGGATCGAAAAAATCGATATCTAATGTCTAACTTTAGATGGCATTGCAAAAGCATGCCGGGTACAGCTAGTAGGTTAAAAGTTATAAATTATACGATGACAGGTGTCAGTACTAACTGAGACTGAGAAAAAGGGTTTTATAATTTCCCCCTCAGTTTGAAGGGCAAGAGATCGCCATGGACAGCAAGGTGGGCATCTTCATCACCATGAACCCCGGGTACGCGGGCCGCACGGAGCTGCCCGAGTCCGTGAAGGCCCTCTTCCGCCCCGTCGTGTGCATCCTGCCCGACCTGGAGATGATTTGCATGATCTCGCTCTTCTCTGACGGGTTCCTCACTGCGAAGGTAAGATTTGACTATCGAAGGTTAGCTGGTGTTAATGGGGTTAGAATCTGCATTGAAACTTGTCCCCGGGAACTTTGCCAGCGCGATTTGGTTACGATGCTACGATGCCACAGACATACTTTAAACATATATTCCCCTTACTTTCTCAACCTCGTATCGAGTAGTTAGATAGCAAAGTAGTCTTTATTTTTAAGAGAACACGAGTGCTTTTCCTATCTAAATATTCGATCAGATACGAGGTTGAGAAAGTAAAGGGACGATATAACACCCCTCTTCTGGACTGAGATCGCTTTCACACTATCCGATCTGATATCGGCACACACAGGACGCAGTTATAGATTAGAACTATTGGTCTAGGCCTAGGGGACACCGTTGATGTAGGAAAACATATCAAACTTTTATTTGGTTGTCTTTTTTTTTTTTTCCTTTTTCTCCCTTTATGTCTCTCGTAACATTTTTGACATGTTTTCCTGCTGAACTACGCATGATATTTGATATTATATTTAATTAAATATTTATAGCTTTATATAATGCTAGACTAAGTAGTATCATTGTAGTATTAAATATAGTTAAAAAACGACTGACTGCTGAGTTTCATGCGGCGTTTCTTCTCGGCAGTGGTCTCCTCTTGGGAAGTGCTGGTAGATTCCTGACGTGTAAAAGTGCCCGTGCGGCCTACTTACTGAATAAATACCTTTTATCTTTATCTTTTAATAAGAAAGACCTGTGAGTGCCGATATCGGATCGGGTAGTGTGAAAGCGGTCTCAGGAGTTGACAAATGATCGGAATGAACCCCCAATGTAGGTCCTAGCAAAGAAGATGACGGTTCTATACAAAGTGGCCCGCGAGCAGCTCTCGAAGCAGTCCCACTACGACTGGGGGCTGCGCGCGCTCACCTCCGTGCTGCGCATGGCGGGCAAGCTGCGCCGCGAGTCCGAGAACCTCAGCGAGATGATGGTGCTCATGCGCGCTCTCAGGTGACACTGCGAGGGAAGCGAGTAGGGGTGATTTTCGTCAGAGACATTAAATTAAAATGAAAAATGTTAGAACAAATTCTCACACAAATTGACCTAGTCCGAAACTAAACTCTAGGCTTGTACTATGGGTACTATAAGTAGAGAACAATTTAAATACTTATACAGATAAATAAATACTTAAATACTTAAATACATCAAAGACTCCGAAACAAATAGTAATCACACAAATATTTGGCCTACCGGGAATCGGACCCACTTTATCTTAGTAGGCAGGGTCACTACCAACTAGGATAATGCGTCATCTAACTAAATAATGAAGTGTATATACCGTTAATACGAGTATGACCAAAAATTACCTGATTATGGAGTACCTATATTTATGGTAAAAAAGTTTTTTTTTACTGTCTGTTTTTGTGTCCCACTGCTGGGCAAATGCCCCCCCTCCCCCGCCTCTTTTTCGCAACTCTGCCCTATACCGATACTAGGTTTTTCTTACAAGCCATCTTATAACTTTTCGGGGAACATCGCATTGGTCAAAACATGCGAGGGTGCGACGTTGCTAGCTCAGCTTTTCAAAGAGCCCTTTTATTTTTGCAGGGACATGAACTATCCTAAGTTTGTGTTTGAAGACGTCCCTCTGTTCCTGGGTCTGATCAAGGACCTGTTCCCCGGCATGGAGTGCCCGCGCGTGGGCTACCCCGAGTTCAACGCCGCCGTCATACTCGTTCTGCAGCGAGAAGGGTACATCATACTTGATCATCAGGTAAATACGTTCAATCGGTTATTATACTCGTAATATACTCGTAATAGGGATGAAACTAGGCGCAATAACTTTTTGTAAATTCCTGATAATTCCATCAATACATAAAAATATGCCCTACTTCCTTATGTTTTTATTAGCTATAATTATTTGGGAACCCATTTTCTTCATTTAAAAAAAAGAATTACGTGTCTAATGCACACCTGACATTTTTGATGAGCATTCAAACGTATTGTGTCATTTAGTGCGAGCTGCTAATAAATCTGTGTTTTTTATATGGCGTATTGTTTTATTTGTTTGGTACAAGGAATGCTCGTTTAGTTCATCTCAAAAAAACTCATATGAGGCGAGATATTTCACTTTGTTCCGATAGGGACAGTAGAGTTAACAGGAAGATCAATGATAAAAAAAATAACTTTAACATTAAATGTAACCAAATTTGGTTTTTGTTATGTCGGCGGAATTGCATCTAGTTTCATCTCTATTTGTTTGTGCACTTTATCCAGGGACACACTGTACAGTCCAGAGGACACCTCATTTATTTTTACACACAATAGTGGTCCATCATTTTACCGCATTTCACTTCATCAATTGTATAATTTGATCGAAAACTCATGCGGCGAGAAATGCCTTTCCATGAAATGAAAAATCCGCGTAATGATGTGTTTGTGGAAAGTTGTGTCGATAAAATAATAGTTATCCCACACAAATATATTTTGATTTAGAAATTCCTCGCAGCTTTTGACCGATAACCTATAATATTGATTAATTTCGACCTAAGATAGGAGTTGCTTTTTTCATTTAAATAGGTGCATCGGGTGTTTTTTCTTAGGTACTTAAGCTACTATATTAATGAACGCAATGTGACTTCACGTCCCGCTTGTAACATATTTCCTAAGGCATTTTTTTAACCAACTCAAAAAAGGAGGAAGATTTCAATTCGGAGGTATTTCGGGTTTTAATGTACTTTGGGAACTCAGATATAATACTAGGTAGATTATATTGTAATTGTTTACGTGTATGTTTGATAATTTCAAAAGCATGGAGTGAATACTTTGAATGTATGTGTATTGTTTTTTTTTTGGGCTCATCCTGATACAATGTGTTGCAGATCGACAAGGTAGTCCAGCTGTACGAAACGATGATGACGCGGCACTGCAGCATGCTCGTCGGGCCCACGGGCGGCGGCAAGTCCGTCGTCCTCAACTCGCTCGTCAAGGCTCAGTGCGACATGGGGCTCAACACCAAGATGCAGGTCGTTAACCCGAAGGTAATGTCGCGGACTGTGCGCTAGCAGTGTGTAGTATCCAGCTGTACAGTAAGGTCTGATTTTTATTCCCACAGAAAAAATGTAAACAAAGGTGTTGCCGTAAACGAAAAACATTTGCAGTTTAAAAAAAAAACTATATATTGTAATTAAGATTAAAGAATATAATCTGTTGATGGAAAACTTCATTTTGATATAAACTCTTTGTTGTGTTAATTTAAAACGTAAAAACCGTTTTTTACGCATAATTTATTTATTGCACTGGTATCATTGACTCGATACACCCGTGTTAACAAGTTGACGGCTGCTTGAAAGATTTGAGACGTTACTTCACTCGCTTCGCTTCACCATTCGTGCTCCCGTCGTAATCGCTTTCCAGTGACTCATTTATGCGATTTTAATTTCAATTATATCTCAAATTTATTTTTATATCACGGTTCGAGCGAAATGATAACTTAATATTATATTTCTTGCTGGCCCAAACTTTGAGATCCCCTGAAATGTCACTTTGACAGTGACGTAACTTTGTTTACATTTTTTCTGTGAGAATAAAAATCCGACCTTAGACAATGACGATCACTTCACCGAGCAAACGCCGAGCGTCCAGTGGCGCCCACATTACTTTTATTGTGTTTTCTAATTAACTAAAGAATTTCCTTGCAATCAGACGATATGTTTTTGTAGCGCAAGTAAAAACACAATTTATGGGATACGTATACGTAACAAACTTTAATAACAATTACCCTTTGAGTAGTCAGCTTAACGGGAAAAGGTGGCCACTTTTTTCCGTTAAGTTGATAACTCGAAGGCGAATTGTTATTAAACTATGTATAAGTTGTGTTTTCATTTGTAGTACAAAAACATTTCGTCCAATTTCAAGAAAATACTTTAGTTTATTAGAAAACACAATAAAAGTAATGAGGGCTCCACTGTACATCCGGGCTACGCTCGGCGCTCGGCGCAGTCTTAAGGCGCAGTGGACCAAGTCCGGGCTACTGTTGGGGACTTTGGTCGAGTAGAGTATAGTACCCAGCTGCAAAAAATATCTTTAGACATGTAAAAAGTGGCCTGTTATTCGGTATGCATTTTTTACTTACAACAAAACCAGGGGCTCCTTTATCATACATGTTTTATCTAAAATTATTTGCACTGTTCGCATTACTACTTGTCATCCATTAGGCCAAATAGAAAATAACGAAGTTCGAAACAGTAAATTAGCACAGAAACAAAGTAGCTAATATACAAGGTGTCGGGTCGCTAGGGCTCCAAAAGAAAAAATTAAATAGGTCACACCCAGGGCTACCAAAAACTCACCCATGTATGTTCAGCGATTTTTAGTACTTTCGGAGATATTGATCATTTTAGTCGGATTTTTTGTAATTTTTCCTTATGTCCAAGTTACAATAACTCATCATGTTGATGTATTATTTCAATATTTTTTTCAGTGGTTTCTTACATGGATAGAATCATTATGAACTTAGAATGTTTTTTCATGTCAACTTTTTGTGCTATCACACAAAGTTACTTTCTCCATACTAATCGCTGAACATACATGGGGATGTTAAAGTAACCCGTCTGGCTTCTGTCAATAAGGCAAACATAAATGTAAACTTTAATTTTCAGGCCTGTTCTGTGATCGAACTTTACGGAATCCTAGATCCCGTGACAAGAGACTGGACGGATGGTTTATACTCTAAGATCTTTCGAGAAATGAACAGGTGAGGCCCATTGAAATTCGCTTTAAATGTTTGTTTACATTGAGACGACTTGCTTACGACATTTTACAGTATTTACTAAAGATAAGGCCAGGGCGCAGAGGTTTGCGTGGCTTGTTCCCTCAGCGCGGGTAGCACAAGTTGTGTTCTCCCGCGTTTCTATCGTTACTGACTAGATAGAAAGGGAGATCCCAGTGACAACCAAGTCGATTTTGTCTTCACTTCTCACTCACATACGTGTTGTGTAAGTAAAAAGTTAACACTGCCTACATCAAGGGCTCTATTTCTGACATATTATCGTAGTGTAAACGTTATGATAGCTCTTATGTACTTGACAGTAATGGTGGTATAGACTATCCTCGGTTCTGTTTCTAATTACACTAAAAGTTGCTGCTATAATGGCCCTGTAACTGACGCATACCTCACTGTCATTTTCGATTCTAAAAGCACTAAGTATTCGTTGACATTACAATTTCAACTTTCTTCTTTGGGCGGCATAGTTGCTTTTTATATGAAACCTATTGTTATTTTATGCGTTTCATTAGTTAAAAATGGCAATAATTGGAAGATAAGCTCTCACGTGGATTTCGACAGTTAACGATCTCTGGCTATGACTGTAGGTCAACGAACAGGTCCAATGTGTCAACAGGCCGGCCGAGGAGAACGAGCGCCGCTACTCGCTGTTCGACGGCGACGTGGACGCGCTCTGGATCGAGAACATGAACTCGGTGATGGACGACAACAAGCTGCTGACGCTGGCCAACGGCGAGCGCATCCGGCTCGCGCCGTACTGCGCGCTGCTGTTCGAGGTCGGCGACCTCAACTACGCCAGCCCCGCCACCGTCTCCCGCGCCGGGATGGTCTTCGTCGACCCCAAGAACTTGGGATACGAGCCGTATTGGGAAAGGTAAAAACTACTAGCGAATTTGTCATTTTACTATTACATTTTCAGCGATGTAAAGTTTAGAGTCCTTTACTGGGAAAAAATTGCAACAGACAGACAGACAGATTTTTATTATTTTAGTAACAATAGCAGCAAATGCTTTCCTATTAATTACGCATGATCCTCAATACGTTTAACATTTCGAAGTAATTAGAAATTAAAACTGCGCCGAGTGTACGCCGGATGTACAGTGGCGCCCTCATTACTATTATTGTGTTTTCTAATAAACTAAAGTATTTTCTTGAAATTGGTCAGTAGGTTTTTGTACTACAAATGTAAACACAACTTATAGGGTATATCATTATAATAAGAGCGCCACTGGACGCTCGACGTTTGCTCAGTGCAGTCATAATTAAATGGTTAGTAAAATAAAAACTGGAAAAAGAAAAGACAACTTTACTGAATAAAGTGGCAATGACAAGAAACAAAAAGCCAACGGCACGTGGTGTTCCCAGGCGGTCACCCATCCAAGTACTGACCGCGCCCGACGTTGCTTAACTTCGGTGATCGGACGAGAACCGGTGTATTCAACGTGGTATGGACGTTGGCAATATAGATTGTGAATTTAGTTTTTAATTACACATAATATTGATGCGGATTCGTCTTAAGCCGGTCTGAAAAACCTTTATATTAGATAAGGCTTCGTCATTAGGCTCGGTGCGGCGGGACTTTCGCACTTATTGCATGCACATAAACGTTGATATGTATGGAGACTAGTAGAGAGACCCTTTTAATCAACTCAAGGCATTTGAGATTTTTGCAAGTTTGTTCGGTGATAGCGTCAGTATTGTTGATCTAATCTCAATGAAATGTGATGCAAAAGTACTTGAGGCAATTTTTTTAAGTTGGTAATGAGAAGAATCTGGGCGAACTAGGTACTCGTTACTAGTCCGTCAGAAACTTTCACTACAAACTATCTCTGTTGATACTTAATTATCGTTTGACGGAAAAAACCAACACACTGCGTTTACATTTGTTTAGGTACGAACTAAATTTAAACAAACCAAACCACGAGACGGACGCTCCGTTAAACATCTAATAAAAACTGTTTTGGTTCGTTTTGACGTATCGGCGGTCTGTTTCTATAGGCTGACGAACATACCCTGGAATTCTTGTTTACATTAAGTTACGTACCTATACAAATGGATGTAAGAATGTATGTTCAGATGGCTCCGGGGCCGCAACAACGAGGAGGAGCGGGAGCAGCTGAACGGTCTGTTTGAGCACTACGTCGCCGGCGCCATCAACTACATCGTCTTCGGCCTGTTCGGGCTGCAGCAGCAGACGCCGCTCAAGACCATCGTGCCGCAGACGCCACTCAATTTGGTAAAACATTCATCATCATCAGCATCGTCATCAGCCTTTACTAGTCCACTGCTGGACGTAGGCATCTCTCTGCACGCCACCGAGCATGATCTGCAGCCACTCTCATCCAGCTCTTGCCAGCCAACTTGCGAAGATCATCGCTCCACCTAGTCTGAGGGCGTCCTACACTGTGTTTGCTGATCCGCGGTCTCCACACTCTCCACTCAAGAACACAAGAACTCGACCAGTGGTTATCCGTTCTGTGGCACATGTTGCCGGCCCACTAAAGAAATCAGTTTTGTCTTGAAATCGAAGGATGATTTTTGTTGTACAAATGATTACACAAACATATGACAAAGTGTAATAAGTTATTACACTTTGTCATATACATGACTAGCGACCCGCCCTCGCTTCGCTTCGGTTTAGATTTTTCATACAAAAGGATTTTCCCGCTAATTCCCGTTCCCGTGGGAATTTCGGGAATTCCTTTCTTAGTGCACCTCTACGGTACCTAAGCTACGTCCCTTTCAAATTTCAAGTGCCTACGTTTAGCCGTTTAGGCTGTGCGTTGATATGTCAGTCAGTCAGTCAGTTTCTCCTTTTATATATGGGTCAATCAACTTTTCTTTGTAGCTCGTTGCCATGGTGACGTCTCCTGAGTCACTCTTTAAAACTGAGATTTCAAAGAGTATAAGTCCACTAAAAAACAGTTTTATTGGCAATTCCAAACCCATTTTTTTATGAGCTTTCTCTTGAGTGTGCTAGAAGTATATATTATAGCATTTTTTCTAAGAAACTAGCACTGTTGTCTCCTGGGTTACGGGACAGAATAACAACAACAAAAAGTTGATCCACCCATATTTAGATTAGTAAAGGTTATTACTAATAACTAATAACCTTTAACCTTCGTGTAGTCTACTTAACGTTTTTTTCTTTAAGTTACTTACTCATAGTTCAATTGTTTATTCGATTTCAAATCGGTGTTTTTGTTTATTAGAAAACACAATACGAAATAGTAATGAGGGCCTCGCTAAAAGTGTTATTGGAGTTGCACGCAGTATCTTTGTTGTCTCCTGTTCTTTTTTTGTAGATTGTTATTTAATTACGTTAAATTGGGCCTCTTAGCATTATGCCGCGGTGATATTATGTTAGGTCTCTTTTTTTAGATATACTTATATCTCAACTAAGAAAAACTTGGACAAATATATGTATGTATGCCAATGTAGAAAATGATCAGATATCTGGTTCGGACCATGACGAATGTAGGCCCTGGTCGAACAACTACCAGAACCGCGCTACGGGTTCAGTTAGGAGTATGTTTCAATGTGAGAAGTTAAGCGTTTTAACAAGAGATAAATTCTCTTACTTTTTTTAAGTTATTTACATTTATTTCAGGTCGTTCAGTTGTGCTACATGATAAGCGGTTTAATACCCAACAGAGATGATCCCAATGAAGAGGTCGACAAGTCTATAGTCGAGTGTGTATTCATGGTGGTGAGTTTTTTTTTTAATTTGGTTTTAGACAGCCCGGTGATAGACAGATGGTTTACTGTAAGCCGTTTACGTTTTCTGGATTGTTTTTTGCTAACGGATAGATTTGTAGTGAAATTGATATTTTGGAGAAATTACATAAATAAACTGTGGACGCGTCCGTCAGTCTCGATTCTGGTGTTCCTTATGTTAGGTTGGTTACATTCCTGTAGGGAAGCAGTTCAATAAATTCGAGCGCAGAGCGTGTCGGGGGCGTAGCTCAGATGGTAGAGCGCTCGCTTAGCATGCGAGAAGTACCGGGATCGATACCCGGCGCCTCCAATTGTGATTTTATTTTTATTTAATAGTTTGTTAGGAACTACATTTTTTTGAATGCACTTTTAAATAATATAGTTAAAGTTTAAAAAAACGTTTCGTAATGATTTAAACATGTTCTTAATAAGAATGAAATGAATTAAAAAACAAACGTTTGCCCAAAGTCATTAACAATGAATTCATAAGTTGCAAAATAAACAATGTTTTTGTGGAAGTATTTTCAATGGGGTGCGTTATTGTTATTATTATATACCCAAATAGGCATGTCTAGATACTCACTTTTAAATTTCATTAAGGTATTTTTTTAACATCAAAATGTCATAGGTACTAATATTATCAAGAGGTAAAATGTTTATTTTCACTTCTCATGCTCGTAAAGTCCTTCTTTATGCTGGGTATAGGCTGCATAAAATCGCATTTTATGCACTAGTGCATAAATGGTTGTCGTCATCTAGACTAAGACAATTAAGCCCTACAGCCAGACAGACGAGGTGACTACATTAAATAAACTTGTTATTTGAATAAATTTACTTTAATTTTATTTATATTTGCATCGTAGTTGCATCTAACAAAGAAGAAATTTAAAACTATTAAAAACAAGCATTATTAACAAGAACATTAAAAAATCAACGTAGGTATAAACTTGGCAGTATTGCGTTCGACCTAAGTCAAAAATCGCAAACAGAAAAAAAATTTTTTTGACAGAAATACAGTGGCGGGAAAGAGGTTTTGGACTATTAATTAGTTATTTTCTTTGCAAAACTTGTTGTGTTATGGAATTTAATTAAAATGTCGTCTAGTGAAGAGGAAAATAATGCTCACACCTAACACACTCATGGAAAAAAATGCAAAAGAACTTATTAAAGTTTTTTTACATTATCACATGGAAAAAAATGCAAAAGAACTTATTAAAGTTTTTTTACATTATCACTGTTTTATTTCCTCGTAATCGAAGTGAAAAGCAGAGTGTATAACTCGGTCTTAAAACCCATTTTATCCTCATCATCCTCATTTTGCTATAAATTTTAATTTTATGCAATCAATCCATTTTGACTAGCATAAATTTTAATAAGTACAATGTTTTTAAGTTTTTTGATATTTTTACTAAAACTGTAAATTTTGACAATGTCATTTTATTATTCGCGTATTAGGTACATACATATTTCCATCCAATCATTCAGTGATTTTTTGTCCATTTTTGGCTATAAATCAAAAAGTGCGTCACGGAAAATTGTAAAAAAATTGATTTGAAGTTTGCAGTTTCATTTAATTTTTCAACCCTCCATTCAAGACCACTTTTCAAAAATTAAGATAAATTAATTTATATTGTTTTTACTAAAAACAGATGCGGCCAGGCAACTTATACAACTATGCCAAATTTTAAGTTGATAGCCTCTATAGTTTTAGAGAAAAAGTGCAGTGACAGACAAACAGACACCGAAGTCTCTCCATAAGGGTTCCTCTTTTATAATTTTGGTACGGAACCCTAAAAATCCCTAATATCTACATTATCTGACTAATTCAGGCTATTTATTAAAATTAATAAATAGTGAATCCTTATTTATAGCACTCTTTACCAAAGTATAAATTTGAACTAAAAAAAACTAAAGAGACTTAATAAAATTACGAGCTTATTATTACTTACATATTACGAGTAACTACGTATTACCTACGTATTTATTACTTGTTACTTTAAGCCCAAACGAAGGAAGGGCAGGTGGATAGTATCTAGTGAATAAATGAATTTTCTTTCTTTCTTTCTATTTCATAAATGTACCACATTGTTTCGGCCACAGTCTATGTACAACAGTCTCGGCGCCGCGATCATCGACGACGGCCGGTTCGACTTCGACAACTACATCAAGAAGGCGTGTCCGATGATGCTGGTCGAAGACAACCTTGAAAAGAAAGCCACCACTAGTAAGTTTAATATTTGGTTACAATGTCGAATTTCAGTTAACAACTGTTTTGTTTGTCCGAATTTCCGTTACAAAATTATTATTTTTATGTATAATTATGAAAGTCCATTTCTTTAAAATCAACATGTCCTAAATTTGAAGAGGTACTTAACAATTACCCTATCACTTTCAATTATGTGTATTGTCATTGAAGTGTTAGTCATACTTTATTTCACTTAACAATTTAATATAATATCAGTAGACAATCGCTCTAAGGCAACAAATAGGTCAAGATCTGTAAAAAGCAAGTGTGTTAGTACAGTAGTATTTTAACTCACGTTTCACCGGTCGCCGCTAGATGTCACTTTTTAACTCGCTCCCAATCCTACATCGCGCTGTTAAGATTTCCCCCGAGTTGATGACTCTCGTCGAACAAGCGAGGTACGTTATCGCTTCTCGGCCTTTTGGCTAAGATCAAAGTGTAGTATCTGTTCTTTTCAGCTTAATATCTGAAAGTTCCCTCACTGAGGGACCAGTATATTAAACTGATTTGTTTAATTCGACGGGATGTTCGGGGCTCGCTCCACTCCCGTCACGGGTCGGCCCGGCATTGCAGTGCCGCCGGGATCGGCCCACTTAATACCTTGACAACTAATATGGCTAAGTTTAGAAACCAAAGCCATGGGCGGACAACTTAATAATGCGGATGGATCCGCGTGCCGATACGGTGCGTGAGCGAGACATCGTCTAAACTAGCGCTGTCTCCCTCACACACTGGAGCGGCGTTGCGGAACCGCATCCAATTCTACCCTTTGTTCTCCGCCTACCTAAAACGGATTGTGCCTATGTGGGTACAAACTCTAAGTCGTACATAGTATAAAACGCTAACTTCCTAATTAGCCATATGCGTTCATCTCTGTTGAACTAATCGGTAATAAGACTAAAAGGCTGTCAAGCTATGTCGCGTTATGACGTACACGCATTTGGACTACAGTGGGATAAGACTGAAATGCATTTAGACTGCATCAGGATTGAGACTAAAACGCATTATGCCTAAAACGCATTATGCCTAAAACGCATTATGCCTAAAACGCATTATGCCTAAAAAGGGCGTAGAAAGCTACTCCCTTATTTTTTATTTATCAAGTGAAAAGTCCTGACTCACTCACTGACTCATCCAGCAATTTTACCTATACGTGTGTCATTAATGAGCGATCATGGTGGTTAGACCAAGATGGCTTGAGTGACAAACAGGCGATCAGACTTCTTACTTACTCTCCATTGGTATGTTCAAGCAAAAAGTTGGAAAAAAGTTAAAAAATTATATGAAATGAAAAGCAACGTCAAATTAAAAACTATATTAAGAATGTTGAAACGCTCATTTTAACCAAAAAAATTACATTCTTCAAAACAACAAAAAGCCTAAAATAATCCATTTGTTAAGTGTAAAAACTAAGTCACGTATACATCATTTCTCTTCTAATTTTGCACATCTTTTTCAAAAAATAATAAGCTGATGTTTCCTTGTTTTCCAGTTTCTCCAGTTCCTTTTTGTACTTAGCATTAAATAAAACATCTATTTTCCTCCTTGCGTTGCCTTCAAACAAATGTTGCCTTAGTTTCAGCCCTTGCCATTGAGACTCTTTTCTTAATTTGAACAGGAAAAGGATTAATTTCGGCTTTCCCTTCATTCTGGCGTTCAACCGTCTATGCCAACCTTCTAGGCTATTATTAGTACGATGAATTTCATTAGCACAACTTATGAGTTCCGGAATTTGAGATAGCCATTGTTTTTCCATATAGCCTGCAAATTTTTCGTTTTCTGAATTTTCATCAGATTGTAATTTAATTGTTTCCCAGACCTCTGACACATATTGAGGTGGCAAAAGTGGCAAATGGGCACACAGGTTAGTTACTTTATGGCCCGTGACTGTTGATGAGATACCCAAACTCTCGGATTTTTTCCTAACTGCTTTAGAAAAATGGTAATAGCAGCCAGTCACGACTATGCCAGGAAACACGATTTTCAGTGCCTGTATCTGAGCAATCTCATAATCACACTTGTACTTCTTTATGGCAATCCCAAAATGTTCTCTGACGAGTTGAAATACTCTTATGTATGTCTGCTGCTTTTTATCCGGCAACAAGCAAAATATCATTGGGACAATATTCACAGTGTCCTGGTTGCCGGTGTTGATGTCCAAATGAATGGAGTAAAGCTGATAGAACACTGGCACACTTTTAAATGTTCCATCGCCGTAAAAATTGGCGTCTCTGTCTGCCAAATTTTTAATTGTGTTTTGTGCTAACGGGCTTGAAAATATTAATATTTTATTATTTTCATTGCCATCACTGCAAACGAGAAATTTATTGGAAATTATATGTGGCACCTTTATTTCATTTAAATTTGTGCAGTGAGTTTTCTCAAGTTGAAGAAATCTATTCCGTGTTCTGTATAGTGAATCTTTTTTTGATTTTAGCACAGCAGGCATATTTATTTCTTCTTGTATTAAATTTATAGGTTGCGGATTATTCAAAACTACATTTTCAAAAATTTCCGGTATCGGACCAAATGATCGGCAAACTTCTTTTTTAGTTTTATCTATAATTACGGACACAATATTTTTTTCGACGTTTGGGCTACATGAATGTTCGATCACCCTTATAAGCTCACTCCTTGAATTTATTTTAATCGAAGCACTGCACTCGCTTCTTTTCGAACACCGCCATAACGTACTTCCGTCCTTGTTGGTTTTGTTTTTTGAATAGGAGAATCCAGCATGGAGCAAATTAGCAGAGCCTTTTTTATTTGTGACAAAAACAATCTTTTCTTTTACGTCCATGATGTTCGCTTACTATCCAGGTAACGAGAAACGACACTTACTTGACATAAGAATTGTATGCTTTTCAATCGCCTTAAATTCAAGTGGCCAGTATAAAGACAAAACAATCAATGATAACGAGTTTGTAATTAATTTCTTCATAATATCTTTTAAGTTTAGGCCAAACGCGACTTAGTCAAATGGCGGATTAGGTACAGTACTACTCAGTAATGAAGTTTAGGCCAAACGCGACTTAGTCAAATGGCGGAGTAGGTACAGTACTACTCAGTAATGAAGTTTAGGCCAAACGCGACTTAGTCAAATGGCGGAGTAGGTACAGTACTACTCAGTAATGAAGTTTAGGCCAAACGCGACTTAGTCAAATGGCGGAGTAGGTACAGTACTACTCAGTAATGAAGTTTAGGCCAAACGCGACTTAGTCAAATGGCGGAGTAGGTACAGTACTACTCAGTAATGAAGTTTAGGCCAAACGCGACTTAGTCAAATGGCGGAGTAGCTACATTACCGAAATAGACATTATACTCAATAGATCAACAGCGAAATAGACGAATTAACCACATAGTCTAAATGCTACCAAAGAATGAAGTTTAGGCAAAACGCGACAAAGGTATAATGCGTTTTAGGCCGACATAGAACAAAGGAATTCTACTGGATATAAATCCATAATGCCGAGCGTGTCCAGGCCCCCTATGTCTAATATGTGGCGTTATCTATGAAAGGACCTTATTGTAGATGGCGCTTCCGACATTATTAACGATACTCCGATATAAATACAACGTCGCGTGACGCATTGCAGCGTAAGCGCCATCGACAATACAGTCCCTTTCCATGGGTAACGCCACGTATTGTTTTAGAAAATCGCCTTACTTATAAACGTGAAATACGAGTAACCGTAGGGTAGCTAAACCATGCTTTGTCCTTATTTGTAATTGTGGCATTTGAATTGCAGTGCCGCCGCGATTGGCCCACTAGCCTTAAAAAAAAACTGATGTAATATAGATCTGCTGTACCCGGGAAACTTTAAACCTGATACTCAACTTCAAAAACCATTCTGAGGAATAGTGTTTCAAAGCCGTGCAATTGTTGTAATTTATTAGTAAATGCCATTCCAAATAAAGATATACAAAGAAAATTATTGGGTCTAATACAAAATAAAGAAATTGGTCTCTTAAAATCGCCTATTATTAGAATGTAAAAATCGTGAGTATATTTTTGCTCTATCCTAATTTGAAAAGTTGGTTCTAACACAAATAAATTATCTTTTTTAGATTCATCTAGTAAGTCAAGTTCAGAGCAATTTTTCAAACTAACCTTTGTAAGAACATAAAACAAATGAATAATCATACGTTTGAATTTGGACAGTTAATTTTAAAGTTTTATTCTTCATGCTTCTATAGATTAGTTAAGTAGCAATTGTTATTCTGCCCTCCTAATCCAACAAATATAATTATCTTCTGTTAACAATAAGGTTGATATTGCTACAGGAGCCTATTTTTGGCTTAGGAGGGCAGAATAGGAGTCCTCACGGGAGACGGTGAGCGTAAATTGTCAAAATGCTTTATTCCAGAACATTTCCCCATGGCTTTTCCGTCTCTATACGACTATTGCTTGGAGCTGACGACTCAGACCTGGGAAGCGTGGGAGTGGCTGATCCCAGAGTACATACACGACAGGGAGATGAAGTTCTCCGCCATTTTGGTGCCGACCGTCGACACGTTGCGACTGACTTGGCTCATTAAGATTATGGAAAGTGTAAGTTCTTTTAAACTAGGTTTCCTTAACAAATATTTTTTTTGTCAGAAAGAGGTTAAAATAATTAAATGTCTATAACAACATTTTAAAGAGAAACTTCCTCCCTTGAGTTATACCCCTCTCATGAAAAAAGTAATCTTTAAATTCGGTTAATAATTGCCGGAGATATCGAGTTAAATACACACAGACATTATACCTCCTCCTTATTGGAAGTCGGTTAATAACGTCTAGGTTAACATACCGCCAAGCAACCATGTTGGTATTGTTGTGTTCCGGTGTGGGGATAAGACAACCAGTGTAATTACTAGTATAGAGGCATTACATGCAAGTTGTATGTTTTAAACAGTTTCATAATCTCTACCTACCCCATTGGGAGACATGCGTGAAGGTATGTATGCAGAGGTATTCCATATTAGTCTCAGGGTTCGCAACACAATGGCAGTCTTAAAATTGACATCTTCAGCATGCATATGTGTACTCAAACAGGGGTCTCAAACCCCTCTTATCTTTAGATGGCCTGTGTGACCTTCTCGATGCCATAAAAAAAGGTTATGTTTTGTAGCACTAAGTATTTGTTCTGTGCAGGTGGAGAGGCCGGTGCTCCTGGTGGGAGACACCGGAACCTCCAAGACGGCTATCATCACCAACTACACTAAAGGGCTGCCACCTGAAAAATATGTAAGTGAACTAATGGATTATAGCAGTTTATGCAACAGTTGTATAAGAGAGGTCAAAAAGGACGCGTGTGTTACGATGTAAGTTAAAGGCGAACATCGTAAAGGAAGACGCCACGAGTGTTTTTTGACTTAGTTATACATACATTGCATACTTTTTCTAAGACTAGGTTTCGAATAAAATGCTAATTTAAACGAAAAAACGTACGAACGAACAAAGCACAGAACAACAAACGAGCGGAAAACATAAAAAATTACAAAATACAGTGTGTCCCTGGATAAAGTGCACAAACGAATAGGGATGAAACTAGACACAATTTTATCGACAAAAAAAAAAATAAAAAAAAATTACCACCTTTATTTATTTTTTTATGATTTTTTAAAAAAAGTCATAGTACGCAGAGGACCTCATCGGAACAAATCAAGATATTTTGGCTCCTGTGGGCTCTATTGATTTGAAACAAACGGAATTATAATCACAAAAGTTTATTTGTGTCAATGAAAATAGAAAAAAATGAGAAAAAATGACATAAACCCTAAAAATAATGACTTTTCCTATGAATTTTGTGTTTTTTTTTCTCGAATTTTTAGTATTTACTCGATTTACTCAAAATTATGCCCATCTTACCTCATGTTATTTTTACCAGTAATGGCTGTGTATCTCATTGCCTTTTATTTAAAAAAATAACCAAGTGTCTCGCACAATTACAAGATCCTTAATGAGCGGCCAAACAAAGACATTGCGTTTACACTTAATTAGGTAGCCGCTCAGGTTGAAACCCTTAATGGAGGATTAGGATTACATTTTGGGTATGGGATTATAAAATCAAACGAATTATGGAATTTCATAATTACTTATTTAATGTAATAACTGTTCAAAATGCCCACCCCGCTCTTGCAAACACAATCCTGCACGTACTGCTATTTGTTGAGTTGCTCGACGTATCATTTCCGGGTTATTTTTTATGTAATTTACACAATGGACAATTCTGCCACGCAATTCCTCTTCTGTGTTGATAGGGACGCTGTATACCCTCTGTTTCATTGTGCCCCAAAGGAAATAATCCAGTGGTGTCATGTCTGGTGAGCGTGCTGGCCACGCCACTGGCCCTTGTCGGCCAATCCAACGATTAGCATAAGAGGCGTTGAGAAATCCCCTTACGTCAAGTGCGTAATGGGCCGGGCATCCATCCATTTGTAAATACATTGTTCTTCTAGTCTCCAAGGGCACATCCTCCAATTCAAGGGGCAGATCTTCTCTCAAAAGTTCTAAAAATCTGGGACCGTTCAAAGTTCTGGGGAGAAAAATAGGGCCAATGAACATGTCACCAATTAGTCCAGCCCACAGATTTATCGAAAACTGCACTTGAAATTTTGACGACCTTTTGAGGTGAGGATTTTCTCCCTTGGGGTTCCATTCATGTAGATTCCTGCAGTTTGTGATCCCATGTCGTGTAAACTGACTCTCATCCATCCACAGAATTTTTTGGGTGAATTCAGGATCGTTCCTGATCTGCCGTTGAATCCAAGAAGACAGCACACATCTTGGTACCCTGTCTACGTCGTCGTGTAGATGTTGAACTCGTTGGTAGTGGTATGGGTGAAGACGTAGCCGCTCAGGTTGAAACCCTTAATGGAGGATTAGGATTACATTTTGGGTATGGGATTATAAAATCAAACGAATTATGGAATTTCATAATTACTTATTTAATGTAATAACTGTTCAAAATGCCCACCCCGCTCTTGCAAACACAATCCTGCACGTACTGCTATTTGTTGAGTTGCTCGACGTATCATTTCCGGGTTATTTTTTATGTAATTTACACAATGGACAATTCTGCCACGCAATTCCTCTTCTGTGTTGATAGGGACGCTGTATACCCTCTGTTTCATTGTGCCCCAAAGGAAAGGAAGTTCCTGATCTGCCGTTGAATCCAAGAAGACAGCACACATCTTGGTACCCTGTCTACGTCGTCGTGTAGATGTTGAACTCGTTGGTAGTGGTATGGGTGAAGACCTTCTTTTTTAAAAATCCGCCAAACCGATGATTTTGAAACTCCATGCTGCAAGGCCAACCGCCGAATACTGGTCGTCGGATCAGCAAATAAACTTCTTAGTATGGCTTCCTCAACAGCTCCATCAATCACTACTCCTGCTTGTTCTCGGCGATCTCGATCCAATCGAAGTCCATTCGACAATCGTCTGTGAAGTTCTTGAAAATTACGAGCAGACGGTACAGGTCTCCTGTTCGGGAATGCTGCCATGTATAATAAACGAGCAGCTCTGGCATTACCTCTCGCCATTCCATAATAAAAGTGGATGTCGGCGAGATCTCTGTGCGTGAACTCACTTAAACGGGGCATTTTATGAAATCCTGATAGTAGAAGTAGTTGTAACTGAGAATAAGTAACGACGAATGATTCGAAGTAACTGATGAACTAAACCTTATCTTATCACTATTTATGCTAATCCTAACATGTATTCCCCGCCCCACCCCAAATAAAATTCAATAAAGAGTAAGGACAATAATCTACCTGGGCGACAACCTAATTAAGCGTAATCATTATGTCATTGTTTGGCCACTCATTAATAATCTTATAATTGTGCAAGAAACCCAAAATGTAATCCTAATCCTCCATTAAGGGTTTCAACCTGAGCGGCTACCTAATTAAGTGTAAACGCAATGTCTTTGTTTGGCCGCTCATTAAGGATCTTGTAATTGTGCGAGACACTTGGTTATTTTTTTAAATAAAAGGCAATGAGATACACAACCATTACTGGTAAAAATAACATGAGGTAAGATGGGCATAATTTTGAGTAAATCGAGTAAATACTAAAAATTCGAGAAAAAAAAACACAAAATTCATAGGAAAAGTCATTATTTTTAGGGTTTATGTCATTTTTTCTCATTTTTTTCTATTTTCATTGACACAAATAAACTTTTGTGATTATAATTCCGTTTGTTTCAAATCAATAGAGCCCACAGGAGCCAAAATATCTTGATTTGTTCCGATGAGGTCCTCTGCGTACTATGACTTTTTTTTAAAAATCATAAAAAAATAAATAAAGGTGTTAATTTTTTTTTATTATTTTTTTTGTCGATAAAATTGTGTCTAGTTTCATCCCTATTCGTTTGTGCACTTTATCCAGGGACACACTGTATACGTCTATGGTTAACTTTGTTTTTAAATTAACGTGCACTTGCCAGGTTTTATATTTTGATAAGTTTTTCTTAAGTTGACAGTGATGCACTTATATCAAAATTTTAAACAAAAACCTATGATTTATGTGGCTTGTTATGTTGGTAAAAATATATTTTGTTGTGAGGTGTGTGTTTATCGCTCAATACTTTAACATGTTTGTGACTATATAAATGACAGATAAAAGTACAAAAGCATTAAAGGTATGATTATGAAACCATTTATTTCACAAATAAAAATGTTTGGTTTAAAAAAAATACACTTTGTTGCCGACTGTACTTTTAACATTAATGATAAAGTCAATCCGATGTCTATACAAGTTTAATATCAAATTTCTAGAGTTACCTGGCACCTGCACACATACACTCGGCGTCAAAAATATCGCACCTCGTTGAAAATCAGATTCAAGCAAATCTAGCCCTTAGTAAAATTATCCCACCTCGTAAATATTAGTATCAATCGAAAGCACGTTTAATGTGTTTTAAATTAACAATATTTAATTTAAAGAAAAAAAAAGTGTTTTCGCAAACTGAGAGTTTCGAAAAAAAAGTGCCAAATTACGCGTTTGAATGGTCGCGAGTTGTGCCGTGTTCCAGGTGTATAAAAAGTCTGGTAAAGGTCAAATGTCAATCATTCGCTATCCAGACGTTAAAGAGAACACATCTAAGGAGCTGAAGCAAAAAAACTACCCTCAAAAATGGAAACCACTGCTGCTGAATCAACCCAGGTGGTCGCACTGCTCCAAGCAATGTGATGTCGCTCGGCAACTGAATTTAAGCCGGTTTGCTGTCCGCCGAGTATACCTGCGGTTCCAGGAGACTGGAAACTTCATTAGGAGGCATGGAGCTGGCCGCTGACGCTGCACATCTGAAAGAGACGACCGCTTTATTGTGTCGTCGTCTCTACGCAATCGCTTCTACAATGCTGTTGAGGTGCAACAGCGTCTCCGAGAAGCTCGGACGACCTCTGTTAGCACCTGCACCATTAGGAGAAGGTTGCGGGAGAAGAAGATTGTGGCCCGCAGGGCTGCTACAGGTCCCCAACTGACCGCACAGCATCGCAGAGACTGCCTGCAGTTTGCTCGTGCTCACGTCGATTGGACATTCGACCAGTGGAGGCAGGTTCTCTTCTCCGATGAGTCGAGGGTCTGCCTCTACTGCAACGACAGGCGTAGAAGAGTCTACAGAAGGTCGGGAGAACGATTTGCTCAAGCCTGCATTGAAGAAACGGTGGCCTACGGAGGTGGTTCGTGCATGTTCTGGGGCGGTATGTCCACAGATGGCAAGACCGACCTTCTGTGCGTCTCCCGGACGGGGGGTACTCGCTGACTGCTCACCGGGACGTCACGGAGATCCTGGAAGAGCATGTGGTCCCATATGCGGGTTTTGTCGGCACTGGATTCACTTTAATGCACGACAACGCCCGCAACCACACTGCATTGCTCGTTCGTGATTACCTGGGAGAGGTTGGGATCCCTGTTATGCAGTGGCCAGCGAGAAGTCCCGACTTGAGCCCAATCGAACACCTTTGGGATGAGCTGAAGCGACGTGTTCGGTCACGTGATGCCATCCCTACCACTCTCCAAAACCTCCAGGACGCCGTGATTGAAGAATGGAACCTCATTCCTCAGTCGGACGTAGTGAAGTTGGTTCGGTCAATGAAAGACCGCATGGAAGCAGTAATTAGGGCAAGGGGGGGTAACACTAGGTTTTAGGTTACTTTTAAGTGTCTTTTTTGTTTGTTTGTTAACCATTTCATTGATGTTAATTTACAATTTAATAAACATTTTTCTTGTCCTCGCATTAAACTTCTTTTTTTTTAAACCTGGTTACAATAATTATATTTTTTTTAGCTTTTTTAAAAAGTATATTTTATTACCTTTCAAATAATACCTAACAGTCATACCTTTACCCTTGATTAAATAGGGTATAATGTCGGTTGAACATATTTTTCCCGAAGGTGCGATATTTTTGACGCCGAGTGTAGGTGGACGTGTAGTCAAATAATAGTGACAATAACAGAGCTTCAAAAAAAAATCGTACAAGTTTTCTGCAGTGATATCATTTGCTTATCGAGACAAACGTGCGTACCCTTTCGATTGACATCATCAAAAATTCGTAAATCTAAAATCGTTTGAAGTTCTGGTAGAGAATGCTTTACGACATAATATTTCTATTTTATTATTTTTACGAAGTAATATTTAAAATAGACAAATAAGTTAGTCGCGTTGCTAGTTTGACATTAATATCAAAAAGTATTATAACGTCGCTATCACAAGCATGGCAAGGCCAATGTGAGTCCGAATAAATATAGACCGTGACGTCATCAGCACGCGTCTCGCGTAGTTCCCATCATACCAATAGATGCCGCTGTTTCGTCGGCTGTCAATCCTACATCGCGCTGTTAAGATTTCCCCAGAAATAATGACTACCGCAGGCAAACCGTCCAACGGCAAGACCTTACTTCATAGGATCATTTCTATAGTAAGCTCTTCACTAGGCAATCACAAAATGTGAGCCGACCCCACCCACGTTGATGAGACGTGGCGCGGCGCCCTGAGCGTGAGAGAGGCGGTGACGTCACGTCACCAGCCGTCGATGATCGTTCACCCCCCTCCTCGGAGGGGGGCGTGGGGTGCTGTCGCTGTCTGAGTGGCTGGTTTTTAAACCCTTATAAACACTGAAAACTATCTATGCTGTATTGAAAGCAGGTTCTAATCGTATTAATAAGGTGGCAATTTAAAAACATGATCGTTTTATGATATAGTAATTCTGGGAAATGGCCATTTTAGAAATGATACAATAGGGAAAATGAAAATGCTACCCTTTTGTAGATATGTAAAAATTTTGTAAATACATATTTTTATAATATTTAAAGGTACTTAAATTTTATTCGATTTAAAACTCAATAGGGTAAATCGCCTATTACTGACTACCCTCCGGTAACTGGCCACTTTGCAATAAAATGTGTAAAGCAAGAGATTTGGGTAAGGACCAAAAAGTTGTCCACGCTAACTCAATCAATTAAATTTTCTATGAAACTTTTCCGTTGTGACACGAAAATTAGCCATACAATTGGGTAAGTAAAGTTTTTGGAAGAGATATAAATTATATTTTTTTTCGATAGTCGTCATCCTGAAGATCATGGAACTGCGGCTCTTTTACTTTTATTTCCTCTAATATTTTAGAAATATTTTTTTTAGTTATGAAGTTGACATTTTTAAACTTTAATGACCGACAAGCTTGTTGCCTTCGTATTTAATGAAATAGAAAAAAAAACTGTCACTTCTATATCTTTCAACGTCAAATCAAATCAAAGTAAACAAACAGTTCAGTTCAAATAAGTCAATTCAAGTAAATCTTTGTAATACTCCATTTCCACAGTCCGTGTGGGATTGCCTGAATTCATTGCGTGGATTGTACAATTCAAAAGTGCTCTCGTGGCTATCAAAAAGCAGGGCAAGAGTCGTCGAGAAAGGAAGAAATCGGTGTCCAAGAAGAAGTGCCAAAGGGTTCGAAAATAAAGCGTAGACCAAATAGCGTGCAAAGGTCTTTGAGCAAAGCGGCAAAACGAAAGTCCGGAGTTCGTTCTGAGATCGTTAAATTTTTTTCTAAAAACACTGATCACATGAAACACAAGCAAACAGAAAAGAGCCGTTGTATTGAATCGTTTGTTTACTTTGATTTGATTTGACAATGACAGATATAGAAGTGTTTTTTTTTCTTTTTCATTAAGTACGAAGGCAACAAGCTAGTCGGTCATTAAAGTGTACAAATGTCAACTTCATAACTAAAAAAAATATTTCTAAAATATTAGAGGAAATAAAAATAAAAGAGCCGCAGTTCCATGATCTTCAGGATGACGACTATCGAAAAAAAATATAATATACATATCTTCCAAAAACTTTACTTTGCCTATTGTGTGTATACTTTTCGTTGCAAAACGGATTTTTTTTCGTCTTTGTTGTTTGTATGGTTAACTGCGCTTAACGTGGTCCAACTTTTTGGTCCTTACCCATTTCCTCACATTTTTGCGATTAAACTGGAATACCTACCTAGATCCTGAGTTATTACCCGCAGTACTGTCCAAGTATCTTTACTAACAGCGTCAGTAAGAAATTTGATGGCTAGTAACTAAATGACATTTTCTAAAGTGGCCAGTTATTGACGACTTACCTATCTTAAAAAGCAGAAAATACACCAAACTTTAGCTTTATTATTTTTATGAATACTAAACAAGTGTAACAAATAAAGTCAACAGCAACAATAACACGAGGAGACGCTCTGAACATGGATTCAATATACGAGGAAAGTAACGAATACGATAAACAAATGCCGCGGTGATGCGTTGGCGTCACGTAAGTGTCTTTTTTATGTTGGCACTCATTTTTCCCATAGTAGGTTAAAGATTGAATATAATGTACATTTTATTTTTTATTAATTTTCTTTAAGTACCTACCTAAAACTATTTTTTAACGTATATTAATAATTAAATTACACCACGAATCAAAACAAAGAACAGCACTGTTTCTTAAAAGCTGGTCACATTATTTTTACGTTTGACATTTGTAGCTGTCATTTTAGTCTACGGAATTAAAAAATGGACTTTACATGTCGCGATCTTAATATATTTCGACTAGCCACGGAGTAAATAAAGACCGTGGTGGCGTCATTAGCACGCGTCTCGCGCGGTTCCAATCGCACCGATAGATGCCGCTGTTACATCGGCTCTCAATCTTACATCGCGCTGTTAAGATTTCCCCAGAAATAATGACTCCCCCAGCCAAACCGTCCACCGGTAAGACCTTACTTCATAGGATCATTTCTATAGTAAGCTCTTCACTAGGCAATCACAAAATGTGAGCCGACCCCACCCACGTTGATGAGACGTGGCGCGGCGCCCTGAGCGTGAGAGAGGCGGTCACGTCACCAGCCGTCGATGATCGTTCACCCCCCTCCTCGGAGGGGGGCGTGGGGCGCTGTCGCTGTCTGAGTGGCTGGTTTTTAAACCCTTATAAACACTGAAAATTACTCTTCGTAGACTGACTGACTGAATGCAGACTCTGCATTGCAGAGTTTCGTTTAAATTAATATTAATATTAGAGATATTATTCCACTTTAATAAGTGAAGTAACACGCTAAAGTAAAAAGATAAAAGACATTTATTCAGTAAGTAGGCCGTACGGGCACTTTTACACGTCAAGAATCTACCAGCGCTTCCCAAGAGGAGACACTGCTGAGAAGAAACGCCGCAAGAAACTCAGCAGTCAGTAATTTTTTAAACATATTAATTACAATGGTACTACTTAATCTAGCATTATATAAAGCAATAAATATTAAATTCAATATAATATCCAATAACATGCGTAGATCAGCAGGAAAACATGCCAAAAATCTTACGTGAGAGATAAAGGAAGAAACAACTAAAACCCACCTACTCATATGTGTGTTTATAACTTATAACACGGTGCAAGATGACCACATAAAAGTTTCGATATGTTTTCCTACATCAACGGTGTCCCCTAGACAAGATAAAGCTTTTGCAATTGATCAAATTATTAATGACTATGCTTCGGGTTTAGACCATGCATTTTTGTCTGTTAGATAGTCCTCGACCCTATAATACGCTTTAGACATTAAGAATAGAATAGAATACAAATTTATTTGACACCAAAAAATATAAAATAAACAACACACTTTGAAACAATGCACGAGTTGTGGTGCCAAAAAGGTTCCAACTCAGCATAATGCTGTGGTCAGGGGACCACAGCGCTGGTTTTCGGTTGGCACCTTTAGTTGACCCATCGTTACAATATATAAAAAAAAATACGATAAGTACATATTAAAACAAATTATTTAACAATAAAAGACGAAAGCTCCTGAATCACGAAAATCAGCAGAATAAAAACTAGAAACTACCTTAACTAAATCTATATAAATACAACAATACTTAAGTTACTACCTAAAAAGACACTAGGCACAAAAAAAATAAAAACAAATATAATTAATACCATATGAATGGCCTTACATAACAAAAGTGAAAAAATAACAATATTTCAAAATGTCTAAACAAAAATGACTGCAAAACAAATAAATATACCTACTTACAATTTAAAATTAATCTTGGTTTTGTAAAAGGATTCTTTTTAATGCTAATTTAAATGTTGGAATGGTCTTAAGCAATTTAACGGGAGGGGGCAAATCGTTCCAACATTTAGAGGCAGCAAACCTAAAACTACCACGAAATGCGGTCGTTCTGTGATGAGATGTTGACAGGCGGCAAGTGGACCCCCTGGTCGGATACCGGCTTTGATCTGACACCCATGCTAACCTTTCATACAGATAATCAGGGGAGTTATTTTTAATTATGCCGAAAAGCATTGTGGCAAAATGCAAACGTCGCCTGGCTTTCATTTTAAGTAGGCTTGAGTTATTCAGGTAGGCGGTGACGTGAGAGCGAGGCGGTATGAAGAAGCAGTATCGAGCGCACGCATTTTGTACTCGCTGGACCAGTCGTTCTGTTCTGGCTAGTAAACAGGAACTGTAAACTGTATCTGCATAATTTAATTTGGACAAAACTAATGATTCACACAGTTTGATACGGAGGTCTTCACTAAGATACGACCGAATTCTGTAAAGGATTTTTAGGCGGTAAAAACAGTTTCTGATAACTGCTAGCATGTGGCTTTCAAACCGGAGAGTACTATCAACTATCAGACCCAGATTTTTAGCTTCCTTTACTCTTTCTATGGGAACACCGTCAATTTTCAAATCAAGGCCTTTATTTCCTATTTTCAAACTTTGAGTTTTCGAACCGAGGACCATGTATTTAGACTTAATTGGATTTAAGACCATTGAATTCTTTTTAGACCATTCAGAAATCCGATTGAGGACTTCGTTTAATTTGCTAGCACAAGTTTGTATGTTATTAGGATGAGTGGACATGTAAATCTGGATATCATCAGCATACAGGTGATATTTGATCTGACACCCATGCTAACCTTTCATACAGATAATCAGGGGAGTTATTTTTAATTATGCCGAAAAGCATTGTGGCAAAATGCAAACGTCGCCTGGCTTTCATTTTAAGTAGGCTTGAGTTATTCAGGTAGGCGGTGACGTGAGAGCGAGGCGGTATGAAGAAGCAGTATCGAGCGCACGCATTTTGTACTCGCTGGACCAGTCGTTCTGTTCTGGCTAGTAAACAGGAACTGTAAACTGTATCTGCATAATTTAATTTGGACAAAACTAATGATTCACACAGTTTGATACGGAGGTCTTCACTAAGATACGACCGAATTCTGTAAAGGATTTTTAGGCGGTAAAAACAGTTTCTGATAACTTCTAGCATGTGGCTTTCAAACCGGAGAGTACTATCAACTATCAGACCCAGATTTTTAGCTTCCTTTACTCTTTCTATGGGAACACCGTCAATTTTCAAATCAAGGCCTTTATTTCCTATTTTCAAACTTTGAGTTTTCGAACCGAGGACCATGTATTTAGACTTAATTGGATTTAAGACCATTGAATTCTTTTTAGACCATTCAGAAATCCGATTGAGCCCAAGTAACACAATAAGCCGTAATAAGAGCTGTTTATTAGAATTGTCTACGCTTAAAGCTGAATAACTTAGCTGAATAAGGGCTGAAAAAGCGCTTTTTCAGCCGTTATTCATCTTAATTGGGCACAAATTATTCAGCCTAAAGATCACATGGCTGTTTAATTGCTTTATAGTGGCTGAATAATGGCTGTATTAAGGGTCACAGAGTTATAAGGGCTGAATAAGGGCTGTTTAAAAGAGCACAAGGGCGTGTTTATTCAGACTAAAGTTCACATGTGAACCCTTATTACTATCTTAAACCTCCACAAGTTCACCTTTAGCTGGACAAGCAAGAAAGTCGCTACATCAAACGTCAAGTTACAAATCTATATAATTAATTGAATACCTGTTGAAGTGTTTTGATTTTTCATTGAGATGACCCTACGTCTAGATTTGCTTCAACGGGAAATGGCGGAATATTAAATAGTAATTAAGTATACTTGAATTTTTGTTATATCAGTGAAAATGATTGCGGTCTCGATTTTACTGTGTATATGTATATATATTATTTCAGAAAATTTTCACGCGCTCCATAAATAATGCGTTTTTTTACAAAATAAACAGTAAATATACGCCGAAGAAAGTATACCAAATCCGTTTTCTTTCTTTTTTTATCAAAAATATACCATAAACTGATGTTACTGGTCTAAGAAGAGACAATAATTTTAATTTAATAATAGTTTATGGTTGAAATATCCTCAAAAGTAAAGATAAAGTACGATAATTTAAAGGTTATAGAATAAAAAATGGTGAATGAGTTTTCTGCACCAATGTGAACTACTTTTATTCCATATTTCAGCTATAGGCTGCGTAATGATTAACGAGAGTCCCTTTATTCAGCCTAAACCAGTAATAAGTGTAACTCGTGACCGCAAATTCAGCAGTAGCCGTTAATTTGATTCACTAATATTCTTCTAAACAGCTATTAGCGTTTTGCTGAACTTCTAAACAGCCGCTATGCAGATTGTATCAGTAGGCTGAATAAAGGCTGACTAGCAGGGAAAAAATCAGCCCTAAGCATTAGTAATGTTCACTTGTAGTTCACTATACCTCTATTGACGTTATAATAGTTCACAAGTGGTATCTTAAAAAGTCAACGTAATAAATATTCACATGTGCTATCATACACAGCACTTAGCATAAAGTTCTCCACTAAGTTGCCCTTAAACAGCTAATAGTGTTTAAAAATACTTAGAGCTGAATAAGGACGTAAATGTGTACCCTTTCTATACCGTAATACAGCTCTTATTCAGACTGAGCTGTTTAATTGACACTAAATGCTATTATGCAGCTGTAAGTTCACGGATGAACTTTTGTAAGTGTTTATATCAGCATAGAACTGTATATAAGACCACGAGTGAGTAGTTATATTGCTTACTGTGTTACTTGGGAGGACTTCGTTTAATTTGCTAGCACAAGTTTGTATGTTATTAGGATGAGTGGACATGTAAATCTGGATATCATCAGCATACAGGTGATATTTACAGTGCCTAATACAGTCTACAATATCCGCGCTGTACAAAATAAATAGGATGGGACCTAATATGGAACCCTGCGGAACGCCACGTGTCACGGGTTTGAGTTCGGACATGATTTTCACTCCATCTGTTCTTCGTATTTCTACTTGTTGTGAACGATTACTTAAATAGCTATTGAACCAGGCGATGGTAGATCTTTCAAAACCATAGTAAGATAATTTTGATAAAAGAAGTGTAACGTTAATGGAATCAAAGGCCCGTGAAAAGTCCAGTAGGGCGAGTAAAGTACCCATTCCCTTATCTTGTGCACTTAATATATTATCAGTAACATCCAATAAAGCTGTGGCAGTACTTCGACCTTTGCGGAAACCGGACTGTTTTGATGGAAGAATTTTATTGTTTTCAAGATACGTGGTCACCTGTTTGTAGACGGCTTTCTCTAAGATTTTGGATAAACAGGACAAAAGACTAATAGGCCGCAATTCTGTGGCATCTTTCGGATTTGATGTTTTAGGAATCGGTCTCACTAAGGCAATTTTCCACGAGTCGGGGAAGGTTGAAGTTTGAAGAGATTTGTTAATAATGTATGTTATAATCTCCAGTGTTTGTGGTAATGTGAGTAAGATCATACTTAGCGATATATGGTTTACTCCTTGCGCATTAGACTTAAATTCTTTAATAATTTTGGCTATTTCATGAGTTGTTACTGAGCTAATTTTAAAAGATGAGGTTCCAAATTTATTAAACTCAAAATATGTCAAATCTGAAATACTAACTTCATTGGTACCCGGTTCGTTAAGGAAATGCGTATTTATAAAGACTGTATCGTTTAGTATAAATACATACAAAACCTAGTCTAACTTTTGCCATCCGTATTATTTTGGATTACAATGTTGTGAGGATATGATCTGAAGGTGTTTTTTTACCATTTCATCTGATATAATATGGTTAACTTTTGTGTCTTAGAGACTTTATGATGCTTTCAAAATCGTTCCTAAAATATATTTCGGACAAGCCTATTGAGCTCAATTTGAAGTATTTCAGCAACTCCTAAAGTACAATTTTAAAATGCAATAGGTTGATATGCAGCCAAAACATGTTAACTAAGTGTCCCCTTCATGTTTACCCGAATGAGCATCCTCAGAATAAATGTGATAGATTTTAACTTTCACACAAAAGCTACTTTTTACGTAATGTTTTGGTTTCCCATCAATATCTGGTGCGAGCGGGAGGAGGGAGACTAACCAAAGGTCTCAGCGAGAGACCCAAGCACAATGGACAATCGTTGCGTCCAACCATCGGTAAAACACGTCGATAGAAACGCTTCTTAATAGTTATAATAGATGTCAAAGTCGGAGTTGTAATGAGTAATATGCCATATTCTCAAAATGGCCACCGCCCATCGCCATCCATGCCATTTTTTTATTAAAAAGAAATTAAAGAGAATGCTCAGATGTTTTACTTTGGGAATCATGTGTTTAATTATGGTTTTCGTAGTATGATAATTTTTTTTGGTTACGTTGTCTAGCTCGCAAACAGTAAATTTTCTTTTGCTATTTGTCCACATTCGTTAATATCACTCAAATGGATTCGGTAAATTTTGACTAAACCATATGCCTCAAGTCGAGCCCGCAGGATGAAATATGTACCTAATAAAAGCACTAATTAAACACATGTACAAATTAATCTAAAAAATACCTTAGGAAAGAAAGACTACTACGTAAAGTTGTACCTATACTAAACGATACAGTCTTTATTGTTAGGTTCATTAAAGTGGAGTGGGAGATCAGGGTCCTTATGATTGCGAATAACAGTGGACTTTATTTTTTTCCAAAGAACTTTAGGGTCTTTTGCTTTGTTGTTTATATAGAAATCGAAGAATGCCCGTTGTTCATTATACAAAGCGGTATTGACTAAACTTTTTAAGTCTTTGTATTCTTGCTTGTGAACATCGGAATTAGATACTCGAAACTTATCGTGCGCCTCATTTCGAAGTTGCATCATGAATTTAACATTTTCCGTAATCCAGGGATAACTATTTTGTTTAATAGTCACTGTTTTTTCAGGTGCATGTAAGAAGAATAAATCAATTACGAATTTGTTAAATATTAAAACCATATCATTGACATTATCCTGTTTTTTAATTAAATTCCAATCTATGGAGTTTAAGTCATCATAAAAGTTTTGTAAAATTATGTCTTTTAATGGTCTGTATATTATTTTATGAGGAAGTATTTTCGGCTTTTTAAAAGAACATTCATTCAACCACGAGAAAAGCGTGCCTACCTAGTTCTGGCACATAATTCACACTAAGGTTGCGCACTGTGATGTCCGTGCATACCAAGTCAATCAGAGTTTCACTATTATCAGTAAAATGAGTTGGTTGTGTTACTATCTGATTTAAACTTATGATCCGTAAAAAGTCATTCAATCGTTTAGTTTTACCGTCAGTGATGTTAAGCAAATTAATATTAAAATCTCCTAAAAGTACTATATGATCTTTGTGAGAAAATGATGACACAGAATCCGTAATGGCATCAAGGAAAACATCAACGTCTTGCCAAGGCGGGCGATACGCTGTACCGATGACAACCTTAGTACCGTTTATGGTTAGGCTTAACCACATTTGCTCGACAGAAGGTACCACGGGGTGAGAAGTGACCCTAGCGTAATTTTTAAGTGCTGGAAAGGGTAACTTTAAAACTACGTCAGGTAATTTATTATAGAAATGAATGCATTGACCAACAAATGATTTATATACACTACGAACGCGGAATTTACGAATAGCGATTTTATTTTTATTTCTAGTATTTAAATTATGTACGTCAGAATTCTTGGTGAAAGAATCTAAATTCTTAATAACATAAATAATATTTTCATAAATAAATTGAGACGCTACAGTTAAGATATTAATTTCTTTAAAAAGTTCTCTTAAGGAGTCACGGGAATTTAAGTTGTAAATAGAACGAATGGCCCGTTTTTGTAAAACAAATATAGTTTGTATGGGTCACTAGTAGAATGACGGGATCGTAAAATTACTGACTCGCAAAATGACCACATCGCTTGTAGCCTATATCTTAAAATGTCCGAGTCGCAAAATGGACACAATGGTTTTTTCATTTTATCATTGTTTAAGTACAGTCGACGGAGCCCCGCACGGCGGGGCTTCTATTTCTAGGTAATTTGCCCTTCGGGCATTTAAAGTAACCTAACGAACCTAACCTACCTAGTTACGCAAAGAAAGTAGTCCTTTTGCGACTCGGACATTTTGAGATGTAGGCTACAAGCGATGTGGTCATTTTGCGAGTCAGTCATTTTACGACCTAGTCATTCTACTAGCGACCGGTTTGTATGTCAGCAGCCTTACCCCAAACCAAAATACCGTACGACATGACACTATGGAAATAACTATAATAAACTAAGCGAGCTGTCTCAACATTGGTTAATAGTCTAATTTTCCTAACTGCGTACCTAAGCTGCCGAGCTTAGTTTACCTGCCAGTACAGCTATATGGGGACTCCATTGCAAATTTTTATCTATTGTTATGCCTAGAAAAACTGCCTTATCTACCATTTGCATTTGCCATTAAAAACACGGTACAGGTAGTTACGCTAGAAAAAAATGAAATCTACGGCCAGTGTTGTCACATCTACCAACTTTTTGGTAGATCTACCTAATTTGCTTCCTGTCTACCTATCTACCACCTACGGCACCAAAGCTACCTAATTTTGATATTTTTCAAAATGTTATGATTGTAAACATTTTTCAATGCGTGTAGTGTAACGAAACGTTACTTGCTATCGAATTTTGCCTGTCTTGTAATTTCAGCTATTGAAACGTAACGCGTTACGTTAAATGTATAATCTGTGTTAGAGGTGACATAAAAAAAAATGAGAAGCTGACACTGACAGATAGCAAAGCATTTCGCGGCATTTTAGGTTAGTTTGGTGTTAATTTTGAACATTTTCTACGCATTTTTAATCATTAAAAACAGGGTGGTAGACCTGATTTTCATTTCAAATTCTACCAATTTCTACTAATTTTTGGATCCTGTTCTACCAATTTGCCGAAATTAGATGTGACAACACTGTCTACGGCACCATAGTCTTAATCCAAAGGAGAGTATGGTACTTGACAACCATAAACGTACTCGTAAGTCACGTACGGTACGTGTATAGAAAAATACAAATACCTACCTACTATTTTCATTTAGATTACATCGCAAGCTGAGTTTTATGCTGAGCTGATGAATTATTCTAGTTTGCTGAGCTGAGACCTAGTTGACTTAACACTACAATGCAATGTTTCTAACTTCAAAATAGGCTTTGTTGCTAAAAGCGAATATTTATTAATTATTTATTCAATCAAATTATTTCTTGCCCAATCAATAATGTAAGTACAAATGCGGACTTAAAGCCTTAAAGCTTTCAGTACCAGTTAACCATCGGGCCAAACAGACGAGTAGAGGAATTATCATATCACACGGCCATAAAACATAAAATGTTAGTACGAGAATTGGCTTTTACTTCTAGCTTATGCTCGTGTCGTGTTGCTCTAGTTTTATTTAAGCGGGTCGTGCATGTCACCATGAAACGATGTAATTTATAGAAACAGTACACAAATTCTGCTGAAACTGTTGCCAACGTCCATACCACGTTGAATACACCGGTTCTCGTCCGATCACCGAAGTTAAGCAACGTCGGGCGCGGTCAGTACTTGGATGGGTGACCGCCTGGGAACACCACGTGCCGTTGGCTTTTTGTTATTTTTTTTTACTCTCTAAATACTATTGTTTCTAAGGTGTCACAGTAGAGCCACGCGGGTTGGCTTTTTGTCTTATTATTTCAAGGTTTTTTTTATTCTATTTATCAATAATTTTCAGGTAATACAACAAATGAATTTTTCGTCTCGCACGTCGTCCATGGATGTACAACGCAACTTGGAGTCTGTAGTGGAGAAACGGACCAAAGACACATTCGGGCCGCCTGTTGGAAAAAAATTGTTCATTTTTATTGATGACATGAATATGCCTATTGTGAGAGAAGTCTTTATTTATACTTTACTGTTATTATTTTTAGCACGAGATTACTCCTTTATACATACATACACACACTCACGCCTTCATTCCCAGAGAGGGGTCGGCAGAGTTATTACGCCCTTATTTTATTCGTTATCTTGTCAATAGTAACGTTTATTTGTTGTAGACTAGATATCTACTTTACGAACATTTATAATAATATTGTTTCGTTAAGGTCAACCGGGGTAAAAGCCACTATGGGGTTATTGCGTTTATTCGAATATTTTTTTAAACAACGTGAGTTACAACTGCTCCCGCCATGTAGTGATAGACACTTGAACTACTTGGAGGAAAACGCGTACCATAGAGGGCGTTTTAACAGATCGTATTCGAGTCGTTGATCATTTTGAAATTTATTGTCAATCCAGACCAACGCGGAGCGTGAGGTAAGTGTTCAAAATCCATTTACATCCTGTTTTTTCTTTAGATTTCGGTATTGTTTTTTATTAAAACATGACCAGCTTTAGTTAACTCACACGTACGAACTCCAATTTGTATTTAAAATGCTTAATGTTTAAAGTTAATTCCTTATAAAGTGATTGGAGGTTATTTTTCAAATTTGGCTAAATGCGTCAGTACCTTTGGGGTAATTGCGTCAGTGTAACGCTTTTGCCCCAATGTCAGTGGTGAACAACCTTTTCCTTGATACGTAATTTTAATGTTAACTTTATTTATTTATTTATTTATTTATTTATTCCTTGATAAAACAGAGTTTTACATGTTCATATTGAATTATTGTTTAAAAATTATGATGAATAAATAGTAACAAATGATTTTGGTGTTTTGTTTGTACCTATAATCAAATTCTGAGTCGTGTCCGCTCTCTTTTAATATCAGAATAAGTACTTGCATACATAAAATCGAAAAACTCTATTTGATTTTACCCGCAATCGGTCAAAAGGTGAAAATAACATCTCTTTCATAAATTTTCTATCTCACTCTTTTCAATCGAAGAAAAATGTTTACGACATCTGGTATTTAGGTTTGGATAAATGCGTCTACAAATTGAAGACGCATTTTCCCCAATTATATTATTTTCTGTCTCAGCTTGTTAATAGCTGTTTTTGGGCCCTTCTAATTATAAAACCTTCTAGAAAACTGTATTGCAGAAACGTGTCATGAAGTTTTGAAGGCCTAATTGCAATATTTTAACAATTATTTTAAAAAGATGCATTTTCCCAACCTGGGGCAAAAGCGTCTAAAATCTCGTTTCTTAAAAAAATGCCTATATATCTTTTAGTTATAGTGCAGCGAAAAATTTAACACACGTATTAAATTCCCAAAGAGTTGTAAAAATAACAGAACGAATGAGTATTTCAATATAGTAAATACATTATATCGTAATTTAGGGCTTAAAAAAATGTAAAAAAACAGTGACGGCTTTACCCCGGTTGACCTTACATTTAACATATTCAAAAAATTACTAACCTGTATTGACGTTCGCTCGATCCGAACTAGCACAAACATTGACTACCTAGCCAATAGGTACATAACTTAGATTTTTATACCGAATAATAAAGAAGCTTCATATATTGGACTAAGATATTTCCCGTACATTTTTTTACCAAATGATTTATGTTTAGATTAAAATGTGATACGATGTCATAAAAATCCCTAAAGCTTTATTTGATTAGTATTTTGATATCGCACCTTCATAATAATCATACCGTCACTAAACACAAAAATGCTTTATTTGAAATCCAACTTCATTTTGATGGCAATATTGTCATTATTCGAACTCTTATATATTTTGTTTAGTGACGGTTTGATTATCAAGGTACGATATGTTTTTCAGGTTGACACCTACGGCACCCAACAACCAATCGCGTTATTAAAGTTGCTATTCGAAAAGAAGGGTTTCTACGACAGAGGCAAGGATCTCTGCTGGAAGAATCTCAAAGATATCGGCTTCATCGCTGCTATGGGCAAAGCTGGCGGTGGTAGGAATGAAGTAAGTCCAAATGCCAGAAATTTACTGCTAATCACTGCGTTAAGCATTATCAAATATACCATGGGTTCGTAACCTTATTTTTTAACGCCCTCTTTGTGTCATCGAAAAACAACTCCTTCCATCTCCCATATCGAGGTATCTACGAGCCGCGCGTCGTCAGCGACGGTACCTAGTCAGAGACGACCTACGAAATAAAGTAAAGTTTTTATTCAGTTTGATTGACATTATTTTAATCCAAAAAAAATACGATTGGTCGGTTTTCAAAGTCATACCTACTATCTTTCTAATATATTAAATATGAAAGTTTCTGAGGTAGTTTCTGTCAATCACGCAACGATGACTTCAGCACACAGTCCCGTCCTGGATTACCACATTATAATACTTTTCGTCTCGGAAAACTTGACAGATCCCAAAGGAATCCGAATAATCATTGTTTTCCCGGGCAAAGAGGTTAGTATGATAATATACAATTACTGCAAGTGAGACTTCACCTTCCTGAGCTCTAGCATGAAACACTTCCAATTAGAGCTACTGAGACTTAGATCATAGTATTGCTCGTGCACTCGGTATTAACATAATGTATTTGTACATCTTTGGGTCTGTCGATTCGGACTTTTCATTAAGAAAGCTAGTTAATCGGGAAGATTATTAGCTACATTTTATGAAGAGATCTGAAATTAGGGGGATTAGGCCGGGGTTTTTATTTATCTAATGTTTTTCCGGTTAACAGGTGGACCCGCGCTTCACGTCGATGTTCTCGGTGTACAACTTGCAGTTCCCCTCCGAGACCACGCTACAGCACATCTACATGTCGATCCTGAAGGGCCACTACGAAATCTTCCCCGAGGAGATCCAGGGCATAGTCGACAAGATCGTGCAGATGACGCTAGACTTGTACAAGGTAATAGCACAGAATATATCTAAAAACACAAACTAAACCGCTGAACCAAAAGTCATCGTATGTGAAAATTACAAAGAAGAGCACCTACACAAGGCACTAACCGAATAGTGCTAGAAGGAATCGACAACAGTGGAAGAAACACTACTAGGCGGCGAAAAAGTCATCACCCTGTTGGAAGTTGCTATAATTTAATAAAATTGTGGCAAATGTCAGTTCTGCTTTGACATTTATGAAGTAAACAGATACAAAATACACTTCAACTATTACATGAATTACGATACCCCCCAAGAACTCGGAATAATGGTTTCCAGGTCGCCTAATCTCTTTCGATTTAATAGTTCCAGAGTTCTTTTTGTATAGTTTCTTGAAGTTCCGAGTCTATGTCAATATTTCTCAGACTTTTTAAACCCTCGAAAACAATATCTGTCAAGAATGCGAGAACCTATCGCCGGAAGATCTGGCAAGAGTGGAAAATTATATAAAATTCTATAGTAATCAATTCTGGCGGTACAACTTTGCCAATGTCATTTTCACCAATAAACAAGTCTTCATTTACTGAACTCTCCTTATTTCGAGCCCACGTGAATGTTATGCTATGCAGATAATCCTAGTGGAGCTGCCCCCCACGCCGGCGAAGTTCCACTACATCTTCAACCTGCGCGACCTGTCCCGCGTGGCGGCCGGCATGCTGCTCACGCACCCCAACTACTTCAGCGACAAGCGCGCCGTCGTGCGCTGCTGGCGGAACGAGTTCACGCGCGTCATCTGCGACCGGCTCATCACTGTTCACGTGAGTACTTATAAACATACCTGTGCTAACTCGGGGCACGTTTTAGGGATAATATCGACAAAAAACGTGTCGATTGTCGATATACATGTGCTCGTTGAAAATTCTCGATTACTATAAAAAGATTCGATTTCATATCTGATATCGAGCCTCATAAGATGATAAAAGTATGCGGATATTATTTCAAACAAAATGTCAATTTATGTTGAATAACATTTAGATGTTGACAGTAACATCGATATAATTTGCTGTCGAAAAAATACTTTACAACATCACTTTAGTAATGTCCGAGTGCTCGTCGCTGTACTAGTATTTGTCTCCATACTTTGAATTGTAATTAAGAAAATGAGATTTACATTACTTATGTCCCCACCTCATTTTAGCGATGAGAAATGTTTATGGCTTTGATATTTCACACGCCAATTTTTAAATAAAGAAAAGGCTTGCCAGCAAAAGCACCTGACATTTACTCATACATTTCTTTTCATTTCGAAAAATTTCCATATGGTTACCATATAAAACGAATTCCATTTGTCAAAAGTAAAGGTGTCATCTCCCAAATCAGATGAAAATGGTTTTGTGTATAATGTATAAATGAGTATAATATCACGACGCAAATAAATACTTTCTGTTGACATGTCGCACAGGTATGCTTATAAAGCCGCAAACGCATAGCGCGCGGGGGCGGAGGCGGCGCGGTGTGGCGCGTTCCCAAAATAGAAACGTTTTCAAAGGTTGAGGGGAGCGTTTTTTATACTTTGGAAACTTTCCTCCTGTAGAGGCATTTGGGGCTTAGGAGATAGAAATCTTAAAAATTCAAAAATTACTAGGCCTCTATTCAAACACGGTAAAACTTTATTGTTTTTGACGTGTTATGAATGTTATGATGTTGTTTTTAACCCAATTAATGTCAAGGGCTATCAAAATGTCAATACAATAACATGTCAATTTAAAATATACCTAAGTGGCACTCTGTTTGGTCTGAATTTTAAATTAATTAAAATCATCAATAGTATGTATGTATGTATGTAAATTACGTATTGCGACATAAGGAGGACCGCCAACTCAGCGCGCACATTCCAGTGACCGACTACACGAGGCACAACCTCAGCAAAATACGAAGTTACCTATTAATAACAAATTCAATGTAGCTTCACTTTTCGTTCACACTTCGAACAATTGTCATCTTGCTTAGGATTAATTTCTGTAACATTTGTTTTAATTAAAATAGTAATAAAAGTTTTTGGTTTTTTTTCGAACCTCCGATAGCAGCTAACGTATTTGGCGCAGTCGGTAGGATACTCGCGGGTCGTTTTCGTGAACAAATTCGGGACCTCAAAAATCGAGACCGCGCGTTCGCGAGCCACCCGGGTTGGCTTTTAAGCACCGCTGCCGAGTATCCAGAATCTACGAGCTGCACACCGGAGGCGAATCCAGCAATCGATTCTCGAGGAAGACCAGAGATGAAGCATTTGTAAGTACACCTGAATTGTTCTCGTGCTGCTTGCTTCCTTAGTCCGTAAATCCTTATTATCCATAATTGTTTATCCCAAGAAAACGGGATCCCGGGAACCTACATCGAGTCAGGTTCGACGGGATAGATTAGATTTACTTAGAAATATAGATAGTTCAGATTTAGATAGTTTAGATAATTTGGGAAATAGGAGTTTAGTTAATACCGATAAAACAATGAGTATGAACCCGGATGACATTTATAAAGCTCTACGCTTAGTCCCGGATTTTGACGGCAATCCTAACATCCTTACACGATTCGTTAAAATATGTGATCAAATAGTTGCGGCCTATTTCAGCGAGGAAGCCGGGTTATCCAATCTGTGTCTTATTAATGGAATATTAAACAAAATAACTGGTACCGCTGCAAGCACTATTAATAGTAATGGCATCCCCGATAGTTGGGTAGGTATTAGGGCAGCCCTCATTAATAACTTCTCCGACCAACGTGACGAGACGGCATTATATAACGATATTTCCATAGCTAGTCAAGGTAATAGAACACCTCAGGAATTTTATGATCACTGCCAGACACTTCTAAGCACAATAATGACTTATGTATCTCTACATGAGGATATTAGCTCTACTATAGAGGCCAAACGGGTTCTTTATAAGAAAGTGGCTATGCAAGCCTTTGTACGCGGCCTGAAGGAACCGCTAGGTTCACGCGTTAGGTGTATGCGTCCGGATTCAATAGAAAAAGCCCTTGAGTTCGTGCAAGAGGAGCTCAACGTCATGTATGTACAACAGAGTGGAGATCCACAATGAAGAAATCGAATCCTTAGTAATAGACGAACTCTGTTCTATATTACCTAACCCTACTGAGATGCCCGAGACCTTGGATAATTCTTCCACGGAAACGGTGCATACCAGCGAGGAGAACCCTATATTAGAAGTGCCCCTTACTGATGAACCACTCAACAAATTCCACAAACAGATTATATTCACCCTTGTAGATCACCCAAAAAAGAAACCAACCGTAACTAAGCCATTCGACACCCACACTCGTATATCAATCCAACTGTCCCATACAAACTTAGAAACCGAGGTAATAAACGCCATTAAGGAGTATGTCAATCCCAAAGTTAAAACCGCTTTACTTATCCAACCCCCACTCGCAATGTACAAAATCATCCCCATAATTCAGAGTAACTTTAAGAGTTCATCCATGAATCTCACACTTTCAAAAACAGAATTGGAAAATGTTAAGGATTACCTTAGACAGCAGGAGATTATTAATAACTATCACGATGGCAAAACCAACCATCGTGGCATTACGGAATGCTACTTAGCACTTTCCCGGAAATTTTATTGGCCTAAGATGAAAGATCAGATTACCAAATTCATTAACGAATGTACCACTTGCGGACAGGCTAAATATGATAGGAACCCAGTCAGGCCTAGATTTAGCATCGTACCCCCCGCTACCAAACCATTTGAAACGGTCCACATGGATCTGTTTACCGTTCATAACGAAAAGTATGTAACCTTCATGGATGTATTCACAAAATATGGCCAAGCTTATCACTTACGTGATGGTACCGCAATTAGTATACTTCAAGCCCTTCTACAGTATTGCACGCACCACGGAGTCCCCATCACAATCGTCACAGACAACGGAACAGAATTTACTAACCAGCTTTTTACAGAATTTACTAGACTCCATAAAATAAACCATCATAGAATCCTAGCACATTCCCCTAACGACAACGGCATTATAGAACGTTATCATTCCACCATCCTCGAGCATCTCCGCATACTAAAATTAAAGCAAAAGGATGAACCTATCGTCAATCTTATGCCCTATGCTATTATAGGTTATAACAGCTCCATACACAGCTTCACAAAATGTAGACCGTTTGACCTATTGACGGGACACTTTGACCCCAGAAACCCCCTCGACGTAGACATAACCGAACGACTTTTGCAACAATACGTCCAAAACCACAGAGAACAAATGAAACAAATATATGAAATAATAAATGAGACGGCCCTCGCCAATCGAACCTCCTTAATAGAAAATAGGAATAAAACTCGCGAGTCCGAGGTAGAATACACCCCGCAGCAGCAAGTATATATAAAAAATCCCTTAGCTATTCGGCAGAAAACCGCCCCACGCTATACTCAAGATACTGTTCTAGCAGATCTCCCTATGCACATATATACCTCAAAGAAGCGAGGACCGGTGGCCAAATCACGCCTAAAACGTGTCCCTAAAGGAGATCCCTTGTTGCAGGATTCCTTTGCTGTGGATGATTCCCCTAATACAGGCCTCGGAGATAAAACTTGAGAGCCTAAATGACGGACCTGGACTTCTACCCTATAAACTTGGACTCATGCGACTCACGACTCATTACCACACTTACCTGCAATATATAGAACTCGACGAAATAAAAGACAAAATTAGCCTAACTTTTGAACAACTGCAGACCTGTAAGACTAGATTAGTTAATGACACGTACCTTCTATATGAAAATCAAATAAACTATTTAATAAATAAATTAGAGAAAGTAACAAGTCAACTGGAAACCCTGCAGCCAACACGAGCTAAAAGAGGCCTTGTGGATGGGCTAGGGACAGTTATAAAAAGCATTAGTGGTAACCTAGACCAATCGGATGCCATTAACTATAACAACCTTATAAAAAATCTACAGCTCAATCAGAATAAAATAGTTTCGGAGTTAAATAATCACGTGAGCCTAAGCAAAGATTGGGTAAACCGCCAAGGCAGCATACTAGACACCTTGGTGGAAAACCAAAAGAAAATAAATTCCACCATTATAGAAATATTAAATAACGATGCTTATAGAGAGAATAGTTTAATTAAATATGCAAAATTCGCCCAACTTTTAATTATTTTAAACGAAAATGTGGAGGATCTGAGTCAAGAGCTTCTAAGGATAGAAAATAGTTTAGCGTTTATTCGTAGTTCTAGTACTCATCATTCCATGATAGAAATTAGCGTCTTAAGAAATATGTTAGATAAATTAAAAATACTTTACGGAAACGATAGAATCTTAGACTTAGGATTACGAGAATATTATGACATCATCCGCCCGGGATCCTATTACACAGACAGAGAGATAGTAATAACATTTCAATTCCCTATAGTAACGTCAGAAACCTACGATTTCTTCAAATTATCTATTGTACCCAATAAGAATAAAGAAGCCCTTATCCCGCCATATCCCTTCCTAGCAACGTACGAGAATACATTCGTGTACATGGAGGCAGAATGCCCGAAGTTCAACCGTCATTACGTCTGCGAGAAAGAAACAAGCCTTCAGCTTCGTCCTTCGTCAGACTGCATACATCGACTTATTAGAAACGAAGACCCACATGCATCCTGCCAACCTATCGCAGTATCCCTGTCAAGGCCAGCCTTGGAGAAACTTGATGACCAACACTACGTCATCTCACTCCCTCGACCAACGAAAATACAATTATCCTGCGACAGAGAAGAGTACACTACGCTACAAGGAAGTTACCTGGCTACCATTCCACTCAATTGCTACTTACGAACAACGGAGTTTACTATTACCAACGAAAAAGATGAAATACGAGGTCATCCCCTAAAACTAGCTGACATCCCTCATGACGTCGAAAAACAAGCTGTACCCTCTGCTCAAATCAGTCTGAAATCTATAAACCTCGAAGGACTACACGACGCCAGGCGCAACCTCATAGTCGAACCTTCTGTCAAGTTAGACGCAAGCCAGGGAAACACGCTTTATCATACGACAATACCGATGTACGTCACGTTGTTAATAAGTGCAGGTGCACTCACAGCAGCAATGTTAAGAAAATTCTACTCCCGCAAATCTACTGAAGACATTCCAGAACCAGAGCCAGACTGCAGCACCAAAGAAACAAAGCCTCAGGAGACATCGCAACCCAGGATAGATTCGCGGCAATTTTTTCATTAAACATGGGAAAATAATTGCCTGTCTACGGGTGGACGAATTACGTATTGCGACATAAGGAGGACCGCCAACTCAGCGCGCACATTCCAGTGAACGACTACACGAGGCACAACCTCAGCAAAATACGAAGTTACCTATTAATAACAAATTCAATGTAGCTTCACTTTTCGTTCACACTTCGAACAATTGTCATCTTGCTTAGGATTAATTTCTGTAACATTTGTTTTAATTAAAATAGTAATAAAAGTTTTTGGTTTTTTTTCGAACCTCCGATAGCAGCTAACGTATTTTGTATGTAAACACTTTATTGTACAAAAGAAAAACCATAACAATACAATTAAACAATAATGTGTTATTTGACAATTAAGACTTGTGACGTTCCTATAAGAAATTCAAAAACGACTGTTAACTCACATACGTGTTTTGTTTCGTACGTCTGGCGCGGTTTTTACTTTTGTACAGTCGACGTCAAAGATATGTTTACACTTTAGTACCTCGTCACTTTATCCGCTATGACAATTTCATATGGCAGTTAAAACATGACGTTAAATAGACAAGATACTAAAGTGTAAGCTTATTTATGACGTCGACTGTACAGTTTTAACTTCAACGGCAGCAAGGTCATTAAGGGCAACTTGCTCTAAAAATTTAACACTGGATTAAGACACTAATTTTTGTGGTGCACGTAGCCCTTACTCGAGTTAAAATGACATATGGCACGTATGAATCTGACGTTTACTAACTCGGGGTAGTGTCTTAACCCAGTGTTAAATTTTTGGTGAAAGTGGCCCTAAGTGGTAATGACCAACCCACCTCCTTGTTGGTCCTTTCTGACCAACCTCATCTTATTCTTGTCATCGGCAGGATAACGAGGTGATGCGTGAGCACATGCGCGAGCACGTGGTCAAGTTCTTCCCGGAGGAAGAGCCCGTGGTGATGGAGGAGATCGTCGTGACTGAGGAGGACATGGCGGAGGACGAGCTGGACGGTGAGCGGAACTGGTTCATTTTTGTATGATTAAGAGCACAAAGGCGACCTGGGAATAAATCATTTCTTTCGAGATTAGGTCTATTTCGAGATTTATTTATTTATTTATTTAGAAACAAACAGTCTCGTGTAATTGTATGTAACACAGACAATAATTAAATAGTAGACTTACAGTCTCCTTAATGAAAACATAACTAAACCATTCAGTTATTAACAAATGATTAAACTACAGTGCCTAAACGAATGCGTGCTATAGGTAGTTTCAACTCAGTTGAGGCCACGCACACTATAACACTGTCATGTAATGACAACGAGATAAGAACACTAATTTCAAAATCTCGTTGTCATTACATGACAGTGTTATGTGTGCGTGGCCTCAACTGAGTTGAAACTACCTATAACACAAATAAAAGTAAACACAAAGAAAATAAGAAAAGGGAAAAAATCAAAAATTCAATAAAAATAACAATAACAATAACAACCGCTTATTCCATTTCTGCAATACACTTCAAAGACAGTCTTTTGAAACCATTAAGCTTTCGCCCAAAAATATCCAAACACGAAAATTTTTCGTTGTACAGTCTGCATGCCCTTTTAATGAAACCATTACCTGCATATGCTGTTCGACTGCGGGGTATATAAAAAAGAGGTTTTTTTCTACACGATCGCTCACAACGACGGGGTACTCTAAGGGAAAGGGAGTGCAATAACATAGGGGCATCAATAAGATTATTAATAATTTTAAAAAGAATAAGAACATCAATACGTTCCCGACGATATCTCTCTCTATTAATGTCATGAAAATGTCTACAACTGAAGAAAATTGTATTACCGTTGCCAATAGAGATGATTTGATGGTATTGAAGATCATACAAAGATGTTTAATATCTTAAGTTCAGACTCTTTATTCCTGTTGCTGCAGAGGTCAACATTGTCAACATCCATATTCTCCAAAAGCAGGACAGGCTTTTCAAAACTTCTTTAACAAGTTGAAGAATTCAATGTCATCTTTAACTTGTTTCTATGCTAGGTCTAAAACATCATTCTACAAATAACTAATATACATAATACCCATTAGAATTCGGCGACCCAATACCCAGGGCTCCGAAAGAAGAAGTTGCAAAGATAGAAGAAGAAGTAGAAGAGGAAGAGGAAGAGGAGCAGGAACGGGAGCTTACGGTGAGCTTTTAAATTATATTAAATTGTAGGCTCTATATCAACCTCTGTTTTCTTAACGCTTTTTCGACCTCGGGTCAACTAATTCAATTTTTTGGTTGGAATAGAGTAATTTCAACGTGATAGCATCTTTTGGAAAATCCATTTATTTTTTTATGGCATATAGAGAAGACCAACGAGCACACAGGCCACCTGATGGTAAGTGGAAACTGTGACCCATAGACATTCGCATTCACAAGACTGCAATGAAATCCTAAGACTGCAAACGCGTTGCCAACCCTGAGGACTAAGATGGAATGCCTTATCCCCAAACCGGAACACAACAATGCGAACACTGCTGTTTGCAGTCTTAGGAAACAAAATTCTCAATTTAGAGTACAACTCTGATAGCAATAGCTAAACAAAAGATATTAAGAAGCTACGGTGTACAGCGACACCCTCGTGTGCTGTACCTTATCTAATATTTAGTTTGAATTATACTTTCAAGTCTTTCATTGTCCCCTGGTGTATAACTTGCGGCAAAGACGACATTTCCCCTTCACCTGATCGGGTTTCAGCTCGAAGAGTACGTGGAGCGGGACCCCCTGTTGTTTGGCGACTACCGAAACGCTCTGGACGAGGAGGAGATCCGGTACTATGAGGACTTGCTCGACTACGAAGCCATTTACTTCTTGTTCCAAGAGGTATTCGTCACTACCTGGCATTTGTTTTTGACTAAGCCTTTATCTGTGTATTTATCATTCTCTGGGGTGTTACAGCTGATCAATATAATAATTTGAACCCTGATCTAATATCATGCTTAAGAGGATTATGAAGCGCCGCGAAACACGCGTAACTGTCAAAAAAATCCCTCTTTGACCTCTCATATTAAACATGACATTATTTAGATCTTGGACGAGTACAACGAGCGCATAGGCAAGATGTCGGTGGTGCTGTTCGAGGACTGCCTGGAGCACCTGACGCGCACGCACCGCATCCTGCGCATGGACCGCGGGAACGCCATGATCATCGGCGTCGGCGGCTCCGGCAAGCGGAGCATCTGCCGCCTCGCGACCTTCGCTGCCGGTCGGTACCTTTCACCATCATCACATTAGGACACGCACGTCAAAACTGGGTGAAGCGTCAACTTGCAAAATGCCCGTACAAATCGGATATTGACATCATAATATCCGATCGGGATCAGGGATTGAACCCCCTGGGGGTCATGACATAGCTATGCAGCTCAGTTTACGCTGAGAGAAATGAACAGAGCTATAATAACTGCTATAGCTTTACCCTTTACGCTCGCCGTAAAATGAACTGGCATAGCTATGCCATAATAAACCATAATATACCAAGATTCTAGGCGGTAAAAACCATATCGTCTTTGACCTGGAGACTTGGCACATATTGTCCGCGACTTGTTTGTCGCTCGGATCTCCCTATCCAGTCTGTAACGATAGAGACGCACTGAGCAAAAAGCGACAAAATACAACTTATGCTACCCGTACCTACTGGTATCGTATTGTCAAAGTTTTGATAGCTCTTATAAACTTGACAGTAATGGTGGGCGAGTTAAAAATAATACCATAACAGTTCAAAGATGATATGGTTTTTACCGCCAAGAATAGAGGCCCTGCAAAAGAAGTTGACAGAGCAACCATTTTCCTAATATCTGTGGTATAATAATATGATATCCTTCTTTTACTGAGCATTTTTAAATGTTACTTTACACGGTAGGTTACGAAGTGTTCGAGATTGCAGTGACTCGCAACTACAACGAGAACACGTTCAGGGACGACATGAAGCGCATGTACAACCAGCTCGGCATCGACGGCAAGGCGACCACGTTCCTCTTCACCGCCGAACAGGTATTCCATCTTTAGGCCAATGATGTTTCTAATCCACTCTTATGTGGACTGACGACTTGACTAAGGTTGCGGGGAAGGGGGAGGCACATGCCCAGCAGTGGACGTCTTTCGGCTGAAATGATGACGGGTGATGATGATTATCGCATCCCGCTATGTAAGTTTACGTATCTAATGTTAACCGTGCCGTGCAGTCTTCATTTGAGTTGAGCGGCGGTATTTATTGGTTAGAGCAGGCTAGTTAACTTAACTCAAGTACTTAATATATACCTAGGTGGTCATAATAATTAGTAAGTTTTTTTACAAATGTTCAATTTTGACAGTAATACAAAAAGTTTCTAACCCTTTTTGTAAGTTATTGGTAACGAATAACACGAGGTGTCCAATTTATCTTTGTTAAAAAGGAGTTTTAGCTTTATAATAAGGATTAGACTAACAATATTTTAACGTTGATAAAAAGTTGTAAAATTTTAATAAACTCGTCAGCACTTAGTTATTCAATTTTAGACCTGGTCTAAAGTAAATTGTAACTAGGAATTAAATTGGTATTATTTCTAGGCATTTGTAAGGAAAATCTTCGTGTTTCTAATTATGTGGCCATTTATAATATAATATGTACCTGCACCTTAAGTAATGTACAGCCAAGACTTAAATTTGTGGCCCACCATAGGTCCAAAATCAATCTGACATTCTACAGGAATAAAGTTGAGTTTCATTTAAGTTACTTACAAATGACTTGGCATCTCTAATAATGACGTTGACGACTTCAAGCACATTTTTTTTGATCATGTTCGTAATGTCCCCAGATTGTGGAGGAGGGCTTCCTGGAGCTAATCAATAACATCCTGATGATCGGCATGATCCCGGCGCTGTTCGGCGACGACGAGAAGGACGCCATCATCAACGCCATGCGCAACGAAAGCATGGAGGCCGGATACGGAGTCGCCAAGTAACTATTGGCCGTACTTAGAGTCAGTTAATCACGATTAAAGCCCACCGCTCGCAAATTACGGTGTCGTTGCGTAAACAAAAGACGGGGTTATAGTAACAACATGGCGCCGTTTTTGATGCACCGTTTAGCAGCGGTACGGTCGCACCTTAAGTCGTTCCTGAGTTACAATTTTCGTACACAAGTTTGACAAAGGTACGAGTTAATTGTCTCTTAAATGTACTACGGTTTCTCTTAAAGCTAGCTCTCGTCGGTGATGCTCTAAGTAAGCCCTCCATTTTCTTTTGAGCCCAAGCCGGTTTTTAATGTGTTAGTACGAGACGACATTTACTCTTTAGGATAAGTAGTTCGATGCGCTACTCGTAGTAGATTCACTCCATATTACCGACGTGTAAAAGAGCCCTCATGTGGCCAATTTACTGAATAAATATTTTGAATTATGAATTTTGAATTTTGATGAAGAGAGATATACAAAAGAGAAAGAGAAGAGATGACTAAATGGGTCACGTGAGAAGAGCAAGATGGATAGATCACCTCATACGGTGTGACGAGTTCTTAAGAAATATTATTTAAAGAAAGATAGAAGAAAAATGCACAAAAGGAAAAACAAAATGTGGAGTAAAAATAAATATAGATTAAATTTCATATCATACTATAGTCCAACAAATTAATAGACAACCGGTGATGTGACGAGTGACGGAAGCGAAGTGATTGGCAGAACCTATCTTCTTACTGCGCTAACTTAGTTTTGTTTTATTTCAGAGATAACGTGTGGTTATACTTTGTCACCAAGTGTATTGAAAATCTTCACATTGTTTTGTCTATGTCGCCGAGCGGTGACATTCTGAGGAACAGGTAAGGTATCTGGCTGTCCGAGCGTTTTTTATTTAAATCTGGAGGTGTTAAAACTGTTTGGCTCCAGGACATGGACACTAGTAAGTTAGTTACTACAACGATATATTTACGCTAAAAGTACGGAAAAAGTAAGCGTGTTAAATATTTAAAAAAAAACGAGTTTTTAATGCTTTCCTATTGTTACTTCTTGACGCAGTACAAGTTCTTGCCTCGCAGCTTGCCTTGCTGGAATAGTTACCTAGAGAGTCTCGTTTGTTCAGCTCTCAGTTACTCTACTCGTCCATCTATTGCCTAATTGAATGTTTGAAATGAAAACTTGGCCAGTTGGTGCATTTGATAAAAACTAATTCATCCAAATGGCAGACATCCGTGTTAATCTACGTTCGGTCACGAGTTTGGTACCCAACTTAGGTCCAAAGTCAATCTGAAATTCTACAACAATAAGGTTGTTTTCTCAAAGTTACAAATGACTAGACATCTCTAATGAAATGACATCGACGACTTCAAGCATATTTGTCTTGAAATGGGTCTCAAATTAACGCTCGTGACAGTAAGTACATATTCTAAAATGTGAAATTTTTTGTCAATAGGTGTCGAAGTTTCCCAGGTTTGGTGAACAATACAACCATTGATTGGCAGTTCCCGTGGCCAAAGCAAGCTTTATTGGCGGTAGCTAATGTATTTTTAGCAGATGTAAGTATAATAAAACTATAAACCGGGATTTAATCAATTAATCATGAAGTAAAATAAAAAAATATCTCTCCGTTTCCTTTGTGTTATCATCACGTGTAACGAGACAGTTTTGTTGTCACATGTATCCCCTCCCGCACCGCTGCACTACCGCAAGGACTAGTCAGTTATGCGCTATGACTGTACTTGGGTTTAAATCTTTTTTGTTGCACTGAAATTCTCCGTCACGATCGTTTTTTTTTTTTTAGGTTGTCATGTTTTTTTAATCTAAATAAATGTTTATTTTATCTGAATCAGTAAAGTTTTGCCAAACATCGTCAAACAAAATAAAATATTTCTTCCTACAAAAACAACCACTCTGTCCGTACTTATTCGTACTATCAATAATTAATCCGCAAACGTCAATACCACGTTGAATACACTGGTTCTCGTCCGATCACCGAAGTTAAGCAACGTCGGGCGCGGTCAGTACTTGGATGGGGGTGACCGCCTGGGAACACCTCGTGCCGTTGGCTTTTTGCATTTTATTATTATTCAATTCATTAATTGACAGGTTCAAAAAGTGCCTGATGAGTTCCGCCCAATAATAGTGGAGCACGTGGTCCACGTCCACATGTCCGTGGCTCGGTACTCGGCGGAGTTCCTGCTGCGGCTGAGGAGGAACAACTACGTGACTCCCAAGCACTACATGGACTATCTGACGAATTACCTATCGCTGTTAAATGAAAAAGACACATTTATAGTGGCACAGGTGAGGTCGACGAAATTGGAAGTAAGAAGAGGGTGGGACGGGGGAACATTCCGCCGGTATGCTAATGCGCGCACGCCGACGCAAGGCCCTTTTGGAAAAGAAAAAAAAAAATACACAAAAACGAACAGATAAATTATTTTCATCTGTGCCGTACGTTGCGTCAATAAGTTTATATTTATGAAATTTTAGCAAGTAATTCCATCTTATACTACAAGTATAGGGAAAAATCGGAAAACAATTTTTTTTTATTAAATCTTCTTGATGAATGAAACAAGTACCTACAAATTTCTACGAAACCCTCGGTGGGCGAGTCCGACTCGCACTTTTCAGATTTTTTTACTTGCTTTCCATTACAGTGTGAGCGCTTAATCGGTGGTTTGGCCAAGATTGAAGAAGCTAATGTACAGTTAGAGGATTTGAACGCCAAGCTAGCCGTCCAGAAGGTCATCGTGGCCGAGCAAACCGCGGAGTGCGAGCTGTTAGTGAAGCAAATCACGAAAGGTAAATTGCTCATCAGCATTCTTCTTTACTCGATTGCTGCTGAATGAGCTCGCCTTTCGGCTCGTTTCATAAAACTACACTTGTCATGCCTCTCATTATGCACCAGTTACATAAATAACTTTTACACCACAGCCATAGGCACGTAAACAGGAACGCGATTGGTTGAACTAATGCCTACGGCTTTTGAACGAAATTTACGACATGACGTGTGACACGTGTCGTGTTGTGTATTACGACATGGCGGTAGACTGTAGGTTTACCCAGCATAGAATATGGTGTACGCTCTACTAGATGTGTTTTATGTGTTCACATCTTTGTTCAGCACAAAACCAAACTTAACCGTTTATTTTAGCCACGGATGCAGCGGTAGTGAAGCAGCAAGTGGCAGGCATAAAGAGCGCCGAGATCACGGAGCAGAAGGTGATCATCGAGGTGGAGAAGGGCGACGCGATGGAGGCGCTGTCGGCGGCGCTGCCGGCGCTCGAGGCGGCGCGCCTGGCGCTCGCCGACCTGGACAAGGCCGACATCACTGAGATCCGCTCCTTCGCCACGCCGCCAGAGGCCGTGCAGGTACCTCACTGCTGGACTCACTCCACTCCATTCCTCTATCTACGATATCACAAATCAGCATAGCAATAGCAGCTGCAGCAAAAGTAGTCTTCAGGTTTTTCACCATCGAGTTAATTTGAATTCGAGGAAATTTGATTTGATATTCAAGTTTACGACAACATTTTCACGACAGTGTGCAGCTCTCAATTATTGCTGCCGTCTTAACAAGATGGCCATTGTTGTGTGCAACACATATCCGTGAAAATGTTGCTCGTTTAGAAACCCTTAAGCGTAAAACTAGGTGTCGTTGCCTACCACAAATTGCAGCAACAACATTAACCTACCGCCAAACAGCAGTGTTCGCATTGTTGTGTTCCGGTTTGGGGATAAGACAGCCGGTGAAATGACTAGCATGGAGGCATTCCATCTTAGTCCTCAGGGTTGGCAACGCATTTGCAGTCCTAGGATTGCATTGCAGTCTTGTGATTGCGAATGTCTATGGGTCACAGTTTCCATTTACCATCAGGTGGCCTGTGTGCTCGTTTGTCTACTCGTGCCATAAAAAAAAAAAATGCACTAGAGATAAATGAGCACGCCACTAGTTACCGCTGCGGCGATTATGCGATTTCTTTAGTGGCGCCAATTGGTGGCCAGACTGGTGACTGACAACAAAGTACCTAATCTTATATTTGTTCCATTTGTACCGTAAATAGTACCTACTGGGATGCTAACCTATATAAATGGCAGGTTGTATGCGAGTGTGTGGTGATAATCCGAGGCATCAAAGATGTGAGCTGGAAGGGCGCGAAGGGCATGATGGCGGACCCCAACTTCCTGCGGAACCTGCAGGAGATGAACTGCGACCTCATCACGCAGAAACAGGTGAAGGATGTGAAGGCGCACATGAAGAAGAGCAAGAAGCTCGACACCATGCAGTCCATCAGCAAGGCTGGGTAAATACTAAAGCTACAGATAGACATATGCTACCGTAAGAGCGCATGCATAAGCATCCTTTTTAGTACCGGGTATATTTATATTTAGATGTATATACAACCACATAACACAACATGATAAAAAACCAAGAAAACTAGCCAAAATTATATAACACACAACGCCACCTATTCTTGTGACCATTCCACTTTCACTACTTTCCACATTAGGTACTGCAACTTTAGTTGGTCATTTACAGTTACATGGTCCTTACTGTAGTCTATCTTTATATTTGTCAACAGATACGGCCTTCTAAAGTTCGTGATCGCCGTACTCGGCTACTGCGCCGTCTACAAGGAAGTCAAACCCAAGCAGGACAAGGTCGAAGCCCTCGAGAAAGAGTTCACGGAGGCTATAAACTACCTGGACTCACTCAACCGGGAGATCAACCGGCTGCAAAAGACCTTAGACGGGTTGAATGCGAGATACGATACCGCCATCATGAGGCGGCAGGAGCTGCAGGAGGAAACCGACATTATGATGCGTCGGTTGGTGGCGGCCGACAAGCTGATGTCAGGTAATTTATTTAAAGCTGATGTCAGGTAATTTATTTACAACGACTATAATCATAATGAATGATATTTTATCCGGAAACTACAAACCTTTGACCTTAGCTCTGGACCAATATTTCTCCGCGTAAAATAAGTCGCTCACTGTTTCAAAACTCAGAATAATAAGTAGTTAATTGGTGTAAAATGTATTTTACTAACGGATTTTAATTTTTCCTTATTTATTTTTTATTTCTATCCATTCAGAGGCATCCAGAGTTGGCAACACATTAGCAATATTAGGTAGCAGTCTAAAGTTTTTGAAGATTTTTACGGTTCTCACATCTTACTTACCATCATGTGTGTGCTCGATTGCCTTCTCTATAACCAATAAAAACTATGTGTTTGGTGTAGGTTTGTCAAGCGAGCAAGCCCGCTGGACGATAGACTTGGCAGCCCTCTACGTGGAGCAATCCCGCCTGGTAGGCAACTGCCTGCTGGCCGCCTCGTTCCTAAGCTACGCGGGACCGTTCTCGTTCTCCTTCCGGCAGAATATGCTGTACGAGGACTGGTTAGGCGACGTGATGGACCGCGGCGTGCCGCTCACCCTGCCTTTTACGGTGGAGCGGAATCTCACCAACGAGGTGGAGATTAGCGGGTTAGTTATTATTAACCTCTTGTTAAACTGACTGTTTGGGTCGCCGTAGGCACTCAATCCGTCACGATCTTGATTTCAAAATTCTAGAAATGTTTTGATCATATGGATTTATTCGTAAATCAACCTCTTTCCAATCAGTCAGACGCTAATTGCGATCGAGATTGAGTGTCTACGGGCTGCGTTACGGCTGTAGAGGCTTCTCGACTCTTGCAAACGTGCGAAATACATCAACATTATTGATAGCTCCCCTTCTTAAATCCACCCCTGGAAAACTAAATATTATATTCAACAAATGCCAAGCTCTTAGTTGTTGGTAACTCTGTTGCTCTGCCTACCCCGCTTTGGCATGAAGACGTGACGTTATGTTATGTATACATGTATGTATGTAACAAATGCCACACTAGCAACTAATTGGTCCTAAAGGAAAAAAATAAGTCTGTAACACGTCATCTGTACAGACCGTTCGACATAGTACCTATATTAGCGTAAATTCCATTTTAGTTTTGTATACAACTACATGCAAGAGGGGCTTTACTTACGTTTAGTTACCTATTGATATTTTGAAATAACCTAATCACATCAGTCGTTCGTTGTTTGTGAATGTTGTATCACATCTTACGAGTACCTTTCCGTTTGAACATCGCACTAGACTGCGAGCTTCCATAATCTACACGCCAGTACACCATAAAAAATGTTGACCGCGGCACAAAAATCTGACGACCTGATTTGCCAACTTCTGAATTTGAAAAGCAAATGTTCCCGCAATTTCCATTAAATAGTCTTGGTCGTTCACCCCAAATTGATCTTTCATTGAGAATGAATTAAAGCATCCATGGTCTCTGGTCGCAGGTGGAACTCGCAGGGCCTGCCGCCCGACGAGTTGTCGGTGCAGAACGGCATCCTCACGACGCGCGCGTCACGCTTCCCGCTTTGCATCGACCCGCAGACGCAAGCGCTCTCCTGGATCAAGCGCAAGGAGGCCAAGAACAACCTCAAGGTAAAAGGAGCATGTGGAAACTGGACTGAAAAAATAATCATATCATTGACATCATCCATACCTACATATAAAACTCTTCGTGACTTTTTCATAAATTGAAACCCAACGGGGAGGGTGTCCTCTTGTTATACCGTCGACTCATGTCACAGAACGTATCAGGTTACCGAATTCAATTTCATCGAAAGCTATTTTCCGCTAGAACTCTATTGTTTTCAGGTTATCTTAAATATTAATTACGTAGATTACATTGGGTTGGACTTGGGACTATCACAAAATCTAAACTCCTGCGCCTAGAAGCATGTCAATGAAATGAATTCTGTTAAGTGATAAGTACCTACGATCTATAAAATAAGTGTCATTTTCATTATTCGCATCTCTAAGGAAACGAGGTTTGTGCAACTATTTGGATACGGCTTCACGAGGAATATTTTATTCAGGTCCTTTCATTCAACGACCCGCAGTTCTTAAGGCAGCTGGAGATGGCTATCAAGTACGGCATGCCCGTGTTGTTCCAAGACGTCAACGAGTATATCGACCCTGTGGTGGATAACGTACTAGAGAAAAATATCAAAGGTTCACTTGATATTTTACAAGCTAGATTAATGTTACTTTTTATTTATTAATTTATTTTTAATGATTTAAGGACGATTTTTCCAATTTCCGGATAAAGTATCTGTCATGTGATTACTATTTTCATACTAAAAGGTAAAGCTAAAGGAACGAATGCGAATGAGCTGAGCTAATATTTATTTGACACATTGATACTATTTATTTGAGTGATATCTGGAGATTAAAAAATCAGCCCTTATTAGGTTCTGTGTATATTAGGTTGTTGTTTTTTTTTATGGTAGCGATTTTTACTTTGGTTTATTTTGGATATTATTTCTTGTAGTACGGTCGGTCGTAGATATACACGTTCCAAAGACGCCAAAAATATCTACACGCCCCTATGTTAACTAACAATAAGGTATATGTGTACATATATTTGACGCAAAGGTTTTACCTAGTAGTATTTTAGTTTTTGGCTTTGTTTCCATCTGATTCTGATGTTTGTTAAATGCAAGCAAACAAACTGTATATTGTGGGCGAGGACGGTAACCGGCTTGAAGGTGCGGCGTGTTTCCAGTGGAGAGCGGCCGCACGTTCGTGATGCTGGGCACCAACGAGGTGGACTACGACCCTCAGTTCCGCATGTACCTCACCACCAAGCTGGCCAACCCGCAGTTCAACCCCGCCGCCTACGCCAAGGCGGTCGTCATCAACTACACCGTCACTGTGCAGGTGCGTCACTCTAAGGCCCGTATTTATAAACTAATCTCAACTCTAATGCTCGTCTTGAGATGTGTCAAAAATGACAGTGTTCTATGGTTTGACGTTTACTTTGACGTATCTTGTGTCGCGCAACTCAGCCAAGATGAGTTTATAAATACGGGCCTTAGTGCAGGGTCCGTCTAGATCGCAACCACTATCTTATCCTTAAAGGTTGGCGCAGACTTAACCGCTCAACACCGGATCCGTTCAAAGTGAGCTTTAAACTGTTAGTACGATATAATTTTCAGTGGACGACTGCTAGCTTGTGCCGAGGCGAGGCGTTGCCATTCCGATGCCGATAGATAAGTGTGCGTTACTGTATGGAGTTTCATACAAAGAGTAATGAACAGTTCGATGTGCCGATCAGGTGCTAAGCGGCGATGTGTGCGTCAACCTTTAACCTAGGCATTATTTTGTTCTGGTATCAGGATATAACAACCGAGGAAGTTGCAAGTAATTTGCAGAGTTGGGAACGCACATGGAGTTTCAAAAATCTTGGGTCTTGAGATTGCAGTCTTAACAATGAAAATACCTAACGGTCTCGTTTACTTACTCCTTGTAATAAAAAAAAGGCCTGCTGTGTACAAATGTTTAGGTTTCAGGAGAGGGCGTGGCCTATAGCATATGTACCTACCATGCTATTTCAAATGTCTAAATCATGGTTGTTATTAATGGAAGATGTTAAAAATGCTAATCCGTTGTTCAGGATACTTTATCAACCACTGATCAAAAACACACACTAATCAAAAATAGTTTTATCGTGGTATAGTGTTTTTAACACCAATTTGCGCTCCACTACTAAATATTACGTACATCGATGCAATGTCAGTTTGTGTAGCAAGGTGCGTTTTCGCCGCTCATTCCCAAAATACCAGTATTTCAAAATACCAAACTAGTATTTTTACCAGGTTCTCAAAAAACCAGATTCGAAATGTTGGGTTAATATAATAAATAATACCCTAATTTGTATGTTTAGTTTTGGGATTCCGATATATTGAGAATCAGGTATTTTAAAATACTGGTATTTCGGGAATGAGCGGTTTGCGCGTTAGTTAATGGCAGCCGTTAGACTTGCGCATTGTTTTCTTTCTATTCCTACCCAGGGTTTGGAAGACCAGCTCCTCAGCGTAGTAGTGCGAGCGGAAAGATCAGATTTAGAAGAACAGCGCGAGAGTCTAATCATAGAAACCAGCGCCAACAAGAGTCTGCTGTCAGGCCTCGAGGACTCCCTGCTCAGAGAACTGGCCACGTCTACTGGCAACATGTTGGACAATGTGGAGCTGGTCAATACTCTGGAGAACACCAAATCGAAGGCTGCTGAGGTGGGTGGTTGGGACATATTAATTACCCAGGGCTGTCTACTCAGGCTAAAGCTAATGACATGTTATTGTATTGTCAACGTTATTATTTGGAAGCCGGATTAAAAACAATACCATAACATTTCAAAAGCAAATAGGCGTAGCCCGAATATGATAGAGCCCGAGTAAGCTTCCCTATGATATCGAGTAAGCTTCCCATGTCAAGCTGCGACAGAGATGGCAATTTCATATGACTTGAAGTTTACTTTGACGTGTCTTGAAACGAGCATCTTTCACGAGATCAGTTGATTTATACAGCCCTAAAGCTATTTGGTAATGGTCAGAGGAATAAAATCTTACATTCCATTGTGTAGTCAAGTTTTAAAGCCCTGTACTAAAATAGCGATTACCGGTTATTTTATGTCAGTTCCATTCTTTATATCAATGGTGTCGATAAGATTTAAAAACAGAGATTCTGTGTACGGTCAAACGAGACGTTCGTGACTACCCTTGTATTGAAATGTACCAAACTTGACTTAAATTTTTTACAAGCCTAAAATCGCAAAGTGGTTGAAAGATTCTTACGACGCCATTGATTTCCATACTCTACATATACATTTTGAAACCCGCTGGCAACCTTTGATGTTAGGCTACATTCCTTTAGCGATTCTCGGAGGTGTTTTGCTTTGTTAAGTCGAGGCTTTTTTTGTTACACCAAGTGTCGTTGTGGTTCAGGTGATGGAGAAACTAGCTCTGGCGGAAGCGACGACCAAAGACATAGAAATACTTCGAGACGGCTACCGGCCCGTAGCGAAGCGCGGCTCCATCCTGTTCTTTGTGCTGTCCGACATGGCTGGAGTCAACTCTATGTACCAGTACTCGCTGTCCTCGTATCTTGATGTGAGTTCTCCTGAAAGTTCAATGACTCCAATTAGGATCGGTGATCGCGTAATTTTTATGGTATTTTTTAATAGAGAAAACTCTTTTCTTGCTCAAATTATAATAATAATAATTCGTATGACATTCTGTATTATTTATAGCTGAGTGGAGACCATTATGGGCCCTTATTATGAAATTATGTACAGTCGCGGAAAGTGAAAGTTTTTCAGTTTTGAACCTTAACATCATCGCATATAGTCGAAAAGTGACAAAAATTCACTTTGCGTGACTGTAAAAAAGAAAGAAAGAAAGAAAATCATACGTGAATCATACGTAAATTATACGTGAAGTTCTCAGTTAAGTTTTTCAATTTCGTAAAATAACTGCAAAAGTTTGTATGTTTTTGTTTGTTCCGTATTTACGGTTGAACGCCTCAATCGATCGACCTGAAATTTGGTACACAGAAAATTTGTGACCCGAAGCTTACTTACCCCAGAAAACATAGCAGTTCCCGAGGGAATAGTAATAAACACCTGTGCGAACGGAAACGCGGGTGAAAGCTAGTTTATAATATTATAGTGAAAGGCTGAAAAATCATGGTTCCGGCAAAAATAGCATTCGATGAAATGATTTTTGATGAAATTCGAATAAAATAATGGGATACCGTATTCGACAGGTATTTGCCTACGCGCTGCGCAAGGCGATGCCCAACGTTATCCTGGCCAGGCGGCTCCGGAACATCATCGACATGCTCACCAAGAACGTGTACGACTACGGCTGCACCGGTGCGTTCTTGTTCACATATAGCCACTCACAAAAAAAACAACGCCACACCTAGGGCAACATTCAACTTTTAAATTGCGAGATTCACACCGCTCTTATAGTAGGTTTTCACTCGCTAAAATAAACTGCCAATTTAAATATCGTTAACAGTAATAGTATTACAATATCACCCATAGTGTAAAAGGGTTGTCATCGCGATTAGTTTTGTAATTATTAGTTTTGCCGTCTTAATAATAATAACATTATATAATTATTATAACGCTGTAGTTATAAGGCGGCCGACGTGATAAATCATCACTTTAGCTCAATCCTATGCATTATGTTAGTTCTCGAAAATTATTAACGCGTTATGCAACATGTCAGGCTCCGAGAGGGTACAATGTGTTAATGTTCACGCAGGAATATTCGAGCGGCACAAACTCCTGTTCTCCCTGCAAATGGACATCAAGCTGGAACAGAGCGAGGGCAATATATCGCAGCAAGAGCTGGACTTCTTCATCAAGGGGAACGTCTCACTGGAGAAGAGTGCGCGCGCCTGCCCCGCGCCGTGGCTCCCGCAGCAGGTACCAAAAGGGAGAAAAGGGAGATCCAAGCGACAAATAAGTCCCGGCAACATGTGCTAGCCCTGCTGGTTTCACTGTACCTTATTCTAGGCGAAGTAAATATGAATTTATGATGAGATATCGTGTGGTGTCTCGCGCAGGGGTGGCAGGACATCATGAAGCTGAGCATCGACTTCCAGTCGCCGTTCGCGATGCTGCCCGACGACATCACCCGCTCCCTCGACGACTGGCAGGAGGTGAGCACCTGTCTCGCTCATCAACCGTAGCAGCGGCTTTACAATATTACTTACTTTCACGTTTCCTGAGACCCTAGCCAAGATCCAAATGCTATCTTGGCTAGGGCCACTCTTCAAAAATAATTATTCAAAATTAATAATTATCTCAATAGCGGGATGAAATGGCATTTTCATCTATAAAGTGCATCTAATAAGTGATCTCCAAGAGACGAATGCGTCAAATAGTCCATTTATTAATTTTATACTACATAAAAAATATCTTATACAGCTATTACGAGACTACTCTAGCTTTTTGTGTAATTTTTTTTTTTCAAGGGCAATTTTGGGACAGTGTGGAAATCTTATTAACAATTGTGCTATACATATTTCCTTGCATTGTTGGAGAAAAGCACTATACAAGCCTCCTCCAGAAAGAGGAGTTGCTGGACATGTATATAGCGCAGCCGCATTAACATGCTCACCCAGCTACTGGTTCCTTTCCGATCTCTGCAGTAATGTACTTTTGTAGTGGTTCGACCACGACACACCCGAGTTGGCGACCATTCCCAACCGCTACCGGGACATCCTCAAGCCCTTCGAGTTGCTGATGCTGCTGCGCTGCTTCCGCGTGGACCGCATCTACCGCGCGCTCACCGACTACATCACCACCACCATGGGCGAGGAGTACATCACGCCACCCGTCATCAGGTCACGTTAAAACCACATTAAAACAAAGAAATATACCTACTTTTATTTTTGGAGCGACACAATTTTGTTGAGTATAATTAAGTAGGTATTGCCAACGTCCATACCACGTTGTCAACGTCAGCGCGTAAAATTTAACAATTTTAATTTTCAATTTTTATATGTTTTGCTTTTTGGATTAACAATCAATTTGAATTTTCAGTTTTGATATGATTTATGAGCAAACAACACCGTTTACTCCAGTCGTGTTTATCCTGAGTCCCGGTTCCGATCCCACTGCAGAGTTGATGAAGCTTGCCGACAAGTGCGGATTTGGCGGAGGGAAGTTCAAATATTTATCACTTGGACAAGGCCAAGAAGGGGTAAGAGTTTATTTCTTGTTAGTAAGATACTAGGCAACACCTATGCAAATATGTCCCGGGAAACAAACTTAAACCAGGAAACCTCGCGTGTTTTGCACGGCAGCGAAGATTTTGCGCGTCTCGTACCTTAGAATCCCTCACTACACCATGATTCTACTTTTGAATTACTTTCTTTGCTCGTGGTTTAATTTTGGAATCCATGGCATGCTCTGAAGTCATATCAGCACTCCCGCCCAATAATTTTGCAGCATTAAAAATAGTTCACAATTCAACAATGTGAATCTGGTCCCTTTTCCTAAGTTAGACTTGTTGTACAATGACATACTTGCCTCTTATGATCGCGTTGTGGATAAACCGTCTGTCACTTGTGTGTCAAGTGCGAGGGTGTCAGATGCTTTATCCATTTTTGTCCACAGCAAATAACGCGACCTTAATTAGTCCGCTCGTTCCCGAAATACCAGAATTTTAAAATACCAGATTCTCAATATACTTGATTCTCAAAAAATAACATTTAAATTTCGGTATCGTTGATTACGCTTACCTAATATTTCGAAGCTGGTGATTTGGGAATCTGGTAAAGAGAGTAGTCTGTTATTTTGAAATTGTGGTATTTTGGGAGTGGGCGAATTAGTCTGCTGGGTAGATGCAAACCTGTTTGTTTTGTAGGCGGCACTAGCTCTCCTAGAGGGCGCGATATCGCATGGTCAGTGGCTGATCCTGCAGAACTGCCACCTGCTTGTAAGCTTCCTCCGGGAACTGGAGAAGCAACTCGAGATGATGGTGAAGCCGCACCCTGAGTACCGGCTATGGCTCACCACCGACCCCACGCCCACCTTCCCTATCGGCATCCTGCAGCGCTCGCTCAAAGGTCAGTGCTGGCTGACTCTCTCACACTAACTACTGACAGACTTGATTATGTAGTATCGACTAGATACCATCAAGACGTGTTACGTCAGACATAACCAGAAATAGGTAACGATAATGACATCGAAAATTTCAGTTCAATGGGCACTTTTATAATTTTCCGTGTCCCGAAGAAGCGTGAACGCAAAAGTCCCATTTCGGAGGCTTATTTGGAGTGGAATAACTGTTTCAATAATTTGTTTGAGCGAATGGAAAAATGTATAAATATGCATGGAGAATACTTTGAATAACAGTAAATGTAAACTTAACTTGTAAACTTGTCTATTTTTCTAATACAAAATATTAATCCAACTAAATAGACCAGTGAGTGGTGTGGTGACACAAAAAATGGCGGCTTTAAAATATCACCAATTGGTAACACAAAATGCAATGGACGACTGGACTCATAATCTGACAGCTTGTTTCATATGTAAAATTGTAGCCATGTGAAAAATTAGAAAAAATGCTTGTGCCACGACTCGCTGGTCTAACTCGTAACTCTAACAGCGAACTGTGTGCAGTGGTGACGGAGCCGCCCAACGGGCTGAAGCTGAACCTGCGCAACACGTACTTCAAGATGCGCCCGCACGCGCTCGAGGAGTGCGCGCACCCCGCCTTCAGGAAACTCGTCTACGTGCTGGCCTTCTTCCACGCCGTCGTGCAGGTAACACACCAGAGCTTCTCTACAACCCCCCACGGTTACGATTTTTATTACTATAAAGTATGTATCTATGTGTACGGCCAGCATCATAAGTATGTATACATTAACAAGGTGTCAGAAATATTATATATAATCTAAAACAGAAAGTGAAAGTAACGATCAAGCGTGAAAGCAATTAGTAATTAGAATTACATACTACACGCGATGTCCAAAACTAGGTACGTGAGGGAGTATTAATGGTAAATCGGTCCCTTTCGTTTTGTTTACATCTTTTGCCATTTCTATTGATCCCAACAGTAATTGTACAGTATATCTGTATCTGACTGTGGCGGCGTAGCTCCCAAGCGGACGGTCCGATTAGGACGCGGATTTTTAAGAATTAGTTTACTAGTAAAAGGTTTTTTTTTAATGGCCGTCTTCCTTCTCTGACGGTTCCGAATGCTTCATGAAGTTCATTTGGACCGTTTAAGAGATTACCATTATATCCAAGGTTTTTATTTACTAGTTATTTATGGCATAAAAATATGAATTAATATAGATGTTTTTAAAGTAGGTTTTACAAAATTAAAACTAGTTAAAGAAAATCCCTGTCGCGGCCACATGAGGTGGATCAATGAGCAATATAGTTATGTGCTTTCAAATAAATTGTTTGTCATAATTAAATATAATATAAAGCTATATTGTATACATTGGAAAGGTATGGTAACTTTCCTGGGGAAAAATTTCCTAATAGTGACTGTTCACTGCTGCGTTGATCAATACAAAGAAATTCAGTATCAAATTAAATGCAAATAACGTTACACATTTCTGCTTATTCGTAGATCTTTTGTTTTCACTCCGTTATCGTTTATTAAATAATACCGATATAATTGTTTAAACAATTGTTCAGATAACGCAAAACTAAATTTCGATTGATATCTCAATCGGTTCCATGGTGTAATGGTGAGCACTCTGGACTTTGAATCCAGCGATCCGAGTTCAAATCTCGGTGGAACCTGATTTTTGCTCGGCTAAAATGTTCCAATAAGTAAACAAAAAGTCAAAATTGCCTTAAGGTGGCGACTGACTTGTAACATTTTGATGTAATGTATCACCTGCGGTCCTTATTTTATCGCACCCATTAGATAAGGGCCGCGAGTGATACATTACACCGACATGCTACAAGTCAGTCGCCACCTTTAGAATCAAACTCCCTTATTAACAACAGACTAGTAATACTATTTTGCATTTTTAACCTAGCAACCTAGTCACGATTTGACATATTGCGTCACTGATATATTGCCATAAAGGCCCAGGAATTAAAGTTTACCTACAGAAATTCTTCAATATTTCTTCAATTAATTATGGTATGTTTCGTTAAACTTAGCTTTGGTTCAGTACTAAAATAGCCCACTTGATATCATGGAACCTCATCCACCCACTGCGGGCATCCAGCAGGGCTGGCATAACAATTGTATTGTACATAAACTCACGCCTTTATTCCCAGAGTAGGGGGTAGGCAGAGCTGTAACCACATTTTACACACTATTTGACACAGGAGCGCCGCAAGTACGACAAGATCGGTTGGAACATATCGTACGACTTCAGCGAGTCGGACTTCGTGGTGTGCATGCAGATCCTGCAGTGCTACCTGGACCGCTGCGCCGCCGCCCACGGGCCCATCCCCTGGTCCACGCTCAAGTACCTCTTCGGAGAGGTGAGCCACAACCAAACCTCATCATCATCACTTCAGCCGAAAGGTCTGCTGTACTTAGATCTTAGTAGGGATAAGATCACCTTTGTAAATTCTTTTTTTTTTTTCAATGTATGGTTTTTGCTTTTCTTATACTCCTTCCCCAAGGATCTCCACGAAATAATCTGCAAAATAAAGGTATATACTTAAACAAGGAAAACCTATACATAATTATGTAATAGAATAGAAAGAAAGATGTGAAACTCCCTTTTGCGGAGCTAATACACTAATACCTGTTTCGATCGACCGTGAATCGCCGCACCGCGATGTTATTGCGGTTAATAAAAAGTAAGGCGTGAAGAGTGGTGACACCTGCGGTGACACTTGCGCAAATATTTTGTCGATTGGTGCTCTTGTTTGCGCAGACGCGACGCGAGCGAATAATGCTGCACATGTATACTAAGTAAACGCTTTCATACGACGCATTTCAAGTCTTAATTGTAAAAGTCCGAAGTAGGTATTTGGTCACTATCATCGATTTAGGACTTTTTCTAGCATTGACTCGCTAAATCTTAGTCCTTAGGTTTAAGCCTAGATCTACGCCATTTACGTAAAAAAACATGTCTAGACATATTTTCATATTTTTGTATAGCGCTAGAGTTGATCTGATCACCCCATACTTAATGTCCAAGGATAGGGCCGTCAAATTTATAGCGTGTGCTTTTGAACTTTTATAGTAACATTCTACGGTAGGTAATAGTGTTATAGTGTAATCAATGTTTGCAGGGGCGTTCACGGTGCGACGCTTGCACAGACCGCTTTCTACGGACTTCAGTCGCATCGGGCCTATCCCTTTAATGAACATGGTCCGAGTCGCAAGGTTTAAACGGAAAACTGTTTAATCGGACCTGCCATGACAGGTTGATCGAATCGAACGGTGCGCTTATCGACCCACCCATTTACGATAAAACTTGTGGCAGCCGTTCCACCTTAGTCCGTGTGACAGTCTTGTGCGACCGTCGTACCCTGAATGGCCCCTTTTATGAAACCCTGGCCTCTCCCCCGGCAGGTGATGTACGGCGGGCGCGTGATCGACGACTACGACCGCCGCGTGGTGGGCACCTACATGGAGGAGTACATGGGGGACTTCCTGTTCGACAAGTTTCAGCCGTTCCACTTCTACAAGGATCGCGTCTTTGACTACGTCATCCCGCCCGACGGCGAGCGCGAGGAATACATCGGTAAGTTCATTTTGTTAATTATTTATCCTCTCTCCTGTTCGGAAATTCAGGATTTCTATATATCTCCTTAGTGGGCTGATAATGGCATGTCCATCCTTGGGGCGGGAATAGATTTTGAATAAAGAATTGGTCTCTTTGTTCTTTATGGTAACTTTGTGTCATAGATACTGGTGTACACGAGCAGCCTGTACGTAATTTTCTTGTATTCAACCCGTTTACATTATTAATTGCAATAAAATATTTAGTATAGATATGTATAAAAGGCCTCTCCCCTTGATCTCCATGAGTCCCTATTTGGTGCCTCTTCCGGCCAGTTACTTAGGAATAGGAAAGGAGAGAGGAGACGGGGAGGAGAGGAGGGATGCCTTTTCAAAGCAGTGGGACACCAACTAGGCTAAGATAAAAAATCCACTTGGGAAAAAAACAATATCATCCTGTCGTCGCCCTATAAATATCGCCCTAAAAGTGGAGTCACCTCGAATGCAGGCGATAGTACGTATCTAAACGTTACAATTTGTATTAACCAGAGTTTATCGACGTGCTTCCACTGGTGAACTCCCCGGAGGTGTTCGGGCTGCACCCCAACGCGGAGATCGGCTACTTCAGCCAGGCCGTGCGCGAGATGTGGGGGCACCTCATCGAGTTACAGCCGCAAACCAGTAAGTGCATCCGCTAGTATTGATTAAAAAAAACAGTATGTTTAACCGAAATAACATGAACATTGACTGCTTCATAGGTACCTTACTATATGAATTTAACTATCGAAACGGTACTTGTTACTGGTCCAATAACAGTTCAAGTTTGCGGCCAAATTTTATAGAATCATAAATATTGTAAATTAATGAAATCTTCAATCAGTAATCGTGAATGTATATCTTTTACGGTTTTTCAAGCATTTTCTGCTCTACTGGGACATTTTTTAAAAGCTTTTACGTAACACCTGGCCATAATGTGAGTTTTATCGCACGCTGCGCGCACGGTAAAACTCGCATTGTGGCCAGGTGAAGACGTAAAATTGTGTACTCATCACGGGCAGTAAAAAAGAAAGCCCTCTATCGCATATTTACAACCCTCGCCTACGGCTCGGGTCTCAAATACCTGCGATTTCGGGCTTTCTTTCTTTTACAGCCCCTGTTAAGTAATGTACTATTATTTAACTCTTAATTTAAATACGTTACTGTAAATACTGTGACATGGTACTAATATGAACAGCTATTTATTAGTTTGGCTGTATGTAATAAAACAATAAGGTAGTTAACCTGTGTCGAGCCGAATCTTCATTTTGAAAATCGAAGGCTTATCTGCATACAAAATGAAAACAATTGTTCCGCTTGAAGCCGATTGCGATTGAGAGTGCGTTAGGCAATAGCGACACAGCTTATACAAATGGTGGTATGAACGACATTTCATTTAGTATGAAGTAAAATATAGGTACCAGATTTTGGCCAGCATAAATAAGGCGGAGATACCTATTTCTGACCCGTAAAGAACAGGCAGATACAAGTCGTTGTGGAGAAATGTCTTATTCATAAAATATCCCTTTTTAATTATTTAAATTTTTTCTTATGACGCTGCTTTTGCTTTGTTAGCTGGAGTTTTGAAAGGTAAGTTAACAAACCGATTTTTTGAAATATCAATACTTTATTGGGTTTATTCACGTTTCAGTTATTTTGTGACATGCTTTAAATAAATTCTCGAACAATTAAACAAAAGTTTAACCGTACGAGTAAATCAAATTGTAGTCAAATTTACCGGTTATCTTTAAATTTTATATTAAACGTCTGTTTAATTGGTGGTGAAATCCATATTTAGTACTTGTTGAGTTTCTAATATTTGCTAACAATTTCGACAGTTGGAAATTAGGTACTATTTTACCTTCCATAAACTGCTGTCTTTGTCCTGTTTTTAATGTATTAGGTCTGTGCTTCTGATGTACCTATTCAATATTTTGTAGTGGTGAGAATTCAGTTTCTATTATTTACTAGCGACCCGCCCTAACTTCGCTTCGGTTTATGTGATTTTTCTATAGCACACGTACAATTTATTGATGAAATCTGAATTAATACATTGCGAGCGAGGTTTGAAAGATCTAAGCGTACATTCAGGACAGACGGCGGGAAGCGAATTTGTTTTATACTACGTAAAGATAAAGAATATACAATATACAATAACGGGTTACAATGACAAAATGTGGCTTTGCACGTTTACAATTATGAATCCGCCATATGCACATTGAACTGAGTTATAATGTTACATTTAACAATTCCACTCGATTTCACTTAAATGATCTTTTGTTAATCCTGGTAATCTTTAATACATCGCACCTTGATAATGAGACCGTCACTAAACAAAATATATAAGAGTTCGAATAATGACAATATTGCCATCAAAATGAAGTTGGATTTCAAATACAGCATTTTTTTGTTTAGTGACGGTCTCATTATCAAGGTGCGACATACAATAATATATCCACGGTTAAAAAATATCCTTTAATTATATTTTACTTTATTACAATGTAGGTAGGTAAAATTTAAATAACAACAATATTTTTTATCCCTGGACATATTTTATAAATGCGTGCACCTCAAGTTGTAGTGACTAATGTGACTATCATGTAAACTCGATTGTTTCTGTTCCGCTGCTAGCCCCGCCCGATGACGGTAAGTCAAAACATAACTCGACGTTTCTGTCAATTATTTTAAAAAGATAGAACCGCACCATCATTGATGAATTTCAACAAAGAATGCACGTAATGCATGAAAATTAAGAGACTTAGTGTATAATTATTGCCTACCCTAATAAAAGACGTCGGAGCCGTTCATTGATACCTTCTCAAGAATCTTCATAACGGCACTGTTATCAGGGTAGTAGTAACCCGCTGTCACGAATGGGGGCGCCTTCACCTTTGCGATAAAATAAAAAAAAATGTTGCTGTATTATGGCGCGCTCGTTCGGGTACGTAGGTACTTAATTAGGTAGGTACAGATTACTTCCTTTGGTGAATAAACTACCTACTATTCATTGCTCCGCTCGACATTTGAACATCGTCATGACGTTATAAGTCAATAATGATAAGTTCACTTCTCGTTACTGAACATGTCATTATCAGAGGCCGGAATTTTCGTGGCACATTTGAGTTGTCATAGTTCTCAGCGAAAATTTCGAGCTCTGGTCATTATCGATGACCTAGTATCATCAAAAATTTCGTGATGTTACGTGTTACAGGCGAGGGCGGCGGCGCAATGTCGCGCGAGGACTTCATCGACATGATCGCTGTGGACATCATGGCCAAGCTGCCCGCCCTGTACGAGATCTGGCGCGTGCGCAAGATGTTCGAGATGAACATCACGCCCTCGCTCGTGGTGCTGCTGCAGGAGCTGGAGAGGTAAGGCGGCGGGGAGGTCTCCACCGGCACGCACTCATTCCGTGTTCATTTAACCTAGATTGATGAGCTTATCATAGCAAGTCATCAAGTTATGTTAACTTGTTTTACCTGTGGGATATTTTTCTAGTTTTGGAAGCAATAAATACAATGTTAAAGTAATCCAATCTAGGAAGTCTATTTTAACTTACCTGCTTCGGTTAGTTGGTTCCACAGGTTGGTTCGGTTTAAAATTATTTTGATACATTTCTGAAATTCTTATGACGAAAGATCATATATGACAGCGGCTCCTGCAGGCCTAACAATAAGACCATCTTTAAAACCACCCCATGTCTTTCATCGCTCGAATAGGTACATTACATTATTTAACTTATTATATAAATTTAACTGTGTAACTTTCAGATTCAACAGACTCATTGCTCGAATGCGCACGACTTTATCGCTGCTGCGTAAAGCGCTAGCGGGCGAGATCGGCATGGACGCGGTGCTGGACAACGTGTCGTACAGCCTGTTCAACGGGCAGCTGCCGAACGTGTGGCGCGCGCTCGCGCCCGCCTCCTGCAAGGGGCTGGGCGGCTGGATGGACCACTTCACGGCGCGCACGCGCCAGTACAGCGACTGGGCGAGTGCCCTTGACTGTTTATTAAAATGCAAATCATGGAACTCGCTCCTTCTGGCCAAAGATAAAATATGGACCCTGTCTACGAAGCTAGCGGTATCGGGTTCGAATCCCGGTTTGGGCAAATATTTGTGTGATGAGCGCTAGTATTTCTTTCTGAGTCTTCTTTTCTGAGTGTTATTGTTTGAACCGCCCTACCTGTGTAACGAAAAGTTTAATATCTATATGTAAGATGGCAATTAACATTAAGTATTTTTCGAAGATTCCTGTTAGGACCTTTTCTCAACTTACTTTGATTGTCCAATTGATCATTCACCACGTGATATTTTGGGCTATTCCCAGTTGTCCACGCTGTAATATTTTCGGTAACACTCGCGGTTCGTCGGTTCCAACGCTTGAGTGTTAGAGCGGGTTTCCACTCATCGGGTGTCGGATCCGACAAAATATCGGGTGTTCTGATGGCAATACATTTTATATGAACAGCCTCATATTAAATGTATTGCCTCCGGAACACCCGATATTTTGTCGAAGCAGGTAAGTGGGAACCCGCTCTACACCCGTTCATCGTTCTCTAGTTCCCATAGTACAAGCTTAGTGTGAGCGTAGTTTGAGACTAGGTGAAAATGTTAGATTGTCTGCTGATATTTGTCGTTGTTGGTCCCGTGTTCAGGCGACGATTGAAGAGCCGATCGTGATCTGGCTGTCGGGGCTGCACATCCCCGAGTCGTACCTGATCGCGCACGTGCAGATCGCGTGCCGGCTGTACACGTGGCCGCTCGACCGCTCCACGCAGTTCACGCGCGTCACGGGCTGGACCTCGCCCGACGACATCGAGGAACGACCTGTCACCGTCAGTACCACATTTATTTGACGACGCGTTGGCCTAGTTGGTAGTGTCCCTGTCTACGAAGCTATTGGTCCTGGGTTCAAATCCCGGTATGGGCAGATATTTGTGTGATGAGCGCGAATATTTGTTCCTCTACATACTTATCTATAAGTATTAATATAGTTGTCTATTAGACTAGTAGGTACCCATAGTACAAGCCTAGAGCATAGTTTGGGACTAGGTCAATCGTTGTGACATTGTCCCCCTGATATTTTTTTTATTTAACTATAACTGACGCCACGACGGCTACATACAACCGTCACACGTTGAAGATTAAAAGAGACCGTATCGTATCAATAAGTTGTAATTTGCATTAAACATAAACATAATAAAAACATGTTTGGCGTGAGACTGACACATTTTATGGAAAATTGTACAATCGACTGGAATTTCGCTTGTTTTTTATGACTGACAATGAAATGAAAAATTACTCTATTGCATCCGAAATAGGTTCATATTCCATTAGAAAATTACGTGGACGTCTTTTTGATAATTATGATGCTCAGAGGTCGAACTTTTGGTACCGATGACGTCAATTTCCATATAAGTGATTAAAAATGAATGACTAGCAATGAAAGATCCAAACTTGATGCGGGTATCGCAGAAGCGGTTCTCCATAAAGCCTTTTAAAACTTTCCGAGTTCTTCGATACCGACATTGAGATGGACGGTAAGTAGCAAAAAACATCAAGTATCATTAAGACTGCGCCGAGCAAACGACGAGCGTCCAGTGGCGCCCTCATTACTTTTATTGGGTTTTCTAATTAACTAAAGAATTTCCTTGGACCCAAACAAAATGTGTTTGTAGCGCAAGTATAAACACAATTTATGGGAAACGTAACAAACTTTAATAACAATTACCCTTTGAGTAGTCAGCTTAACGGGAAAAGGTGGCCACTTTTTTTCGTTAAGTTAATAACTAAAAGGTGAATTGTTATTAAAGTTTGTTACGTATCCCATAAATTGTGTTTATACTTGCGCTACAAACACATTTTGTTTGGGTCCAAGGAAATTCTTTAGTTAATTAGAAAACCCAATAAAAGTAATGAGGGCGCCACTGTACATCCGGCGTACGCTCGGCGTAGTCTTAAAAATAAACTGTTATTATGTTGTAATAACAAATATATGATTAAATTATATTCTAGCATTATTATTTTAAACAATACTCGCTGAATAGATATTCGAAAAATAAAATTGACCCAATTTGCCTTTTATTGCAATAAATGATGAAAAAAATTATGCTGCTACAGTCATTCGTATACTTGATTGCAAATATGCTGTATTTAATTCGAAACAATTTAATTAATTGTTTATTTGTAGCAGTTATTACCTAAACACCTGGTAAATAAGAGCACCGTGTGTGCTAAATTTCGTTTTATTGATGACATCGGCACCGAAAGTTCAACCCCTGATGATGGTGTATGTTCTCGCTCGGCGGCAGGGCTGCTACGTGCGCGGGCTGTACCTGGAGGGCGCGCGCTGGGACCTGGAGGACAAGTGCCTGCGCCGCTCGCACCCCAAGGTGCTCGTCACGGAGATGCCCGTCATCTACATCATCCCCGTCGAGTCCCACAAGCTCAAGCTACAGGTACCTGACCCACTACGGGTGCAGACCTACAATACCCCTAGGCATACCCCTGGGGGTATGGTGGGACTTAACCATACCACCTTAGTACTGATGGGATTTGATATTAGTATTTATACTTTGTCATATGGGATGCTATTAACGGGTACTTCCACTCAGACCAATTAAACTGATCCAACTTTCTTTCATAAATATGGGGTAGGTTTAATTTATGTTACATTTTCAGTCGGCCCGAAGGGCCAAAACACTCAGGGATAGTAGCTCCGCGAGAGCGGAGCTCCGTCAACTCTGTTAAATTGGATTTTAAAATACAACATTCGGTCAGATGATCCGTTTAGTTGGTTGATGTGGAAAAAGAAAACCTGAAAGCATATTGTTAATATTTATCAACTCATAAAGTGCACAGCACTACGGTGGTATGGTACAGTCCCACCCTACCCCAGGGGTATGGTGGGTCTGACATGGTTACTACCATTGCTCGCAACTTCATCTTTAAACAAACTCCCGATATAAAAACTTTCATTTTAAACCGCGTCTAAATCGGTGTACCTCCGTTTGGGAGCTACGATGCCACAGACAGAAACACAGATCTTATCTTATTGGTGGGGTCCTTAAGGATACACTTCAACCCTATGGGATCTTTTGTGTAATTACCCCTCTTTTACCGCTTAATCCAATGCAGCCCCTAGTAAAAAACGCCTAGTAAAAAACGAATACGGGAACTTCCGCGCCGTTTCCGTGCTATTTCTGGTTGTCCGCACCCCTTTGTGCACACTGCGGACAACTGGGATTTTATTCCAAGCCGACAGATACACAGATCCACTTACTATCCTTTTTGGTCGGGGGTTAATTATCGAACATTAGATCATTGCTGTGTCTTATAATAGATAGGCCAAGGGTCAGGACCTGTATCGTTTAATCTTAAACGAGACAGGTCCTGACCCTTGGCCTATCTTGCTTTACGACCAACAACAATCAATTGCTGTTTCTATTGAAGTAGTACCTATCGTCTTTACTATAGCCGTATTAATAAAAAATGATCTCGGGTAAGATGCTTATTTTGAGACGCATCGGAGAAAATTGGCATCTCATTCGACATCAGTTATGGCCCCAGGTAAAGCCTAAGCTGCTTACGTAGGTATAAACGCAATCGCTAGTGCTTAAAATATGCTTTGTCTTTATCTTTAACCGTGACATTTAAATTTTACAAAAAGTGACAAAGAACACTTGAACGTATTCACCGGCTTCACTGCTTTGTTTATCCAGCTTTCGCTTTTTATACTGAGCTTTGCATACTTCAAGAACGCACATATGCGTCACTGAGTGAAAGTCAGGTTATTAGCGTTCTCGGCAGTGAATGCGTCAACTAAATTAGTACTGTGCTGTAGTTACATAACCCGTCTTCGCTATTTATAAAGCAACGTACAGATGTAGTGAATAATCCTTTCCCATCGTTCTTTGTCGGATTAGTTCGTATTTATCTCGCTTTCTCAATTAGCTTCAGTACTCATCAATAAGCCAACTGAGAAAATACGAAGTTATCCGACCAAATACGATGGGAAAGGATTATTCACTACATCTGTAAGCAATCTGTAATGCATGCATGTGTATGTCTCGTTGACAGAACACACTGAGGACGCCGGTGTACACGACGTCCACGCGGCGCAATGCCATGGGCGTGGGGCTGGTGTTCGAGTCCAACCTGTGGACCGCGGAGCACAGCAGCCACTGGGTCCTGCAGGGCGTCTGCCTCATCATGAACACCGACTAACTCCCTCACCGCAGTTAATGAGGATTAAATCGTTCCTTAGCAACCATTTTTTATACCATACACAATAAAAGGAACGAGTTAATTGTCTCTTAACCTTAGAAACGCCACCGTGGGCCGTGCCACGAGCGAGTGACACATTATTTATTTGACGTTTAAGGCGGTCAAAAGGTTAAGGGTAAGTCTTGACCCTGGAATTATCTAATGTCTTTTGTGGCAACACAGGGTAAACAACCCATTTATTGTAGAGTTGAGCTTTGATTCAGACAGACGTGACGGAATGTGACATGACCATAATGAATGAACTTGCATATTTAAACGGCCTGTATATTTAATTTAGAGATATTTGGATCCTTGCTAATTGATTTGAGTTTAAAATGAATATGCATTTTTATACCTTTGATGTATTTGTTTTTACATAATCCTAAGAATTATTTTGTGTTGATAAACTGTTATAATAATGTTCAGTGATGTTAACTGTTTAACCGTTAGTGTTATTAATGTTGTTATATGTACGTACAGTCGTACTGAGAATTACCTGTACATTCTAGTAGGTACCTACCCTAAGTCATAGCAATTGCTATACTAATTTCAAATCTCTCTCACTTTTATATGTTACTGCAACAACATCAGTGCTGCATTTTATTGCAAGGACCTAAATATGCTCCAATTTTTTATACAATTTTTAAACAAACTTATTAATTATGGATTATTATTAATTTAACTTTATGAACCTTTAAGATAACTGTAACAAATGTAATATTAATAAAGACTGATTTTATTATAAAACTTCTTTTATTCTTTAAGAGAGGTACTCGTACAATTAACAATTCAGTGCATTATTATTTAGTTTGTGGCATACAAGTATTATAAAAAGAATTGCTTAAGAAATCCTTTATTGGATACCATTTTACCCATCCCTTGTTTTGTAGAAACTCCTTTGTCTGCTCCTTACCAACATAGTGCGGATCCTAGAAATGTTTAATCATTATTATGAAGTTTTTATTTATCCAAGGAAGCAATAACAAAGAGATGCCATGAAAAATTTTGTTGTGGGAAGGACAGCTTTACATTATTCAGAACCAACCACCCGATATCGGGTCAACTGTTTGTAGCAGATTTACGGTAGGTACATAGTGGAAAGATTCTGCTATGTAGCACTCGTAGCATTGGCTAGTGGTGAATGTGTTAAATGTTTCATAGAGTTACTTAAGACAAGTGTATTCTTACCACAACTAAAAGACTGGCACCGGCAGAACCAATATGAATGCCCACAATCCCTTTTGAGGAGCAGTCGACATCTCCTCCCATCATGACAGGGCTGCCGAACATCTCAAAATGAACTTTTAAACTGTCTACTATTGTGTTCAAATCATCACCTTTGTTTACATGGATTATTTTGCATGGAATGTCATACAATTTATCTATTACCAGACATATCTAAAAAAAAAATACACGTACCTAGATCAATATTTTAAAAAACAAAATTGAAATTATTGAATTATATGGGATGAAGTTTCAACATGGACATTTTTGTAATAATACAATTAACCTTTGCCACGCTATTAACCCGCACCACTGTTTCAACGCCAACAATGGATATTCATCATGGTTGACAGCGTAAAAAGGACACGAGTGTCTACGAGGTAAGGTTGACAATAGCTCTGGTGTTTAGTTGTCATTGGCATGTGAGCGACGAATTTGGTTTTATAATCAAATACGCTATTGTATTTGAAAAATTGACAAATAAATGACAATTAAGCACCTTATCAACCAAATGAAATGTTTTCTAAAATCGGGGATATCCCAGAAGTTCCATATTTTCTAGTTCCATATGGATCTATCGGGATATTCATTTTGAAGGAAATGTCCCAGAAGTACCATATGGAACTACTGGTACATATTCATATTAAAATGTCTACCTCTGCTAAGTAGACCTTTGTATATATTTATATTTATTTTACATAATTGGCCAATTCTTCACATTGATTACCTACATACTTCAGTTAGCATTGTCAAGTATATGACACTTCAGGTTTTACATTGTTTCTTATACATGTGATCGTGTCCCTCAGTAAAAAATGTGTTTTACAATAGTAAAACGCGGCCGAAGTAAGCACGACGTGTTATAACATCTCGGGTTTTACAACATTGTTATCACTCAAATTTTAGTAAAACAAAAACCCATATGTGCAGTGCCTACCCTAGCGTTTTCAATGATTTTGCAACACTGATAACGGGGTATGCTCCGAAGATACTAAACTGATTTAAAACTAAAATAAACACAAAACCAGGTGTAAAGCCTAGTATGTAGTTCCATATGGAACTATTGGGATCATTTATTTGACATATACATATGTACCGATTGTTCCATATGGAACTAGAATTATGGAACTTCTGGGATATCCCCCTAAAATCATTGGCTTAACATATACCTATGTATAAAATAAGTTTATTGTTTAACATCAAATAGGTACATCAAATTGTACACGTTAAAAATATGAATCTAGTATTAATGTGCAGTACCAACCCTAGCATTTTCATTAAATTTTCACCATTGATAATGGGGTCTGATTATCATAACATAATCGTAAGCCTAATGGTTACTTCTGTAAGTTAATTCACTCAAATTTGATCACACTGATTTATCAACGTATCAGACAAAACTGTGTTCATGAATCAAATGTGATTTGAAATTTTGTTAATTTAAATATACTACTCTAACCAAACTCTAAATTCCAGTTACAGTTAAGAAGTATTTTAAATTTTAACCTGTCCAAAAATTTACAGCTAGTAAATATACCTACTTAACTTACTTCAAAAGTGCCAATCCACTGCCTAGATCCCAAAAATGACACTGGCTTGTCTTCAAGCTCAACTAATATCTCCTGAATATTCCGAATAGACGGCACTTCTACGGATTTTTGGTACTTATTGTTGATCCATGAACATATTGTTTGTAACGTCCTGTAGCCACAGCCCCAACCCTAAATAAAAACATGAACTTTTTAGTTATAGGTTATAATCCTAAACTCCTACAAAATAAACTGAATAAGCGAACGGAATGATATACCTACCCTGTCATCGAACCCGTCGCATAAATAATGATAGTATTCATATTGTCCAGAAACTAAATAAAACTTTCCAGCTGAAAAATAACTCTCCGAACCATCGTGAACATTTGTCAACAAACTTGTCATTTTTTTAATTTTCTGACGTTTTACCTTTCATGGTAGACTACGGTATATCTCTTTTTGAGCCTTTAATTTTTGTATAATTGTTATAAATTGTACCTACCTAATTGGTTAATGTGTAAAAAATGGGAGTAACCGTTGTAGTAAAGATAAACTCAAAATAAATAAATAAATAATAAGTAGGTAGGCTTATGTTTCCAAGCATTATGTACAAGCGTTTATTAGATACTAGATTAGTGACCCGCCCGCGGTTCGCTTCAGCTTACACGTATGAGTTTTCGTTAACACCCACCCGTTCATAATCCAGAATTTATTAAACATAAAAACCTTCCTCTTGAATTGATGAAAACCTCATCAAAATTCGTGCGTAGTTTGAAAGATCTAAGCGTACGACATACAGACGGACAGATACGGCGGGAAGCGACTTAGTTTTATACTATACCTACTAGCGACCCGCCCTGGCTTCGACTCGGTTTATGTGAGTATGATATATCGTCGGTCTAGATGTGACACCTCGTAACTATTTTTTTTTAGTAAAATGAGATTTTGATGCAGAATGTTATATTATATTATAGCCTATACCTAGCCTTCCTCGATAAATGGGCTATCTAACACTGAAACATTTTTCAAATCTGACCAGTAGGTAGGTACCTAGTTCCTGAGATTAGTGCGTTCAAGCAAACAAACAAACAAACAAACTCTTTACCTTTATAATTTTAGTATAGATAAAGATAATTAAACATACAGTGTGTCCCTGGATAAAGTGCACAAACGAATAGGGATGAAACTAGACACAATTTTATCGACAAAAAAAATAATAAAAAAAAATTACCACCTTTATTTATTTTTTTATGATTTTTAAAAAAAAGTCATAGTACGCAGAGGACCTCATCGGAACAAATCAAGATATTTTGGCTCCTGTGGGCTCTATTGATTTGAAACAAACGGAATTATAATCACAAAAGTTTATTTGTGTCAATGAAAATAGAAAAAAATGAGAAAAAATTACATAAACCCTAAAAATAATGACTTTTCCTATGAATTTTGTGTTTTTTTTTCTCGAATTTTTAGTATTTACTCGATTTACTCAAAATTATGCCCATCTTACCTCATGTTATTTTTACCAGTAATGGTTGTGTATCTCATTGCCTTTTATTTAAAAAAATAACCAAGTGTCTCGCACAATTACAAGATCCTTAATGAGCGGCCAAACAAAGACATTGCGTTTACACTTAATTAGGTAGCCGCTCAGGTTGAAACCCTTAATGGAGGATTAGGATTACATTTTGGGTATGGGATTATAAAATCAAACGAATTATGGAATTTCATAATTACTTATTTAATGTAATAACTGTTCAAAATGCCCACCCCGCTCTTGCAAACACAATCCTGCACGTACTGCTATTTGTTGAGTTGCTCGACGTATCATTTCCGGGTTATTTTTTATGTAATTTACACAATGGACAATTCTGCCACGCAATTCCTCTTCTGTGTTGATAGGGACGCTGTATACCCTCTGTTTCATTGTGCCCCAAAGGAAAGGAAGTTCCTGATCTGCCGTTGAATCCAAGAAGACAGCACACATCTTGGTACCCTGTCTACGTCGTCGTGTAGATGTTGAACTCGTTGGTAGTGGTATGGGTGAAGACCTTCTTTTTTAAAAATCCGCCAAACCGATGATTTTGAAACTCCATGCTGCAAGGCCAACCGCCGAATACTGGTCGTCGGATCAGCAAATAAACTTCTTAGTATGGCTTCCTCAACAGCTCCATCAATCACTACTCCTGCTTGTTCTCGGCGATCTCGATCCAATCGAAGTCCATTCGACAATCGTCTGTGAAGTTCTTGAAAATTACGAGCAGGCGGTACAGGTCTCCTGTTCGGGAATGCTGCCATGTATAATAAACGAGCAGCTCTGGCATTACCTCTCGCCATTCCATAATAAAAGTGGATGTCGGCGAGATCTCTGTGCGTGAACTCACTTAAACGGGGCATTTTATGAAATCCTGATAGTAGAAGTAGTTGTAACTGAGAATAAGTAACGACGAATGATTCGAAGTAACTGATGAACTAAACCTTATCTTATCACTATTTATGCTAATCCTAACATGTATTCCCCGCCCCACCCCAAATAAAATTCAATAAAGAGTAAGGACAATAATCTACCTGGGCGACAACCTAATTAAGCGTAATCATTATGTCATTGTTTGGCCACTCATTAATAATCTTATAATTGTGCAAGAAACCCAAAATGTAATCCTAATCCTCCATTAAGGGTTTCAACCTGAGCGGCTACCTAATTAAGTGTAAACGCAATGTCTTTGTTTGGCCGCTCATTAAGGATCTTGTAATTGTGCGAGACACTTGGTTATTTTTTTAAATAAAAGGCAATGAGATACACAACCATTACTGGTAAAAATAACATGAGGTAAGATGGGCATAATTTTGAGTAAATCGAGTAAATACTAAAAATTCGAGAAAAAAAAACACAAAATTCATAGGAAAAGTCATTATTTTTAGGGTTTATGTAATTTTTTCTCATTTTTTTCTATTTTCATTGACACAAATAAACTTTTGTGATTATAATTCCGTTTGTTTCAAATCAATAGAGCCCACAGGAGCCAAAATATCTTGATTTGTTCCGATGAGGTCCTCTGCGTACTATGACTTTTTTTTAAAAATCATAAAAAAATAAATAAAGGTGGTAATTTTTTTTTATTATTTTTTTTGTCGATAAAATTGTGTCTAGTTTCATCCCTATTCGTTTGTGCACTTTATCCAGGGACACACTGTATTATTATCTTAGGTAGGTAGGTAGACACAATACACAATACGGCTTCGTAAGTATTTCTTTAGTAGGTATAATAATAATATTTCGGCTTCGGGGCATTACCTGATTTAAGAAGTGTACCTAGGTAAGTATTGACAGCCAAAACAGTTTTTAAGTATGCAATTGCCAGTAGGTACAACTTGTAACCTACCCAATTCAGTTTCTGCGATAAGGACGAAGGTTCACGTGCGTGTGAAAATAAAAAGGTGAAAATGATGAAAATACAAGTCAAGTAGATTGTCAGATTTCATTCTTGCCATAAAGTTTTTTTTTTAAATTTAGTGATATTTTGACAGATTTGATAAGAGAGCTTTCGTCTCTGTCACACCCAGCATAAGTAATAATACGATGATGATGATGAATAAGTATATAGGTTTGCAACCTTTTTAATAAACTAATTAGGAATAGTTACTTATCATTATTCCCATCGCAATTTCATCCTCTATCTAAAGACAATTATAGTCAGGTGTATACTAAACTTGTTATTGTCATTGGCAGTCTGAATAGGAATAGACTTACAGCAGTGCTGTACTTAATAGTAGTTAACCTATTCTGCCCTTCTAAATAAAAAGGACGCATGCGCAATTGAACCCCCATTTTAAGAAATAAGGTAATTAATATATTTGTGATTTTATGAGACATATGCCCTTTTTTCTAATGGGGCAGTTTTATAGTAGGTATATTGTTGAGTCGAGCGAGGTTTCCTTAGCTCTAGTATGGTTGCGTTTATCGCGTGACAAAGCATCCGTCACTCTCGTACTTAAGTATATAAGTACGTGTCAGAATGTGACGGATATTTAAATACGCGTCACACTAACCAAACTTTGACCACTAACAGTCTCCCGAATACAATGTGGTTAGTGTAAATGATTGATTACGTACATCTAGTTATCCGAATTTGTACAGGAAAACGCTCGCATTCACAATTTGTTTAGCTTGTCAATATTGGTTCAGGTCGCGGGGTTATCACCGAATATAAAAGAGGACACCTTACACCAGACTTCTGTACGAGACTGGCATTCGGCGGACAACCACTAGTTTTAAATTACCTAAAACAATAATTTGTTGGAATACCATGAAGACTGTTGCTGTAAGTTTTTGTAATAAGATTTAATATTTATGTTAAGTAAATCATTAACAAATAAGAGTAATTAGTAATACTTAAAGCTAATAAGTAACAAATAAGTACTTATCTAAAACTTTAGTCTTAATTTATTTAAAAGGAATGTCATCGTAGGTAGAACATATTTCGTTATATCTAACAAGGTATTTGACAAGTTATCTTAGGTACCAACAGTAGGTAGGTACTTAATTTTTGCACATATGAAAGTAAAACTCTAGCAGAGGAATTTATAAATAAGTACTAAGTATAGGGTGGGCCAAAACTTTTGCAAATTAGCAAGACTAGTTAAGGTTAAGCGGGGCTATAATATGAGTCTGAGGGGCTATTGTAACTTTCATGCTAAGACGTGTTCCACTTTTAAAATCACTCAGACGCAATAACCCCGCCTGACCTTAGTAAAATTGCAAATATTTCCGGCCCACCCTATATAATAAACGTAAACCCACTGGTATAGATTACCTAGTTTCGAACAGTAGATAATGCAATGATTTAGAAAAGTCCCCAAAAATTCTTGTCTCAAAAATGTTTTACCAAAAAACTTAATCGTAAAATCATTAGTTCCAGAAATAACGTCGTTTCATCTAAGAGGAACTCTTCTTAGCATTTGTTTAGAGAGAGAGATTGAGGGTTTTATTACCTCCGTGGGGGTTTTGTTGATTTTCACTTAGCTTTGCAGTGCTAGAATCACATAACGCGGTTCCTTCCTTTAAATTAAACATGCAGATCTTGAAAAGGTCTCATTGTCTACAAAATTAAAACAAAAACGGTACTTAATTTGTTATCTTGCTCCAAAATTTGCGGTCAGGTTTAGTAGGTCGTTGTATCACTTCTTTTTCTACTTTTTTTTTCAAGTTACAGCTTAACATAATGGGCTTGGGAACGGTTAGAAAAATACCGGTTATTTATGATTCATAACACTCGCTCGGAGCGGAATCGATTTGCGAGAGTTATGGTCGCTGGAATTTTTGGTTTTTGACTGTACCTGCAGTTAGATGGCGTGTCGCGATTACAATGGAAAGGCCGTCTTGACTTGAAGCTAATCAAGTGAAAATGCAACTAAAGGAAGGGTAGGAAATACGAGAAAAAGTGGGCGGTGCCAATAAATTAACGAGCGAAATTAAACATTATTACCGTTTTATTTTGCTCTTTGATCAGAACCGAAATAATATCGATTCTATTCGAGCGGAATCGAAATGAAAACGATGAATTTGAAATGTACCTATGGCGTTTCTGACGAGCTGGTTAATTGAATTAATAATTAAAATACCATTAAACATGTTTAGGACTATTTATCTATATGTAATCTCTACCTCGAACCTCTGAGCTGATATGATTACCTCGATTTGTGCCAAATTGGTGATAATGATAAACCTTCACTTACATTTTTAATCAGTCTATACGTAAATGCGGGGCGTTGTGACTGTGACTAAGTTAAATAAATGTTAACGTTTCAGCTTGTAAACAAAATAACAGATAAATAACAAGTAAAAGTGAATAATAGACACTGTAATCTGTGATATAAGCCGTAAGTTAATAATATAATAAATAAGATATAAATCTGGCTCGTGATAAATAATAGTGTAGTTGATAACGAGGGCTCTATTTGAGGTTGGTGGAACTTTTTACTCAGGTGAAACGCGACGAAGGTTATTTTGTTATTGTACTATTTGCGGTCGTTACGTTTCTTGTGAAAGAATAGCGGGTCTTCAGCTTCTATTAGTATATTCTCAGAATTAACAGTTCGTTGAAGATTAATATAACCTTATAGATCACCTACTTGATCCGTTCCGGATTCATTATTGATTATCATTTTTTCACTCACATTCATCAACATACTACCTATGACACTACTTTTTACACAGCGTCCCACAATTTGATGCAAATATCAGGCTTAAGAAAGCCCCTTTTATTCAGGAAACAGTTTTAACTTTCCAATACGTTAATTTCGGTGTACTGTCCTTTGGGCAAAATATTTCGCCAAATTTCTCTTCCCAAAAAAATTATCGCAGTAGTTTCATTTCTCAAACTCATTCGGTGAAATAATTAATTGTCATCGTTTTACTTTGTGAAGTTTTATTAAGATAAACGTTTATTAAGCAAAAGGTTTCCTTTTGCTAATATTATATTCCAAAAAATGGTTTGTTCACAAAGTTACTTTGCACACTCAATTTATAGCATATTCAGTTAGGTTAGTTAAGGTTAAAATTAGGTAAGTAGGTTTAGGTTAGGTCAGAGTTCATCAGGCCTAAAGGCCCAATCTACGCAGAATAGTAGCCCCGCGCAGCGGGGCTTGATCGGCTGTGTCACGGAAATAACTTCTCATCGTATCTACTTTCAGTAAAAACAAATACCAAGTTATTTTATTAGGGTTGTTAGTTTAGCGACGATGCAAATCATTTGCCTTATGTTATTTTGCGTAAAATATGCTATGCCAAAGTAACACATTTGACTAAGTAGGTATATGAAATTTGGTAAAATGAAGCATGACCAAGTAATTATTTGTTAAACAATAACTTGCCAATAATTATACATAAATTTAGCAAAGTTTTGCTTACTATTACATTGCTGGTGTATGTTGGTATGCACCAATTATAGCTATTTTTACCTAAGCGAGCCAAATATCAACTGCATTTACCAGTAGATATCATTAAAACTGTAATACCCAACTCTGAAACTAATTTACACATTGCAAAGTTATTAACACCGTATTATTTACGTCCAGTTCTGGAACAGCCTGTATGGTAAATACACGTTACTTGTAGACAGGAAAATCCTTAAGCGTCGGCTTTATTTTAATTTGCCTAATTGTCCAAAACCAACACTAGCTGTACAATATTTGCTCGGTAGGTAAATATCGGCGCCATATTATATATGTGTTTGCTAAAATTGACGAAATATTAGACTAAGCACACGTGGGCGTCCTTGGGCAACGACGTCCGTCGTTTAACCCATTAGTATGATTTCGGAGATCCGTCTTGTCTTAAGACTGCACCGAGTAAACGTCGAGCGTCCAGTGGCGCCCTTATTACTATTATTGTGTTTTCTAATTAACTAAAGAATTTCCTTGCAATCAGACAATACGTTTTTGTAGCGCAAATAAAAAGACAATTTATGGGATACGTAACAAACTTTAATAACAGTTACCCTGTGAGTAGTCAGCTTAACGGGAAAAGTGAGGGCGCCACTGTATATCCGGTGTAAGCTCGGCGCAGTCTTAAGCTATATTTACATTATTTGGCTTTGATCATATCATATAAATCCTAAACAATTGAATAAGTCATAGCTCAAGTTTCTTAATCCTTTCAATCAAACCTCACACAGTCATTACAAGGTTAGCTGGAAGATTTCCCTTATCACTTTCATTGCCAAGGTCTCTGATTTCAGGGATAAGTTCGCGTGTTATTTGTGAAACGATGTATTTTTGTACAATAAAAAGTTTACTTACTTACAAATTTTGTAAACAATTTTGGACAAATTTTGTAGTGTTTGGTTGTAATTTGATAGCATCTTTCGTAATACACCTCGCGGGTCAAAGTGATACTCTGATAACTGCTAAATAAAGATCACGTAGAACTCTTTACACAAAAATTATCTTGTAAACGTCGTAAGAGACGACTAAGGGGATAAAGGCTGTGTAGTACTGTTAGCGATGGGCTTGCAACTTGTCACTAATACAGTGGTAAACATATTAGCCTGATCGTGCAAAATGTGGTTACAGAGTTGTCAACAGGTTTTTGGAGTGGTTTGTAATTCTGTAGCTTTGCATTCCCACTCTGGGAATAAAGGCGTGAGCTTGTGTATGTTTTACCTACGCTTCCAATAAATTGATTTAAAATAGTTAGCCCTTCTAGATCTACATATATTGCTGTGCCCTTGCAGGGTGTCACATGTATACCTGCCTACCTGTATTCCCACCTGTGTTTTTGAAATGTGATACGGTACGCAATAAACAATTTGAATTTGAATTTAAATAAAATACGGAACAGTCTCCGAAAAACATATCTATTCTACCTTATCTAAAAAGTTCTCAGACAAATTGCATCCGGTGTTTAACGTAGCGGTTTAACCACGAAAAACATAATAAAATTGCATATAATCTGGTTTTTACAAAGTACATATTTGTTTGGATGAGTCGGGTCAACATTGTCTTATGCATTATTTTGTCTGATTTTGAACAAGACGGTATCTTATCTAAACAGTAGATAAAACTAATATTCGACACAAGAGGCATTCAGACATCTGCTAGCGAGCTATTGGGTTACACAAGATGAACCACTGCTTCGTTTTCCAGATTTTGCTGGTCGCCGTCGTAGCGATGGCGTCTTCGCAGGGGGGTAAGTAATTGAAAATATAACCAGTTATGATTATGATACAACCCTCAGAATTGAATCATTACATCATATTATTTTTTATGCTTGTTTTGCGGTTCTATCTTATATGCTCCCTATCTGTCTCTTTCAGTAAACGTTGTGGACAACGACAATCCTAGCCAAGGTACAAATATTTCTGCTTACCTAGTCGTTATTAGGGCCGTTTTCAAAAACATTGTATTTAGTTAAGGACAGTTACAGACAAATATTTCGTAACGAAATATATACTTAAATAATTCGATGGTTAAAATGGTAATTGGCACGTAGGACTATTTCACAGTAAAATTTAATTGTCCTTTACGCCAGTGGGCATTTTAGCTACTGATTATTGTTAACTTTCGTTACGAAGTGGAAAAAATAAGGTTTTTAATTGAGGCTTTAACTATATACATTTTTTTTTTAAAAACGGCCCGTTTTTGAGATATAGTGTATCTTTGCACGCAAATAATCTATTTTGAGGTCTGCTAATGATAAGAATCATAAAATGCCTGTCAACAAAAATACGCGTGGAAATTCTAGTTAATTTTTCATTGATTGTAAAACAAATTGGTTCGTAGATACTGAACCATTGTTTACTGTTTTTTCTACCATATTTTTTCGCACGTCTTTGTTAAACAGCCAAGTTATTTTATATGTTAGTACCTACACTAGGTATGTTCTTTAATGTTCTTTTTCTCTACTTTGCTTTATGTGATTCAAGTATCTATCTCTTTCAGTGAACGTTGTGAACAACCATGATCCCACTAAAGGTAATAATACTAATAAATCTATTAATTTATAACTTAATTTAATGTTGTAGTGAAAGCGAAAATAATGTATTTTTAAAGTGTTGGATAGATTCACAAAAGTAGGTTGAACGAGTGAACGAGACTTATATGTTTCGGGTGTAAGGTTATGTAGGTACAGGTCCCCAACGAAAATATTAATCACTTTAGTGCACTGTCATAATAAACTTCAAACTGATCATCAATGGCAAGTATAACAATAACAATGCCAATGTTCTAAGTATGCTCATCATTTTTATTGGGTGACTGTTACATATAAAAGTTTTCAAGAACTGCTAGCTAACTATGTGATTGGTATTCGGTTTTGGTTTGTTCCAATTACAGGTAGGTAGGTACTAGGTATACATAGTAGTAGTTTTGTGAAACTACGCCAAGTACCTACCTGTATTCCTTTCCTAAAGAATACCAACTTCTATCACTTTTACTGTTACTGTTTTCTTATTGCCGTTGAAGAAGTGATGCGACTCATAATTTACCGATAATTAAGAACATTGAAGATTTAAAGTTCTTAATTGGGATACACCTAAAAAACACAGTTTTTGTACTTATTGACATTGTTTTAATGTTTATTTCATACGTTGTTCATTTTGATGTATTAATACTGTTTTCTTTCCTTGTACATTTTTCGCAAAACCGTCGAATCGGATAACTTGCTGAAAAAATGTATTTGAAACATCTGACAGTCTATTTCTCTCATAATGGATTCTGTATGGTAGTACCTACTACCTACACTGTTAAAATAAGGTGTACCCCAATTCTTCATTCTTCTATATTTTGTATCAGTAATAAGGCGCACTTAGTTGCATCACTTTTCAAGTAATAACTGCATATTAATATTGCAAATACCTACAAACTATGCTTTGCATCAGTCATCTAAACTTACATCAAACTTTTTTCTAGTTCGCGTGGTGGACAGCCCGAATCAAGGTCAGTACCTAATTAATTTGATTATGTGACGCCGGTATATTATCACTATCAATATGAAACTACTCAAAATGGAAATATTGGAAATACAAATCAAATCAAATCAAACTATTTATTTGTAAATATAGGTACCTAATAAAAGTAATAAAATAAGGTGCTGCAAATTTTTTTTTTCCAATAACTTTTTTTAATGCGGAAACCAGTTGAGTGACGTAAAGAAACTTCCCAGATGGCACAGATTAGTGACTATTCTACGTCGGCTTAGTCTATCTGGCTTCGTGACCTTAATTTTCTGCCCTCCTTACAAAAAAGGGCGCATGTCTCTTAGAACCGCGAGTGTATAAGTGACCTTATTTCTTAAGACACGGGATTAAATTTGCTTTGACTATTATTTAGAAGTCCTTTTTATTTAGAACGGTGATACAATATAGAAACAAGAAGGGCTTGATCGAACGAGCATAAAAGCCCAGAAGGGTAATTGAAAATAAACGCATAGCATATTTTTTATATATTTATTTTAAAAGGGAGCTCAAACGAAGCAAAACATTGTATAAAAAAAAACAACTAAGTGTTCTTTAATTAAAAAACGCTGTCTTGAAAAACCCGACATGAAAATATTTTTTTACGTTAATGCGGGATATGAACGGTCTATGTAATGAATTTCAATCTGTTCCGCCGTTTATGTGTGACTGAGGGACTAGCATTTATTATAATAGTACTAGCGGATGCCCGCGACTCCGTCCACAGAGAAGTCGTTTATTGCTACTCGCGGTAAAAAGTACCCCAAGTCCTTTCTCGTGGTTCAAGCTATCTCCACACCAAATTTCATCCATATCGGTTCAGCGGTTTAGCAGTGAAAGCGAAACAAGCAGATAAAGTTACGTTCACATTTATAATATTACTATAACTGTTCGTGCCCGGCGCCGCCCACGTGTAATTTTTTTCTTCATACTAACGTCCTGATAATTACGAACACAACAAAGAAATGATTATGCTATCGGTCGAGCCGTTCTCGAGTTATGGCGTGTCCAAGGGAAACAGGGATTAATACGTATATAACTAGCGACCCGCCCTTGCTTCGCTTCGGGTTATGTGAGTTTTCTGTAAGATCCGTACATAAACCAGAATTTATTATACATATTATAAACTACCTCTTGAATCACTCTATCTATTTAAAAAAACCGCATCAAAATCCTTTGCGTAGTTTTAAAGATAGACAGACAGCGGGAAGCGACTGTGTTTTAAACTATGTAGTGATTATGGATGGATGAATAATCATAATGATATTGAATCAGATATAGAATTAAAAAATATGTTATATTACAAAAATCTTTACTTTTTTTCAGTACAAGGAGGCGTCGACTCAGCTTTCTACAGGCCTTCTAACCGTTAGTATCTCTATAATTTGCAATCCAAAATCCTAGAATTATAACACATATGGTAAATGCTCCCATCATGGACAGTGCTCCAGTGATGAACAATGACAGTTTTAACGGACACAAAGACACTTACAAAAGATTTAATGCTAAAGGCCCAAAGTGTTATAATATTATCTTATTGTAAGGCATTAGCGTTCTATAATATGTAATTACTTTTATTGGGATGGTTCATGACTGGAGCATTGGCCATGATAGGCGCATTTACCTTAGAATGATAGTTCCATACAGCAGACGCGTAAATCTCAAAGCCACAAATTGAAGCATGTAGGCGTAATTTTCTCGTATACTCAACAACTTAAATTGTTGAGCACCTATAGAACCCTGACATAATGACAGCGTTGAACTAAATTACGTCAAAATTAACGATAGTCTTTCTGCGACAGGGTTTTATACGTGCTCAACAATTTAAGTTGTTGACGTACGTTCGTCGTCATAGGGATTTAGTTTTAAATTTTTGGATTACTATCTTATGAATTATTACCGATAGTCTACACGAGACGCTTGAATTATAGTATTGGTACATATCTACTTGTATTGACAAAAAAAATATTGCATTACTTTTACGACTTTACTTTGGTTGGTACCTTACGTATCTATTAATCTATCGTATCTATTCTATGTATCTATTAATGAAAATTGCATTCGATGGTGGATCAAAGTTGTACTATTTATACGGTAAACGAAAGTAAAAAATAATATGTTTTAGCCTTGACATGTTATCTTATGGTCAACGTTAGCGGCAGCATAGTTAAAAACAAGACGTGTAGAGACAAAGTAGAATATGGCCCCTGTACCTGTACTCCAGTTAAAGCGTGGTGAAATCTAATGTATTCATTTTATGTCTTTCAGCACCTGGAAACATCGGTGGTAAGTCATTCGAATATTTATTATTCATATTTTGTGAACTATTGATGATACAATCTAAACGATAATGGCGTCAATCATTCAGTCAAATCATTTCCCATCAAAGTTATCTTCGGTCTTGCATGCTTATCAATATCGGAATGCTTTCATAAATCACAACATTTACATTTAACCGTACCTATTTGTTTTCTGTGTTAGTATATATTTCACATCATAAGCTTGCTGAGAAACCGTTACACAAGGTGTGACAACACCATAATGAACCCGAAATATTTTTCGTACCTTGTTTTATCGTCACCACTGTTAGACAATTTAAAATTAGGTTTTTTAAACTCTTGCCTAGGAATTCAAAGATCCGATGGTTATATTTTTTTTGCTGTGAAATTGTGGTCAAGTTTACATCAGGGGCATACGAGTATTTATGGTCGCGTAGGTATGTCGCTATGGATAAAGGTGAATAAACCATCGGTCACTCTCGCATAATGATCGGAAAGTGACTTTTATTTTATCCAGATTTATCTACAGCGGTAAATGCAAAATGAACTTAGTAAGACCCCAATAGCTATTTTAGTGTCATTGTAATTGCAACATTGGCGAATGGACTATAAGGTGCCTTTTATTTGTACCTGGGAATTCAGAAGTATAGCTAGGCTGGCAGACATATTTGGGGATGTGTTCTATGTCGCATGCATCTATCTTAAGTTACTATTATAACTAGGAACCTTTCATTTACTTATGCGATTTTATTGCGTTTGAGAAATGTATCTTTCATATATTTCATTGTGGTAAGACCTTGTCCAGAGTCCTGTCCGTCCGGATCGCTACCATCCTCTTATCGTTAAACCTACCGCCATAGTTGTGTTTCGTTGTGGGGATAAGACAACCGGTAAAATTATTTACTAGCATAGAGGCATTCTAACTCGGTTTTTAGGGCTGCCAACGCATTTGCAGTCCAAGGAACCCATAACTACGCAATAAATAATTTTGATTTTGATTTTGTAGGATTGCAGTCTTAAGATTGTAGTCTTGGGAATGCAAACGTTTATGGGCCAAATTAAACTGTATCAGCAATAAAGTCATTCATGCGAAAACTATTTAAATGCAGCAACATACTTAACTCTGTGTGTATGACAGTAAGTACATTAATGTAGGTACATTTGTATGTACTGTCAACGCAATAGATTCGTGTAAAACCCTGTCACAATGTCAGACCACACAAGTCAAACTTGAGTGATGTGGCGTTTAATAAGTACCTCATTGCGCCAGGTGCCAGGGGGTCAGCGACATGGTACTTACAACTATTTGTTATAAACATCCAAAAAAAACATCTTGTAGTTTTAAATAGTATCTGATCTACTATTCCTCCACGACAACTGAAAAACTGACATCTGAGGTTTTTATTAAAAAAATCTACATGTATTATTATTATTATAGAAACCAGAACAGTCAAATTAGTTTATATATAGGTACTTGTGGTTTGTTTTTGTCAATTTGTGCGTGTCAAATAAATTATGTGTGTGAAGTTCTAAGTGCGGTGTGGAAATTTTATGGTGGTGGCGCATGCAGGATCACAAGTGACTTTTAAACGGTGACGTTATTACTCCACAGTCGTGGACTCCGCTTTCTACCAGCCGTCTAACCGTAAGTAATTATGAAACAAATACAAAAATAAATATACTTAAAATAAATAAACAACCAATTTACGAAATCATTTTTTTACAGCACCACAAGGTCCTTCCTTAAATCCTGACTGTAAGTAACCATTTCAAAGCAATGCAAGCTTCTTGATTAAATATCAAACTTTTATGGTAAGCACTTACAAGATTTTAAACGGATATATATTTATTTTTTACAGACACTGACCCGGGTTTCTATCTGCCGGGTAACCGTAAGTAAAACAGTTATAAAAATGAAAACATATATCAAAAAACTTATAATAATACATTAAGTACAATCACCTACATTAAATAATAATTATTATTAATATTTCACAGTCGTTGACCCGGCTTTCTACCGGCCGTCTGCGTCTGACAGTAAGTGCTTTTAAAATATATTAATTAACATGTCAATAATTACATTTTAGTACCTATGTATTAATTAAATATAATTATCAGGCAGGTAACTTATTTAATAGAGAAAGTACTCTTCCTGCCAGCATCGACCTCTTTAAAGCTAAACGTACCTGCTTACCGACACATAAATGTTTTTAATTATTACAGTCGTTGATCCGGCCTTCTACCAGCCGTCTAACCGTAAGTAAAAAAAAAAACAAAATAACTTATCTAAATGAAAAGCAGCTAACTTATCAAAAATATTTTATTTTACAGCGCAACCTCCTTCTATAGGTCCTGCAAGTAAGTAACCCCGTTAAATAAAATAACTGGCTGTAGTACAGAAATTAATCAAAATTAATAATACGACAAAATCATTACATTTTTCAGTTGTTAACCCAGACCCAGGCTTCTACCAGCCGTCGTCTAACCGTAAGTAAAAATAAAAAAGAATATAATAACTTATGTAAATGAAAGCAGCTATCTTATCAAAAATATGTTATTTCACAACGCAACCTCCTTTCTATAGGTCCTGCGTGTAAGTAGCCCCGGTTAATAAAATAACTGGCTGTAGTATAGAAATTAATCAAAATTAATTACTTATACGACAAAATCATTACATTTTTCAATTGTTAACCCTGACCCAGGCTTCTACCAACCGTCTAACCGTCAGTAGACATAAATAATAACTTATCTAAATGAAAAGCAGCTAACTTATCAAAAATATTTTATTTTACAGCGCAACCTCCTTCTATAGGTCCTGAAAGTAAGTAACCCCGTTAAATAAAATAACTGGCTGTAGTACAGAAATTAATCAAAATTAATGATACGACAAAATCATTACATTTTTCAGTTGTTAACCCAGACCCAGGCTTCTACCAGCCGTCTAACCGTAAGTAAAAATAAAATTAAAAATATAACAACTTATCTAAATGAAAAGCAGCTAACTTATCAAAAATATGTTATTTTACAACGCAACCTCCTTCTATAGGTCGTGCGTGTAAGTAACCCCGTTAAATAAAATAACTGGCAGTAGTACAGAAATTAATCAAAATTAATTTTACGACAAAATCATTACATTTTTCAGTTGTTAACCCAGACCCAGGCTTCTACCAGCCGTCGTCTAACCGTAAGTAAAAATAAAATAAAAATATAACAACTTATGTAAATGAAAGCAGCTATCTTATCAAAAATATATTATTTTACAACGCAACCTCCTTTCTATAGGTCCTGCGTGTAAGTAGCCCCGGTTAATAAAATAACTGGCTGTAGTCTAGAAATTAATCAAAATTCATTACTTATACGACAAAATCATTACATTTTTCAGTTGTTAACCCTGACCCAGGTTTCTACCAGCCGTCTAACCGTCAGTAGACATAAATAATAACTTATCTAAATGAAAAGCAGCTAACTTATCAAAAATATTTTATTTTACAGCGCAACCTCCTTCTATAGGTCCTGAAAGTAAGTAACCCCGTTAAATAAAATAACTGGCTGTAGTACAGAAATTAATCAAAATTAATTATACGACAAAATCATTACATTTTTCAGTTGTTAACCCAGACCCAGGCTTCTACCAGCCGTCTAACCGTAAGTAAAAATAAAATAAAAATATAACAACTTATCTAAGTGAAAAGCAGCTAACTTATCAAAAATATGTTATTTTACAACGCAACCTCCTTCTGTAGGTCGTGCGTGTAAGTAACCCCGTTAAATAAAATAACTGGCAGTAGTACAGAAATTAATCAAAATTAATTTTACGACAAAATCATTACATTTTTCAGTTGTTAACCCAGACCCAGGCTTCTACCAGCCGTCGTCTAACCGTAAGTAAAAAAAAATAAATAAAAATAACTCATGTAAATGAATGTATCTTATCAAAAATATGTTATTTTACAACGCAACCTCCTTTCTATAGGTCCTGCGTGTAAGTAGCCCCGGTTAATAAAATAACTGGCTGTAGTCTAGAAATTAATCAAAATTAATTACTTATACGACAAAATCATTACATTTTTCAATTGTTAACCCTGACCCAGGCTTCTACCAACCGTCTAACCGTCAGTAGACATAAATAATAACTTATCTAAATGAAAAGCAGCTAACTTATCAAAAATATTTTATTTTACAACGCAACCTCCTTTCTATAGGTCCTGCGTGTAAGTAGCCCCGGTTAATAAAATAACTGGCTGTAGTATAGAAATTAATCAAAATTAATTACTTATACGACAAAATCATTACATTTTTCAATTGTTAACCCTGACCCAGGCTTCTACCAACCGTCTAACCGTCAGTAGACATAAATAATAACTTATCTAAATGAAAAGCAGCTAACTTATCAAAAATATTTTATTTTACAGCGCAACCTCCTTCTATAGGTCCTGAAAGTAAGTAACCCCGTTAAATAAAATAACTGGCTGTAGTACAGAAATTAATCAAAATTAATTATACGACAAAATCATTACATTTTTCAGTTGTTAACCCAGACCCAGGCTTCTACCAGCCGTCTAACCGTAAGTAAACATAAATCAATAAAACAAAATTGCAAAGTAAAAACCAATTAAGTGAAAATAGGACTCGCGAGGTCATGTTTTTTTTAAAATATATCAAACACATAATTTTTTTTTTTCTTCTTCTTTTTTAGTAAGTTACTACTTAGTTTAAATAGATACTACTTTCTTTAATACGTTTATTATTTTTAGGAATATTTTTGTATTTCTAATCATTTGAATCGTTAGGTACGTGATGCACCTGACCTAAATTAGTTTAAATACTTTCCTTACAATCGACTAGAAGAAAAAATTAAGACCGATCGTTAGACACGCGAGTAATTCTATAAGGGTTCCGTTCATTATTGAATGTAAAGAATAATGAATATACAATTTATAAGGTTATTCCTTTTACAGCACCGCAAGGCCCTTCCATAGACTCTGGCTGTAAGTAACTCTCATTTAACCTGTGGTAACGACCACAACACCTAATAAGGACATTAATCTAATACAAACTATATAATTACACTAAACAGGCCAAGCTTCGTCTCCTCTTGTATTGGAATATTAATACAATTAATTAAATACTGTTACTACAACCATATTCAAGCAGTGAAATCATTACTTATTTCTTCACAGGGGTTTTCTACCGACCATCTGATCGTAAGTCAATCGAGCAATAAAATGATGTTGCTAATTACATGTTAATTAAACAATGAATATTTCGAAAGAAGTCTTTCTGTCTCGCCGGCCTGTGCGTACCTAATCTCTTTTTAAATCCTGCATTCTAGTCTTTAGTTGCCACATTAATTATTACTCCATATTTCCACTAAGTTTATAGTTTCTAACTACATGATAAGTATTTTTTATTACAGCTACTAAACGTCTTTCCATAAATCCGGCATGTGAGTAATCTCCATAAAATAAATAAACGTTCGTCAGATTAAATATGGTTTTTTAAATTAGGCATTTTATTACAGTGTAAATACCACTAATTATCACTAAATGGTTAGCTATAAAACTTAGATATAAAACGGTAAAATTATCTTTTTTTTTACAGTGATTTATAAACACCAGTCTAATAGTAAGTTATATTAAGTACTTAATAATTAAAACTCAAAAAATATACCTTTGCTAGGTTTTTAAAACAAAAAATGTCACTTTTACAGCACCGCATACTCCCTCCATGCATTTTGGCCGTAAGTAACCATTACAAAATATAATTAGTAGCGACTAAAATCAATTTAATCACGAAACTGTACACGACGTTAAATAAAACTAAAAATGTTTTATTTCTCCGCAGTTATTTACTACCATCCGGTTAATTGTAAGTAAATGAAATTAGTAAAAGTTAAAGACACGTCAAACAGTAATTTGTTTCTAAAGTAGATGTCTTTAAAAAGTGTTTTTTACAGCTCCGCAAAGACCTTCCGCAGAACTTGCTTGTAAGTAGAGGCTATGAAACACCCATGAAATTAATGTTATAAATAAATACCTTTCATTATCAAAAAACAATATAAAATATGAGTCGGTAACGTTTGCCTTTCCTTACAGCTATTTACTATCAGCCGTCAAATCGTAAGTAATAAAAATAATGTACATACATATAAATACATGACGAAGTAAATTACACGTAGCAAAACAGGTAGACGCTGTGACAGAAGCAATTAGGCATGAAGGCTCAATTTCGTTGGTCGATAGCCCCGCATGCTTTTAGTGGTACATTGCATCGCTGCAATAAATAGCTCCCGGTCAATGGATTGCTGCTACAAACTTGTTGGCTAGAGCCCAATAAAAATGAGCCTTCAGAGTGGTAGACGAGGCAAGGGAGGCGGTCAGTTGGTTGGTAGACCGCCTGCCTGGTGGTCAGATGATTTCGTTGGGTCGTCGAGAAGGAGCTGGGGTGTAATTCTCCCAAAAACAACGGACGGGCGGACGAACGAGCGAAATCGCAGCGGCGAGTTTAGGTAGTCCCGTCAGAGCGACACTTGGACATTCACTCGTCCGTCCGTCCGACCGTTGTTGTTGAGAGAATCACTACCCTGGATGCCAAACGCCGACAAATGTAGGCTAATGTTGGTTGATTGGTTAGATTGTGACAATTAAATGTCTGTATTTAAATACTAAAGCAGGAAAACTTATATTTAATAGTAGATTGTACAACAAGGGCATAAAACAAACCATTTTACCCGAGCCGGCACGCGAGGGTGGACAATTACGTCGAGGATAAAATGGGTTTTAACCCTACAATGCATGAGTTTTTTTATTTGTGTGAAAAAAATATATGTGGTTTTATTTAGGGCTTAGTTAAGAGAAAAAATAATGAAAAAAATATATAAGTAATATTTCAGGAGAAATTAACTTTTTTTAATCCGTTCCATATGTGGTACACCATGCAATTAGGTGTCGGTTACACTGATATTTAATTATGAATTCGATTTTTAATTTAAACTTCTGTAGACTCTTAACTTAGAGAAATAGTATTAGTTTCCATTATTTAAACCATTTTTATTAGTATTTCTCGCAGGATATGTAAATAAACCGTTTTATGGCACACCATGATATAAGGTTTGGGTTACATTATCGTATTATTATGGAACAATTTCTTAATTTATACTTCATTACACTCTAAACTTTTAGAAATAATTGTTGTATTTGTATGAACAAATTTCTCTTAGTATTTTCACATTTTTCACATTATGTGAAAGTAAAATATTTCATGTACTATGAAAAATCCATAAAATTACTGCATGCAGTGACATACAGGGTGTATACGGAGGGGTGGATCAAACGAAGGTCAAAGGTAGGGGACCTCAAGGGGCATCTGAATCACCCCCATGTATGTTCAGCAATTGTTAGTAGTTTCGGAGATATTGATCATTTTAATCGGATTTTTTGTCACTTTTCCTTATGTCCGTGATACGAAAAACCCCTAAATTCATGTATTTATACTTTTTTTTTCCAGTGTTTTCTTACATGATTAGAATCACTGTGAAATAAGGAAGTTTTTAAAGCTAAATGCCATTTTTTGTTCATTACAACTTTTTCTCCATCTGTTGCATTCTTTTGTTCCATCTGTTGTTTTGTGTAATGTGACATGCAATAAATATTTTGACTTTGACTTTGACGGTTACGATTACGATTTTGTTACGTCTTTAAAGAATACTAACGATTTCGTTTATACGTCATTTTAGGCGTGGGTTATTTATTCGTTGAACTACAAACCACATCATAATTTTTTAAAAATTCTAAAACTACAGTTGCAAACGCAACCATTTGTATGGAAAAAGAAAACAAGAAATGAAAGGTTCAGATTTATACAGGAGCTAAAATATTTGAAACATATTTTGGTAGAATATATAACATCCTACAATTACCTACATTATTAACTATTTCGTTTCACGCATGATCTGCATCTGTATACTAATCCACGCATTTTTCCACAACACCAAATATTAATTCAGCCTGTATGTGACATTTTAACAAATAAAATGTAAAATTTAAGTACCTAACCCGGTTCCCATTTGAACTAATCTTTAGAGAAGTCCACTTTCAAAAAACGACAAATTTAAATATCATGTCGATTGTAGAAAATTACGATCTTTGATAAAACTGAAATCTTACACAAGTTATGTTATGTCATGTAATTGTAATATAATAAGTGTGTCTTATTTAAAGATTTTTTAACACATTTGGTGCCCAAAAAAAATCCTGTCAAGTTCGAGTCGGATTCACGCGATGAGGATTCCGGACTTGTTGCAATTTAATCTTAAAATTCATATTTTATTAACTAGTTCTATATTAGAATTAAATAAGTCTCAAATATTGATTTTGTTACAGTTGTGGATTCCGCCTTCTACCGCCCTTCGGGTAAGCCAACAAGAATTTATTTTATTTTACGAAACAATAAACCCACAGCACAAATTACAATACGTTTATGAAATATCGTTGTTTTGTTAAAATTATAAAGACGTTGACTATTAAATATTACTCATTTGTTACAAAGACTTAATGCTGGCAATAATTCAAAAAATAAAACCTTTTTATTATATTGTTCGCAGCTGGTGGCAACAGTAAGTAGACAACTTATTTTAAAATATTAATTATTTATACGTATTTAAGTTACTAACTCGCACCATTTGTGCAAACAAAAAGTATGTTAAGTCTCTTACGCGAAACAATACACCTTGTATAAAAAAACCTACCTATACTTACTAACTCTGCCTTCCTACTTCTGTCAACACTTTAATTTAACCCATTCACTGCCAGGGGACGTAGCCTAGGAACAAACTTGTATGACAGTGAACGCATATGCGTCGGTGGCAGTGAATGTGTTAAGTACCTTTTCTCTTGAACTGTATACTCAAACTAGTAAGAACGACAAGTTGCGAAATTACCATTTAAATTGATATCGACGTTGATTAACCGCCGAGACCAAAGTTTAATTTTTTATAAGATTTTTAACCATACCTACCTGACAGACGAACGTCATTCCATGAATGAATCAAACCAAAATCATGTACAGTATGTAATACTTTATTGTAAGTACCTACTTGTTCTTACATTACAAATATTAAAATAACAGAAATAAAAGGAGAAAGGCGAACTAATCTCTTTTAGGGATTCAACTTAAAAAATCCTTAAAAAAATGGCTTATCCATAATGTATTTTATGATCTTAACGAATTCTTTGGCGATCATACATGTATAAATCATTAAATTCATGTGTTTTTAGATACCTATAAGTCACGATAATTGTATGCTCGCAATGGGCAACTGTTGATGCTATTGTTATTGTTATCTTCCATCTTTTGTACACAGTTTACAGTTAATAAATACTTACTTACTTACTTACTTAAATAAAAGAAAGAAATAGACATGAAAATTATCAGGAGATATCATCACACAAAATGACCAGGGACTGGCAATTCTATTACTTAAATACGTAGAAAAAATCCAAGGCCTCTTCTTTATGAGGTCAAGTTATGAGTCCTGCCGCCAAACGATATAGAGATTTTCTCGCTTCATTAATTTCTCAATCTCGGAAATCCCGGACAAGAGGCTGCGCCATTGAAAAATATTCCCAATTCTGGCTGCCCCGGGAATCTAGGTAGCGGGCAGGGAAGTGAAACCTTTTCAAGGGTTTTTTCTAAATACTTAAGTTTTTTAGGGTAAAAATTCCGGGACCTAGTCGTCTTTCTTTTTTGAATTTACTATTTCGGTCCTCTTCTAATAAATTGTTTTAACTGTTTTTTGGTTTTACCTTCTTTTAACTACCGCGACGCTATAATCCAGGAGTCCCGGGATTGAGAAATTCGGGAAAACCTCTATATTGTCTGGCGGCAGGACTGCAGGTCATAACTCGCCCAGACTTGTTCCCTGTGAATCCCGGGTAAAAAAATGCCATTTACTAGGTTGTTACTGTTGTTAGTGTAATAAGTCTAGGGACTCTAGGGGGTTTTCTAAGAAAGGATTGTCCGAAAATCGACCCGCGACGGGACGAAATAGGGAGTAGCGGGGAACTCATTCATTCTGCACGTCCGAAATCGCGGGCGTCCTCTAGGATATTATAATTACATAATTAATGGTTTCATACATACCAATATAAATAAGAGGGCGGCGAAATTTGCGGTCCGGGCGCCTGAACCCGCGCTGCCAACTGATAGATCTCCAACTGTCAGTTTATCACCGTGTATTTAGTCTTGCTACTTTTGCTAGCACTATAACCATAATTTATCTGCAATCAATTAAATAATAGAGTTTAAAGACTATTGTAATACTTATTACAGACCAACCCAACCAGCAGTTCCGCCCCATTCCCAGTGGTAAGTTTAATTTTTTATTACTTAATATATTTTCTGACTAAACTATGCGTTTCCGGAGCTCTCCTTAAGCTAAGGCCAAACCAACGCGTTGACCTAAGGCTTTCTTTACTAGGGAACGCAAATAAACGGTTATAACCGGTTTTAATCGGTTATTTTCATAGCAATAACCGGTTAATTGGCATTCCCTAGGCTTAACCGAACAACGCTAGAGTTTCTCATGAAGTCTCGTCTTGTCCCTGGTTGTAGTTCTGTCGGATACTTGTTGTCGCTATTTAGCTTTCTTTTGTGGTACATTCAGTTACCTAGACAAACAATATTTTGTCACTATGATTCCTCTTGGCTGGAAGAAAGTATATCGGTTACCACGCTATGGACTCGTTGACGAGTACACAGTTCTTTGTATGTATTATAATTTGTTAGTAACCAAAAAAAGGAGGCGAGTGGTGTTTGTACATATGTTTGGTCGTCTATAGACGTCGCACCAACTTTTTTGCCTCTCTGAATTCCATTGAACCACCGAAATCTGAGAAATTGTATTAAACTGTACCTACTTACAGCTTTCGATGACTGTGTAAATCTGTTTAAGTAGATATTCATACAGATTTTCTTTACTGGTGTGTGTGTGCATTTTTAAGCTTCTACGTCATTGTATAGGTATACACGTTATTTCGTCTTTTTTAAATAATTTATTATTGTTTCAGAAAATCTGCGCAGTAAGAAATAGAACGAGTGTATATGAAAAACTATTATCCTCTTTCATTCTGTAGTTTGATGAAGTTTTTTTAAAAATCTCATTTAGTTTTGTATACCGACTTATATTGACATGAATCCTTTTTTTAATAAATGTATGATCTTGTAATTTCGTGTATTCCTACCTAGCTTTACCATGCCCTATACACTAAACTCGACAGTTAATCCCCCTGTAGAAGACACATTTATTCCGCTATCAATTTGATTAACATGGCATACATCATATACTTAACTCATATTTTATTATTTATTATTCTTTATCGTTGTTTGCTTAAAAAAAGTAATTTCGTGTGAAAGTATCCCCTGATATTGTATGTATGTACTTCCTGCTTCGCTCTGTACTAATCCACGCGTTTTCTCCACAGCACCAAACGCGCCAAGCATTGATCAAGCCTGTAAGTGACATTTGAATAACTACAATCTATTATTTCAGTAATCCGTATAGGCATATAAACTGACGTTGATTAAGACCCGCTATCAAAATACGTCATAGAAAATGGCTATCTCTGTTGAAACGGTGATCTTACTCAAGATCAGATTATTACGACATGGATATGAACATGACTTTTTAACACATCCGGTGCCTTGATTGAATTTGGATTAAAATATATCACACCGGTATACAGGGTGTGTCCATACGAACATATAAATATTTTAAGGGCTAAAAGTATAAGCCCTACCTAATGAACATAATTTGATATCATTTATAAATTATTATTTTTCAAATTCATCCACATTCATGAAATGTATCGGTAACAAGTTAACAACTAATATCACTAAATAAGGTAAACATTAAAATTTAAATGAAACTAAGTACTAATTTCACCAAACGATGTTAAATGTTAATCAATGTTAATCGACTGTTAGTTCATTTTGACACCTGTTAACGCTCTAATCGTCTGTAAACTGGTTAACATCGTTTGGTGAAACTGGTGCTGTCACTTTCTTTGCTATAGCAATAAAATAAGACAACCTGTCACTAAACAAGCGTTAAATTTAATTGACGTCTTATTTAAGTAGAAGAGCTATGATATCGCACTGCGCTCCCTTGGTTTTTTAGGGCTCCATAACAAAATAGTAAAAAAACCGGGCAAGAGCATGTCGGACCATGCTCAGTGTAGGGTTCCGAAGCCGTAACGACAAACACAAAAAGCTATCTCAAAAATCAACATGTATGAACCAATTTTCTATTTAGTTATTTGGCGCTGTCTTAGATGATTTTTAGTAGGTATGAACCCGTTAGTCGCCTGTATCTCAGGAACTAATTAAGACTACTTATTGTTAGTAATGATTCTTTTTCTTATAAATTCGTATATAATATCTCAAACAAGAGCCAAGCTTTTAAGTGTGAGATCAGTCAGTATACCTATGTAGGTAGTTAGGTATCTAAACTGCTTCAAACCGACTTTAAATTACAATAAAAGTTTAATCTTTTATAAAGTAATTAATAGAAATTGAAAAAAAAACAAGGGCCAGTAAATAGAATTTTAAGTTTTCAAAACGATACTCGACTGAAATCAATAATCTAATCGATTATTTGTAAACTTTCAGATCGCAAATCGCAAACTTGTAGGTAGCATTCCGGGGCACGTCCGAACAGCATCTAGGCGCTCGCGCTTATGAGCGCGGCTGTCGCTCGATTTGTTACTTGGACAGACTCCCCCCGCGCGTCCTGCACGCCCCGTTAACAAATTTTTCTATCAAAGTTATCATAGGCGATTTTGATAGGTAGGTATAAACACTTTAGTCGCCTGTATCTCAGGAACTAATCTTGTCTACTTAGCCGTGATAGTTTTCCTTTAAAATTCGTTATAGGTATGCGTTTTCGTTGAAGATTTTTTTCAGATTTTTAGTATTTGTAGTTTTGGCTGTAGGGGGGGGGACACTTGACTCTAACAAAAAATAGCGCTTTAAAGCTTAATATGTCATAAACGGATCCCTGAATCGAAAAATTGTTTACGTAAACCCGCAATATTTTTGAAAGACCTATCCAACGACACCCCACACTATGGGGTAGGCAAGAAAAAAAAAAGGCATCCCCACGTTACGTGTAGGGGAGGTGCATTAAAAAAATAGTAGTTTATGCAATAGTTGTATAAGAGAGGTCAAAATATATGAGTGGCGTGAGTTACGATGTGAGCCGAAGGCGAACATCGTAAAGGAAAGCGCCACGAGTGTTTTTTGACTTAGTTATACACCGTTGCATACAATACTTTTTCTACGACTAGGTTTCAAATGAAATGCAAAATTAAGCGAAAAAACTTACAAACGAACGAACGAAGTAAAGAACAACAAACGAGCGGGAAACAAGAAAATGACAAAATATGTGTCTATGGTTTACTTTGTTTTTAAATTGACGGAATGGAAAAAAGAATTATTTACAATTCCAAAACATTTTAATTTGACCAATCAGAATACTTCACTAAATTAAATCCACCAATCACAATACACATCGACTGTCAAACGGAACGATAGGTTCTTTTAGGTACGTGTTTCTCTTTAACTAATTTAAATCTTTTAAAAAAACTTTCTAATTCGTATCAACCAATCAGAATACAGCTATTTTAAAATCGACCAATCAGATAACTGAAATCATTTCTCAAAACATTAGGTGTTTTATAGTCCCTATTTCACAATCGTTAAAATATGATTAACAGGCTACACTTAGTAATCTGTGGCGTATCGTTAGGGCGACTTTACGACACCGAGAGCTGTTATGGGGAATAGAGTTATAGACTTTTCTGAAGTCATATTATCTATGTTCTTATAATAGTGTTCGTGACTATGTAAAAGACTAATAAAAGTACAGGAGTAGAAAAAATATTTTTCGAAATTTTATTTTACCACTTTGTTGGCGTGACTAATATGTATATTCATGCCAAATTACAGCTTTCTAGTACTATGAGTCTCTGAGCTAGACGGGGGACGGACGGACGGACGGACGGACGGACGGACATGGCGAAACTATAAGGGTTACTACGTAACCCTAAAAAGGAACCCTTATGGTGACACTTCATTGTTTGTCTGTCTGTGTGTCTTTCTGTATGTCACAGCAGGTTTTCTCAGCCATTATAAACGCTATCAACTTGAAATTTGGCATAGTTACACAACTCGCTTGCCCGCAACTCACTCACTCACTCATGTCAGCCGAAAGACGTCCACTGCTGGACATAGGCCTCCCCCAAGGCTCTCCACTCAGACCGGTCTTGTGCTTTTCGCATCCACTGCGTTCCCGCGATCTTCACTATGTCGTCACTCCATTTTGTTGGAGGCCTACCTACAGCTCGTCTCCCCGCAACTGTTTTTAGTAAAAAAATATGAAATTAATTTTATAAATAAATGAAAAGGGGTCTAGAATGGGGGGTTAAAAAATGAAAGTGCTTTGATTAGAGCAAATGGGGTGTCATATGAAAGGGCTCAATCTGCATAAGTACTTCAAAAAAAAAAAAAAACTCTGTTCTGTAACTTTTTGCTTTATAGACAAAAATGTACAAAAAATGACCGTCCTTCACTTCTTATTTATCTTAAGGCGAAAACAACAGTTTTTTTAGAATGTGCACACGCAGCCCATTTGTATGATACCATTGATACCCCACTTGATCTAGTCACCAATTTTGAAATTTTGACCCCTCACGGCTTATAGATAGACCAACGAAGCGGGTCGGGAACGGTGTATCAACTGGTCATGTCTTACAACTCATACAAATGCTATCTACGTACTCAGAGTTACACTGTATATAAAAGTAAATAAATTAAAACATAAATTGTTACAGATGTCGATACCGCCTTCGGTCTCCCATCCGGTAAGAAATAATTTTTATAAAACATCATTTATTATTGAAAATATATTCATGAAGAATAAATCCAAATGTTAATAATATTAAATAATAAAACTATTTTTATTGTTCACAGCTGGCGGCAACTGTAAGTAGACAACGTATTTTAACATATAATTTACTTATACATAATATACGTACCTATTTAATTAACTATATTTGTTTAATGTTCATGCCATTTGTGCAAAGTGCTGCCAATACAGTGTAGTCTGCTATAATGCAACTGATAAAGAAAACGACGAAGATATAATTCTTACCGTCTACTTACTAACGGGACCTACCCAGCTGAAGGTGTTCGCTATATTATTTGTTAGTATTTACCTATGGTCAGATTCAAATGAAATGGGCAAAGATGTAAACAAAACCAAACAATGCAATTTACCATTAGTACCTAATATATACTGGATAATCACATACCGTCAATTGATGATTTATATACTTGATTATTACTTTCATGTTACGTTTAAGATTGAATATCTATTAATTATAAGTTTTTTTTAATAAAACACGCTCGATGAAACTTTGAGGTTGCGTTTTGTATAGGTACATCTTTGGAGATTTCAACTGATATCGACTGTAGGTACTTACCATGTGTGTATATCGTACTGAGTTTTCACCGAGCAAGAATGACACAACTATAAGTGTCAGTTTATCCCCGTTAAGATTTATCCCCTTATTTATAAAGGCACTATAAACCTGTTTAGTTAAAGTATGCTTTATCACTTTCTTTATATTTAAGCTATTCTGCGTTTATGATTAAGTGGTAAATCTTGCTAGCGCTGCCGTAACTTTACTGAGAACAAATAAATATCTGTTTTTAAAGACTTTTGTAATATTACAGATCAACCCAACCAGCAAGGCCGACCCGTACCGCGGCGTAAGTTCCCAATTTTAAAGATAATTTTGATAACTCTTGTATCTTTTAGCTCGACCCTTGCGCTAGTGATTCTCTCAACAACGACGGGCGGACGGACGAAAGAATGAATGTCCAAGTGCGAGTTTAAGTAGTCAGTGCGAACAAAATATATTTTAGCGCGTGCATTTTCAATTAAGCAGCATGGTTTAACGTATAATATAAGGCTGCTTAATAGAAAATGCACGCGCTAAAATGAGTTTTGTTCGCTCTAACGGGACTACTTAAACTCGCCGCTGCGATTTCGCTCGTTAGTCCGACAGTCCGTAGTTTTTGACAGAATAACTTTCCAACTCGGGAACACTTCACCGAAATTAATACGAGTTTCCCATCAAGTTTTATCTTATGTAGTTGTTTAGTTTTAATACATGTGGTTTTAAATAAGGGGATGACTAATAATTTAAATAATTGTATGCGGGGGATCTATTTATTTTATTTACATATACATAACAAACCCCTTCCGATCACTGATTATTATTTATTATATCTATTAATTGTAAAGACTGATTAACTAAATCCTTGAAATTTAATTAATAATGTAGTATTCTAGAGCTATGTTAATCAATTGTATTGTTAAATAAGTACATTATTTAAAATTATTAAATATTGTTTCAGCCGACAAACCTTTTCTGCGTAACAAGTAGAACAACGAGATTTTTCAAGAAATTATCGTCCTCTTTTATGCATTTGTCTTAAAGTGGTTTTGAAATCTTAATTAGTTTTGTATTCTTTTTTTTGTTAGACATTCATTCTGTATTAATAAATCTATGGTCTTGTAATTTTGTTTTTTCTTACCTAGCCCTTCACCCTCATTGACAAAAATCGCCTGTAGAAGAGATTTAAGGTGCCCTTACTGAGGATTTTTTTTTAGCAATTGCTGTCTTAGGTACTCTAATTTGGTATTATAGAATTTGACACCGGTACTGTGGACGGGCAAGTATTTGTAAATTTCGGTAACACGTCACAGCTATTGCATTCTTAATTCAAACCATTCTCACTTTAATACGTTACCTCCTGCGACAAGGTACTAAAATGTAGAGCTACTTCTGAGTTTGACTGTACATATAAATTATTGCCTTGCCTTTTATTTAGTGAATTTTACAGAAAATGGAAACTAAACTAGTTTCAGTAAAGCTATTGTAACATATTTTACTTTTACAATATCAACCCGAGTTCGAACGCCACTTTATGTAAGCTTTCTGCAACAAAAATTTGTTATACATAAAAATTTTCCGTGAAAAATAATCTAGGTAAATTAAGTTTGAAAGATCTAAGCGTAAGTACATAAAGAGGGATAGACGGCGGGAAGCGACTTTTTATACTATGTAAAGATTTAACACGACTAGGTATACTTACGTACTTATATATTTTGATAAAAAATAAAGCAAATTATAAAATTATTTCTACTTAGGTATATTTCCTTTAAAGTAGACAAAGTAGATTATAACCACATTGCTCATTTTTGCGGAAGCACGTGGCAATTAACGTCGGCAGAATGAGCGATTGAATTGTTCTATTGTTGCTTTTTGCTCAATTATATTATCGATATATTGACTAGTGACGACACGCGTATTCTTCTGAGCCTATGTTTTTCAAAATCTAAGCCGATCGTTTGTCCCTTTCGTTGTAACAAAAGACAACAAAGACGTCGTGTATGTTTTTGGAAACTTTCTATACGCACATACCAATGTCTTTTTTTAGACTGGTTCTTCTGAACGAATTTTTTATGAAAAAATAAGTATTAAAATTCAAATTTTCAAGAATTGAACGTGATGTAATTAGACCATGGCGAATATAAACTTTGCTTTAGTATTCGTAATATAAAGTTGACATATGAAAATCTTCAAGTTATAGTCATCAATGTAGCTACACAGTTTATCTACTAGATCTGCTTAAATGGGGTTTTCTGCCTTTTGGCCGACATTAGGTATGTTTGACCGAATTTATCGTTTCCCAACCGTTTCATTTGCCAACCCGTATATTTTTATCTAACCGTAAAAAAATCAGTGGGGCTAGACAAGTTGCCATCGTTCACGAACGCTAGCGTTAGGCGATCACTTTGGTGATCACCTGTCACTTGGCGCTGTCAAAATTAAATAGGCTAGACAATCAGTTTTCAGCGTGTCAGTTGTAACGAGTGATATATCACGTGACTTACGTCATTCCCATACATTTTTAAATGACAACACATGTCGCCAGTGATCACCTAACGCTAGCGTTCGTGAACGATGGCAACTTGTCTAGCCCCACAGGAGTTTTAGAAAAACTAACCTGACATAACCTATAGCGCTCTACACGATGGTACTGTAATAAATCCAGAAATATTTACTGATACAGAAAAAAAGCTGGTTTGCAAATGAAACAGTATTCGGCCAAACATATTTCTATTCTACCAAAAAATTGGATACCGCTTAAAATGGCATATACGGGGTGAAATACAGGGTGGCTGTTATACAGGGTGAAATCTAAGTCGTGATTCCAATGATCACCTCTGAGCTGTGTTCTACCCACGAGTATGAACAACTTTCACTATGGGACCAACTCTGAAATATCGAAAAAAAAATCAGCTGTTTCATAGAAAAGTTCAATGCGCACTCGACACAATGTGTGAAGCAGCTGATTATTTTCTCGATATTTCAGAGTTGGTCCCATAGTGAAAGTTGTTCATACTCGTGGGTAGAACACAGAGGTGATCATTGGAATCACGACTTAGATTTCACCCTGTATACAATACTTACATGAACAAACAAACAGCTCAAGCATTCCTTGTATTACATGCAACGTGATCTAAGTAGTTACTTGTTTATTCGACAATTACAGATCGCGAGTCCATGCGACGCACAATCATATAAAACTGCGACCATCTCAGGACGAGGCATTGGGATTTCTACAGAGCATCCTGTATCATGTCGCGAGTAGTGGTAAGTAATCATTGATTTTATCCTGTATATACTGTTACACAAGCAATATTTGTATAGTTGTAGGTTTATATTCGTAATCGCGGTTTAGCGATGAAATTTGTAATGAAGGGGTTTATCTTCGGCAACATTCGTTCTTAAATTGAGTGATGCTCGGTCTTATTATGACAGCTATGCAGTTCAGTTTACGCTGAGAGAAAAGGACAGAGCTATATAACTGTTATAGCTCTGGGGGGTTATTATGACATAACTATGCAGTTCATTTTAAGCTGAGTGTAAAGGACAGAGCTATGGCAGTTATATAGCTCTGTCTTTTTCTCTCAGCGTAAACAGAATTGCATAACTATGTCATAATAACCCCCCTGTCCTTTACGCCCACCGTAAAATAAACTGCATAGTTATGTCATAACAAGCCCCCTGTTCCTTATTTTAACCCCCCAACATAAAAAGATATAGATAGGCGTATAGTATTGTTAGGCGATGGGCTTGCAACCTGTCACTAATACACTGGTAAACATCTTAGCCTAAGTGTGCAAAATGTGGTTACAGAATTATCAACAAGTTTTTAGAGTTATTGGTAATTCTGTAGCTCTGCCTACCCCACTCTGGGAATAAAGGCGTGAGTTTATGTATGTGTATGTATGTACATGAAAAGATGGGTCTTATAAATTTCATGTGTATCTGTGTGTGGCATCGTAGCTCCCAAATAGATTCGGACGTGTATTCTTATAAAGAAAACTGATCGGGATGGCTTTTAGGGTTTCATGAAAATCAGATAGGTAGGCGATTTAGTAAATACCGGCCAAGAGCATGTCTGGCCATGCTGTGTAGGGTCCCGAAGCCGTTACTACACCAACACTATCTGTTTTAGATGATTTTAGTGGGTATGAACACTTTAGTCGCCTGTATCTCAGGAACGAATCAAGTCAAAGTAGGCTAAGTGGTGGTGATAGTTTTGACGTGGACGGACGGACGGACTGACGACATGGAAAAACTATAAGGGTTCGTAGTTTTATTACGGAACCCTAAAAGTCTGCTCTGTAAGTCGAGGTCACTATTATGTCTAAGGTTTTTATCCATATTTTTTTTATAGTTCTTTCGTACATTATTGAGGACATTATTTCTAGTCTACCCAATGGACCAATAGGTACCTATCTATACGCGAAAGTGAACTTCTCAGTCTATTGCATGTTTGTTAATACCTACCAACACGGCAAGTGCAGAACCGAGTTTAATGAAATTTAGTAAGGAGTTGGGACCCGGATACTGGACATTGTATTACTTTTTATCCCTGGACATTGTAATTGTTCCTGAAGAGAAAACAATAAACGAATCCTTTTCGTTAAATAATAACGAAACTGAAAGTTATCAAGTCGTTGATGTCTTACCTAATACAGAAAGCACCAGGTAGGTAGAATTTGATGCGTTCTATACACAGTTTGTTTATCACGGATCAGACGGTGAACCGACTGCAAAGTAAAAATTACTACTTACCTACTCGCTATTACGGCTAGCGAGATAGTTTTCGATTTGTCCAACAGATTTTCAAGGAATTTACTTAGCTAAGAACCACCTCTACCTAAACTTTAAATTTAAAGAAAACTTTGAAATCGGTTCATCCAAGCCCTAGACAAATTTCAGACAGATACAAACAGAGGCATGAAACATATAACTCCCTTCTTTTTTCAAATCATATCTATAGGTATCTATAAAAGAGGTGAAGTGTTTGTGTGTTTGTTTGTTTATTTATTAGGAGTAATCTCTGGAACTACTGAACTGATTGCGACTATAGCAACTAGACTATTCAAATCATGTTGAGTTTTATGAGTTTTATGAGTGTTTAAAACACAACTGAGTTCTCACTTCTCATTCGGTCACAGCTGCTCCTATGTCTGCTGGTGCTGGTGTCGGCGGCGGCGTCCCTGGACCTGCCCGGCGGCGTGCCCAAGACGCCCGACCTGTCCAAGCTGCCCGACGCGTCCAAGCTGCCCGACACCAACCTGCCCAACGCCAAGACCTTCGCTGACATCGACGACGACAAGTGACCCTAGCACACCTACAACGACGTTTTAACATTGACTATTATGTATTATATATATCGAGCATATTAAAAGCTGCAGCTAATATTGCGTTTCTTTGCAACCTACTCTTGAAGGGCTGTATTAATAAACTGATCTTGGCTGAGAAGACACGTCAAACTAAACGTATATTCGTTTACAACTGTAATTTTTGACACATCTTGAGAACAGCTGCAACGGAGGTAGCGGAGCAGTGCGCGAAGAAAAAGATCCACCAATAGGCTTACTTATTGTTAGCTTTCCCAGCCTCGCTCAGCGCAGCTCTCCTAGTGGTGGACTTTGGCTCCGCTACCTCACACAGCTCTGGTGGATACTGACCCTAAAAGACCTCACAGTGGGCCTTTACTAACATTCTCACCATGCACTCTTTAACGGATACGACTTAGTAATGTAATTAAAATAATCAAATCATGTAAAGACCAAGAATCCAATTTTACTAGCCTACCATTATACCTATTCTACAGGCTACTGAGTAACGTGTGAGTGATACTTTAACGACTCTAAATGCGAAAGTTTAAACGTTTTTCTTTCAATCACGCATAATAGACGCTAAAGGAATTTGGATACAATTTAGCACACATTTTGTACCTACTACTACGTACTCGCTAGCGAGCCGAATACTCTGTCCCTCGCACACTATAAGAATACTACGAGGTCTGCGAGGCACAGAGCATTCGACTCGCTAGCGAGTACAGTAAATCTGACGCATGGTAAGGGTACTGATGTTGAGGTTATTTACTGATCGCGATCGCGATCCGATCGAAGATGTAACCAAGTACAATTTTTTACGTTTAATTATTTTATTAGGTAAGAAAGAAATAAAGAAAGTAGGAAAAAAAAGTTTATTCAGACATCTAACAAAAGGACAAAACAACTACTAAACAAAAAGAGACAAAAACTTTTGGCTGACCTAATGCCTGATGACATGAAAATGGTCCCAGCTGAGCATGTTGCCGGTAGTAACCGCCGGGACCATTTCGTCATCACGGCAGGCCACCAACCACAAAAATAAACAAGGCAAATAAATAATACAACAATAAAATATTACTATAAAACAAATTACAGCATGAACAGAAAGAATTATTCGAATTCAAATAAGGATTAAAAATGTCGCGCTATGTGTCACCGCTCTCAGACCATATTATTATGAGACAGCTGCTAGTCTCCACCGGGTTGCGGACAGACAAAGCGCAGGCGCCGAACACAAAAAAATTCGTACACGACTTTCCGTCACTTGACCCTTGTCTCTCACACACAACACTCGTGCGCAATAATATTTCCGTTGTTCTTGCGACATTGATCACCGGCATAAAGTTAGGTCTACTGTTTGTTTCTGTGCTGGCTGTTACAGCTTAACTGCTGAACCGATTTAAATTAATCAATACTAGGTAGGTAGCTCTTTTCCTGGAAAATTTAACACTACCACCGAGAGAATAGTGATTCACGACTACTACGTGAACCTCATTAATAATGTCCATTCACAATATTCGCTACTTTTCGTTTTACTCCCTTTTCTTCGCAATGTTGAGCCGGTTCAACAAGTTAAAGGTTCACTTTTTTATATTTTTTTGTAACTATTTTTCTATGCTCTTTATGAAACTAAAGAGGTTTGAACACACGTCATTTTCCAATTTTGCGAAAAAAAGGGTTAAGACTGCACCGAGCAAACGTCGAGCGTCCAGTGGCGCCCTCATTACTATTATTGTGTTTTCTAATTAACTAAAGAATTTCCTTGCAATCAGACGATACCTTTTTGTAGCGCAAGTAAAAACACAATTTATGGGATACGTAACAAACTTTAATAACAATTACCCTTTGAGTAGTCAGCTTAACGGGAAAAGGTGGCCACTTTTATCCGTTAAGTTGATAACTCGAAGGTGAATTGTTTTTTTCGTAAACTATGTGATAGTATAAGTTGTGTTTTCATTTGTAGTACAAAAACCTACCAACCAATTTCAAGAAAATACTTTAATTTATTAGAAAACACAATAATAGTAATGAGGGCGCCACTGTACATCCGGCGTACGCTCGGCGCAGTCTTAATTCGACTTTTGTTACATACTAAATTATAGTACGAGTGTATTTCTATTGTGATATCGATATTGGCAACGAACAACAGAGGATAAAGTAAAAACTCTTATCTGCTTTATCTGGTACACTTTTTTTTTAATGGATTAAGTACAGTCAACTACAAAGAGATACGTTTTTAATTTTATTACATTGTCATAAGGTCCAAAAGTTGATACATCTCTTTGTAGTCGACTATGCCTACATCATTTTAGTTTAGTTCGTGGTAGCGATCCGGACGGCGGGTGAGACACGGAGGGCGCAAGGTCCTAAACCCGTACCACCACGCAACACTTCCTTTACTTTACACTACTATAGTGCCCGGCCGTTATAAAGTCAATCCTGACACCTGTCATTCCAGTACAAATTATAACTTCAAGCCCAAGAATAGGTTATAAATCGTACTGTGATGACAGATGTCAGGATTGACTTCGTAACGGCCGGGTACTATAGACAAGTTTCAGGCAAGCAGGACCAGCGTCAGTTTTTGCTTCTGCGTTGGACTACAATTTATAACGGACTTGCTTTTGCATTGCATTTTTTTAAACAAGTTTTCTGGGGTTCTGTGGGGTTATTATGACCTATCTGTGCCATTCATTTTACGCTGAGAGAAAAGGACAGAGTTATGTAACTGCCATAGCTCCGTCCTTTAAGCTGACCGTAAAATGAACTGCATAGCTATGTCATAATAACCCCCCTGTGGGGTTATTATGACGTATCTGTGCAATTCATTTTACACTGAGAGAAAAGGACAGAGTTATGTAACCGCTATAGCTCCGTCCTTTACGCTCACCGTAAAATGAACTGCATAGCCATGTCATAATAACCCCACTGTTCTCTCGGTAAAAGCTAATCGCTTTTGACATGTTATGAATTTTTTTAGGTATCTCTGCCTATATAGACCTAGACCTATAGGATAAATAAGATGAAATTGATCAATAAATCAATAGTCATTTCTAAAATTTATTTTAAATATGCTACTATATTAAATTGATTTATTATATAACGTAAGTTAGGCCTACTAGCACGTAAATGTTAACCCAAGGTTAACCGTAAGTTTAAATGTTAATTTGATAAAATTGACAGTTGTTATATGAATCTGGCATTCTTTAATAGTTAAACCTGGGGTTAAGCTAAGGTTAAATTTACGTGCAAGTGGGCCTTAAGGATTTAAATTATACATATTAATATATTGTTTGTTCTAAATTTTGAAATCAAATCAAGTCAAATGAAGGTACCTACATGTCTTAATCTTATTACACAAAGTAAGCATAGAGCAAGATCACGCTGACAAGATTTACGCGGATAACTTATTTCAGAGCTCATCATCAGCATTCCTTCTTTAATCGTTCTCGTTGAAAGAGGCCACAGTCAAATCATCTCCAACTCTCCACTCTTCATCATGATAGAAGCACATTCACTACTGGTTATAATTATTCAGTCTTCTCCAAGACCCCGCCCCACCACGATCAGTTGTGCGCTAACGTCTGCGCTTTCCCTCCACCTTCGTCTGTCCACGTTGGCCTGCCTTCCATCATCCGAATCTCCAATCCGTTTTAACTTTGACGTATCATTATAAGAACTTTCTTAATGACACCAACGTTTTTTTTTCTGCCAGTTTATAATCACCGACTTTTAAATCAGTTCAAGCTCAGCTTCTAAGTTATCTACGTTTATCTTGTATCAGTACGATCAGTGGCAGAATTATGAACTGCGAAATTGTGAACAGTTCCAGAAACGGAAATGAACAGATATATAGGTCTTGTTAAGTTTAGTGTTCTATCCTTAAGACTGGAACTCGCTTAGTATTGGCAGTTTATAATACGCCTACAGCACAACATGTCCGCAATTGCCGTATACCTTTCTCTCAACAAATCGAACCAGCTTGCGTTACCAGAGTCAAAGTTGTAACCCATATGGTGTTAGTTTCTTAGGGTAGAATTGGGAAGGTTAAAGAGAGGGAGTACATCAACACGGATTGACTCAGGTGGCATAATGGGCCTTTCATCTATTCAGCGATTATAGGCGAAACACGAGTTGCAAAGACATAGCTGGACAAAAATAAACTGACGTGACGGCAGTGCAGCATAATATTGCAGATTTCACTCCAAACAGCGCCCTTAATTTTTCCAAATTATTTTTCGATAAGCGTACCCGTAATTGCCGATCATCGTCAAACATGTGTAGTGCCCTTAAGAGAAGCGAGCATGTTGTGCCAGCTCTGGGGGCCTAGTCAAGATGCATAACGCCAAGTTGCCGCTTTTCAACTATCGACAAAATGTACAGGATTGACGTAAGCTGATGACAGATCGCGTCAATCGCTTATGTTAGCGCCATACATTTGTAGTAGATAGAAAATAGAAACGGTAACAGCGCTTGCATCTTGGCCAGGCTTACTGTTCTAGAGCTTGGTCTATCTGTCAAGGTTGGGGTCAGCGGGGTCGGAGGGGTCGCCGTCGGCGAGCGCGGCGGCGGGGGGGGCGGTGTCGTTGCCGGTCGTCGCCGGCGTGGTGGCGTCGGTCACCGTCGTCGCGTCGTCGGCGGCAGCCGCGGCTACCAATACCAGTAGCGTTAGCAGGATCTAAGAAATATGGAGTAGTTAAGCTTGACTCTAGTACATACGTTACGAAATACCGCGTACATATTAAACACGTTCCCTTTTTTACCATCCTTACTGTGATGCATTGCAAAGTTAACAAGTTGAAAAAAAATTGTGGGACTCATGTCACCCGTCACCTAACATTATCAGGATGGTGAAACGCAAAAGCGTTGACAACTTAGACTAAAGACAAGTATTTTGACCCACAGTTAAAACAACTAATTAATACACAATGTATTGAATAATCCTTTCCCATCGTTTTTTGTCGGATAAGTTCGTATTTATCTTGCTTTCCCAGTTTGCTTATTGACGGGTCCTGAATAGTGATGGGCAGCTTGTAAGTTTCAAAAGTGAAACTTTCATTTAAATTTCTGAAATATTCTAGAAGTTTCAAAAGTGAAACTTTCACCTAGAATTTCAAGCAATATACTGAAAATTACCACAGTGAAATCGTTTTATTTCTGAAAATTACTATAGTTTCGACATGTTACCCAACTTTTCATGAAATTTAAACGAAATTTACTTGTGTTAGAATAATTTCCATCTAATTATGTAACTTTCAGAAGCTGTAATTTTCACAGTTAAGAAAAGTTGTGCAATGTTTCAGAAATCGCCCATCACTAGTCCTGAAGCTAATTGAGAAAGCAAGATAAATACGAGATTACCCGACAAAAAACGAAAGGATTATTCACTACATCTGTACTTAGTTAGCATTTAAAAATCGCATTGAAAATGGAGCACTTTGTGTTCAAAATTGGACGTAGGTTACGATTTTCAAACATGCTTCGCTCAGAGACCGATGCAGCGACACGATGCGCTAGGATCTCAAACACAGCGAGCAAATTATAAACAAAGAGAAGATAAAGGGAAAAGTTCGCCTTTGTACATTCTTTATTTTTTACAACTACATTGTATTGTTTATTGTTTTTATTTTCATAGTGAATAATACGTTAAGGTTGTGACGAAAATACGTCTTTTACAGCAAGCATTTTAAAAGCGATTTAAAAAAGTTTGTACACTCACTACGACATTATTAACACTCGATATTTTTTCCTATATTGCTGCAATGTGTTCCTATATTTTTTTGGTAATCGAAGATATACTTATTCTATAATAATAATATTAAAAAATATTAATCAAAATTATAGAAAATCGTGGAAAGAAATAAAAAAATTACGACTGTTAGAAATATGTTACGAGTCATACAAACTTTTTTACAAACGCTCAGTTAACTCTACCTTAGTCAAAAACAGTGGCACAGCAGTGCCAGTAAGATTAAAAGGGGCACATTGCTCGCAGAACAAAAAGCCGTTGATGCGCTATTCAATTATAATTACTCAAAGTGATGCGCAAAGGTTAAAGACGGCAACCGCGTTCATACTCCGCGGTTAGTAGACCGTACGTAACCGATGGTTAAATCTATTCACATGTTCAGTTCTTTACTCGAACTTTAACAGAACTATTAGTTGAGTTAACTACGAACCAAAAAACTCGTCCTTTGCAGTTAAATCCAAATATGAAATAATAATAACTGTATGTAAATACTTACAACAAATTTCCCCATTTTATATATTTTGGTCAACTGTAGTTTCAAGAAACACTAGGAGTGAAGCCTTTACGATGACTTGTCGCAGCCGAGCGAACCATCCTTATATATCTAAGGAAACGAGCAATTTAATGACAAATAAGCGTGCTGAAAATGAGATAATGATTGAAATCATTCTAAGGGAGATGATTATCGCAACAATAAGCTGTCATGTAGCCTCCGAAGAGGCACATTGTAAACCGCTCTCCCACGGTGATTTCGTAGAATTTGTACGCACTTAATGCAAAGAATATCCTCAACTTATAATTACATTGTTTAAAAAGGAGGGATTGGTATATATGGGGCTTTTTTTAAGAATAAAAGAAAGAAACCGCATTGGAATCACAGTTTCGTTTGAAAATTGATGAAAATTACCGACGTAGGTATGTACAGTCACGGAATTTAATTCTTAGTCCACTTTGGACTATGTCAAATTGACACAGTAACTAAAATCATAAGATGTCTCTTACGTTTTGATTGATTACGTCACTTTGACATAGTCCAAAGTTGACGAAGAATTAAATTCCACCACCAAGACTAAACCACAAACATGTAGGCGGACGTGGCACATCAATCATTTTACGCGATTTGGTAAATATACGTAAAATTGGTGAGGCCCGGCGTCGTCGATTGAAAACACGGTGGGTGGACACAGATGATGTTTTGAATGTACAAATGTAATGAATATTTTCTCAAATGCACGTGTGTAAGTAATGGTTATATTATGTACAAAGGACTACTTATCTTATCTTGAGATACACGTGAAAAAACATATCTTCACAACACTTTGCCGGGTTAGAATAGTGCCACTCCAAGTCCTCCCGTGGATGTCGTAAGAGACGACTAAGGGAATAGGCTAGAGCCTGTGTAGTACTGTTAGGCGAAGGGCTTGCAACCTATCACCAATAGGTACACTGGTAAACATCTTAGCCTAAATTGTGCAAGATGTGGTTACAGAATTATTAACAAGTTTTTAGAGTTGTTAGTAATTCTGTAGCTCTGCCTTACCCCACTCTAGGAATAAAGGCGTGAGCTTACGTACGTGTCTATGTATGTACACTCACTACTTACACGCTAAGCTTTGATCTAAGCTTTATGCGAACTTCTTACGGCTCCCCATTCGAAATGAAAGTTTTTTTTTAAATTATTAACACATTTTGTTACCCACTGTACTTGTAACAATGATAATAAACTCTTTATCGAAAGACGAGTCAAATGACTTCAAACTTGACGCATCTACTATGAGTCATCGAGGAGTTCCTAAAATGCATGCGTATAAACAAGAGTGGCATCGTGATCAGGAAAAAAAAACCGTCTAAGAGATACCGAGCAGCTTTTAAGGAAGAAAGGGATCACCATCATATCGGAGGTTTTGAACTACCCACTTGATTCATCTTAACAGAGTCTCTGGTTAATTTTGCTTCTGTAACACCTATTAACACCAAACTTATTGTAGTAATTACACAATCCCAGCAATTAATATTGATTCTATTGATTGATCTTTTAATCGTTTCCGCGTGGGAACAATATAAATTAACTACACGTAGAATGAAGTAATCATTTCCCGGATACTGGACGACGTTACGGTTGCTATTTGCCGTGTATTTGCCAATGTTGATGCAAATGGTAATCGTTGTAGAAATAAGGATAATATTGAACACTACGAGACCGTTTGTCTGTTTAGTCGTTAGTAACCACGCCTACGAAGCTAGTGGTCCGGGGTTCGATCTTCAGTAAGATCAAACATTTGTTTGTTGACCTCGCAACTTTGTTCCTGAAACTACCGTATGTACCTGTCCCTAAGTATTTATTTAAAAATATGGATATTTTCTAAATACCCATCTTGTGTAGGATGGGTCATACACAGAAACAGGTTAGCGTCTTTCCTGTGGACATACCCGAAGTTAACGTTTATATTATAAGGCCTAATTCAGATACAAAAAATATTATATGCACACAAGCCTTTAACTACATATTTACCACAAGAAAGACCACTTTTGTTTTTTTGTGTGTATACTTAATTTGTGTATGTAACGTCTTGAAATTTCGTTGTATTTGTCTAGAATAGATATTAATTCAACCGAATTGTTGTTATTCGGAAAGCTTTCGCCGTCGTATCCTTGGGCAGGGGCTCTATTCTACTCGGTAAAACCATATTTCTTTTGACATGTTATTGTTTTTTTTTTAACTTGGCTATTACTGTCAAGTATATAAGAGTTATTATCATGAGCTTGACAAAACGACCACATGTCAAATAGCCGTCTTTGAATCTAGTCAAAATAATTGTATATTTTAATTTCGCGTTTAATAAACGTTTTATTTATTTAACGTATTTTTTCGGTTTTAATTTAATTACAACTCAAACAAACTCAAATACTCAATTTTTTGCATTCTACAATATGAGTTGGCAGTACTTATTATATTTCGATGGTTGACAGTTGGCAGGTAAACTCAAGCTGATACAGTAAAAATAAGTTTCTATAAAAAAAAACATTTTTGGGACCAGCTTTTATTGCCGACTGTACTTTTTTTGCCCAGTCGTCATCTACTTGTCAAGACGATTTTAACAAGCCCTAAGGTAACACGACGGGTTTATCATGTGTAATTTAGGAGTTACCATGGCCACCCTGAGTCTCCATCATTAGACCAGCTCGATGGTACTATATTATTGTATTATCATCAGAACTAAAGGCGTATCCAAATTATCAGCTTCATCGGAAACCGGGAAGTGGGTCAAAAAAAAGTTGCAAGATTAGATACATACATTGCAAGTTAAATAAAATCTTTTAATTAATATACCTCTTACGTACTCCTAACTCAATTATGATTTATGGAAAAAAGTTGCAAGATTAGATACATACATTGCAAGTTAAATAAAATCTTTTAATTAATATACCTCTTACGTACTCCTAACTCAATTATGATTTATGGAAAAAAGTTGCAAGATTAGATACATACATTGCAAGTTAAATAAAATCTTTTAATTAATATACCTCTTACGTACTCCTAACTCAATTATGATTTATGGACTCTGTTGGGCAAAACAATATTAATTATGTTGTTGGTTTAAAAATAACTGCTACTTACTTATTTCTACGAGCACTAAAATCGATATTTTTATGAATTACATAGTACATTGTGTATTAAGGGCGGTAAGTAAGGAATTACGATCGAGGCTCTAGTAGGCTTTCTGAGTCGAGGTTCGTAATTCCCGTACCGCCCGTGAAACACAATGTTTTTCATCACATTTGCGAATAAAAAATTATGAATTATAGCTTTAATACACAAGTCCCGAGTTTTTTTTTAAAGCAATGGCGATATTATTATGCATTATTTTGTAAATAGGACCAGTGTCAGTTTTAGACAATGCAATGTGATCAATGATCATAACCCTAAAGTTCACTCCATCTTACTTAACAATACAGATAAAACATTGCCTTACTTATCTTATATTATTATTATTATAGTAAACACTTATATAACTTCAAAATGCATAGTTTTTGACTAAAAATAGCAATTTTCTGTTAAATTAAGAAACAATAATGTACCTACAGTTCATATTATGTGTACACTTTAGTACTTTGCCACTTTAATCCCTGTTCAATTCATAATATGGCAGTTTAAACAATGTACAGATGTAGTGAATAATCCTTTCCTATCGTTTTTGGTCGGATAACTTCGTATTTATCTTGCTTTCTCCGTTGGCTTATTGATGGGTACTGAAGCTAATCGAGAAAGCTAGATAAATACGAACTAATCCGACAAAAAACGTAGGGAAAGGATTATTAACTACATCTATACTTATCTGCACATATTTATAATGATAATAATAATAATAATAATATTTGTTTATTTCAGACAACGTCCATACAAATTTGTTAGTAATTCTTATAATAAGATGTTAGCGTACCTATTAAAAATAAAATTAAAATTAATAAAACTAAACAACTAGGTACAAAAAAAAAAATACAAAAATTAAAAATTATGTTATGGGATGTGCGTGCATACGCTCCCATCGAGCCCACATGGGGCTATTCCATCGGTCAGACAACGCGGCCAGGACGCGGTTGGGGCTGGCTTTATGAACTCGATTATACATAATGTGGTTTACATTTTGTAGGTACATAATTCTTCCGGTTTATATTATGTTATGGATTGTTCATGGTAGTTTTTTTCGAGGGTTTTGTAATTTTAGGCGAATCAGGAGCATTTTGAGGTTAAAAGTGTTTACCTACTAAATAAGACAAACAAGATGAAATGGACTTCATACGAAAGGTTGGTACAGCGGAAGAAGTCTTCAAATAACTTTAGGTTTCGGATATAATAGTATGGGAACAAGCGAGAAAGAAGAATAAACCCACAGGCCAGTTTGTTTTCAGACTTGTTGCACTTTTATTAATTAAGAGTCATGAAAGTAAATTACTTTAAATTTGCCTTGCAATTTTTCAATTTTCGATGTGACTGAAGGAAGCATACAAGGGCAAAGCCTGTTGACTAATTTGATTGATAACTATAAATTTAAATGGTTTCATATCCTAAAAGGGCTTAAAGTCTACTGGTATCCACCACGCTGACCAGCCTGTGCGTAACCTAAACCTTAAGCTGTGAATCCACCCTGTCCGCTACCACTTCCTAATCCTCCATGTCCTTGACCTCCATGGGACCCTCCCTGTCCGTGACCACCGTTGAATCCTCCCTGCTCTTGACCATTGCTGAATCCTCCCTGTCCATGACCACTGCTGAATCCTCCCTGTCCATGACCACCGCCGAATCCTCCGAGTCCGTGACTACCGCCGAATCCTCCCTGTCCTTGACCTTCGTGGGGCCCTCCCTGCCCTTGACCGTCGTTGAACCCTCCCTGTCCATAACCACCACCGAATCCTCCCTGTCCTTGTCCTCCGTGGGACCCTCCCTGTCCGTGACCACCACTGAATCCTCCGTGTCCGTGACCACCGCTGAATCCTCCCTGTCCATGACCACTACTGAATCCTCCCTGTCCATGACCACCGCCGAATCCTCCTTGTCCGTGACCACCGCCAAATCCTCCCTGTCCTTGACCTTCGTGGGACCCTCCCTGCCCTTGACCGCCGTTGAATCCTCCCTGTCCATGACCACCACCGAATCCTCCCTGTCCTTGTCCTCCGTGGGACCCTCCCTGTCCGTGACCATCATTGAATCCTCCCTGTCCGTGACCACCTCCGAATCCTCCCTGTCCTTGACCGCCGCCGAATCCTCCCTGTCCTTGACCTCCGTGGGACCCTCCCTGTCCGTGACCACCTCCGAATCCTCCCTGTCCTTGACCGCCGCCGAATCCTCCCTGTCCATGACCACTGCTGTATCCTCCCTGTCCATGCCCACCACCGAGTCCTCCTTGTCCGTGACCACCGCCGAATCCTCCCTGTCCTTGATCTTCGTGGGACCCACCCTGTCCGTGACCACCTCCGAATCCTCCCTGTCCTTGACCGCTGCTGAATCCAACGTCACCTCCTCCTAAGTTACCCGCGCCTCCTAATCCAGCCTGGCTTATAAATCCTTTATGGTCATGATCACCCTGACTTTTACCACCTAAGGATAATCTTACTGTAGGTTTATTAACACGATTACCCCCGAGGACTCTCTCTTCGTCGGCATAGACACTCCTATTGTAGTTGCCGCGCTTCGGGTATGCTGCACAAAAATAAAAACAATATTAAAGAATGTTTCTTATTATAGGTATTTAGTATGACAATTTTACGAAATTGGGATAAGTAATAGGGGTTTGCAGTCAAAGCAGGAGCCCCCATAGTTTTGTCGTAACCGCCTGTCTTTCCGTCCGTTCTTATGTTACAGTCATTTTATTACGATTTATGAACATTCAAATTTGAATGTTCTTTCCGTTCTTTGAGCACCGCCTTGCGCTTAAGCTAGATAACTTTATTTTGGGCATCTTAATAAGGTAAGACTATAGAAAGTAATACATAACAAAGCAAACAAAAAGGTTTCTTGACCTCCTTAATGAGGCCCTTTCTTTCAAATAATCACTCTGAGCAACCGCCAGAAACCCGCGACGGGTGGGTTCCTGCCAAATCACCAACCAATATCAAATTATAAACAATAATTTTATGTCTTCATAGTAATAGCAAGTCCATTATCCTTGAATGCCCTATATTGCCCAATATTGCAATAGGTTAAAAACCGCCCTGACCTGAGGAGACTAAATTAACGATAATAACCGACCAAGTTGAACTAGCCAAAAACCACTTTGCATTACTTAGTAAGTAAGTGTAGGTGCGTTGTTTCGACCGCTACGGAACCATAAGAGGATGAAATATGTGGAAAAGTTTGTATAAACGCAGTCATATTAGGGCCAGCGTTTTCGGGGACTACTTAATTTATCCTAGTAAATAATAATTATTAAGTTCTGGGGTGTTATTCTCTCAAAAACAACGGACGGGCGGACGAACGAGCGAAATCACAGCGGCGAGTTTAGGTAGTCCCGTCAGAGCGAATAAAACACATTTTAGCGCGTGCCTTTTCAATTAACCAGCATTATACGTTCGATCCATCGGCAGAAACCATGCTGTTAAATTGAAAATGCACGCGCTAAAATGTCCGCACTGACTACTTAAACTCGCGGCTTAGACATTCACTCGTCCGTCCGTCCGACCGTTGTTGTTGAGAGAATCACTACCCAGGGCGTTTATTCTAAGCGGTATAAATATTGCCTTTGAACTGTTATGGTATTGTTTTTAACTCGCCCGTCATTACTTTCAAGTAAATAAGAGCTATCAAAACGTTGGCAATACGACAACAGTACCCTTACCATGAGTTACAGTTACCGTACTCGCTAGCGAGTCGAATGCTCGTCCCTAGCACTCTATAAGAATACTTGTGAGGTCTGCGTGGGACAGAGCATTGGACTCGCCAGCGAGTACGTTAATTGTACCTCATGGTAAGGGTACAGGTCAAAGGATATGGTTTTCACCGCCTAGAGTCTCGGCCCCTTACCCTGCGCCGCAACAGCCAGGGCGAGAACTAAGCACGTCATCTGAAAACAAATAGAAAACATAATGAGTATATACGAAAATAACTATATAGGTATATGTTTAGTCGCGTAGCCAGAATAATAAATATTTTAATTTTACGTGGGTAAGATAAAAAGTGAATTGTACCTAAGCTATTTAAAAAAAAAAGTTTTACGAATATGTGCTTTAGGTATTTAGTAATATTACGTGTTACGTAATTAAATTACGAAAATTAATTTGATAGAAGAAATTTTGATTTCTTGTCTGCACATTGCCAGGATGGCAGTCAGTAGGTACCACCCTACCCTACCCTATGTATTTTTTTATTTATTTAGCGCTACGTAAATGATTTGATCAGATAAGACGCTCTGTTAGCTAAGCACTTAGGTATTTATAGTGTCAAGTAATTTAAAAATAAATTTATGAGTAAATATGTACATACATACATACATTAAATCACGCCTGTTTCCCAGAGAGTATGTATGTACGTAAGTACTTATATGTAATTTAGAAATAAATAAATAGTCAAGACACGGGTTTTGATATGTTTCGAGTGTCTTGTTTGGAACAGAAGTTCAGATGAAAACCAAAGATCAGATATTAACGGATGATTAACAGGCAGATATCCTATATGTACGTAAAAATCTATGTGCCTATTTGGTAAAAAAAAAATGTAGTATGAAAGTATTTGTAACGACATTGGGGCCAATGGGGATCACAGTTTTCTAATTTAAAATATCTGTAAACCTACATTTATATAAGCGGTCCAACTCTGTCCTGGCTAAATTAGAATCGCTTTTGACGTTCATAAATGTATGCTTACAGAGTACAGATATTTCAAATTGAAACACTGATCCGAATTTAGTCGAGAACAACACGTTCGATTTAAGAATAAATAAATATTGTGGTTTTCGTAACGGTGAGGTTTGTAATGTAAAAAGAAACTAAGGTGACGTCGGGCACGAAGCAGCTATAGTCGCTCATAATAATAACAAAATAATTCTAGGGCAGCGACGATAAAACGATAACAACTTACCCGAAAAGCCATTTTTAATGTAAATCCCTTAACAATTCTTGAGGTTATGCGTTGCTTCTTGCCGATCGTATTTATATAAGATGCGTTATCGTATAGTTTCGGGTGGCGTGACCGACCTTTCAGTAAACATGCGCAAATACAATTGATACAGTAATATTGTCCCCGAGATACAGACTCTTTCTTGCGTTAGATCCGGTAGATCAGAATTATCACTGAGTTTTTTTGATCATTTATAAGTATGTACCTAATACAAGTTTTCTACGTTGGTGTCGAACGCAGCCATGTCAAAACAAAATTATAAACGAACTCTTCGACCATTGTTCAGTTAGTGTCGATTTTAATAAGGAAATTTTTAGAAAAGGAACTGTGCTTTAATTTCAAACTATAATCGTCTCTATAGACACGAAGACGGACTTTTCGGAACAGGTTTAATTACTCGTTACTCAAATACTGACTTTAAAACCCGACAGCCTGCCTTAATGCTCGCAATATGTAGGTATACACACACAAAATAATGTATCGATACCGTGAGGTTTGGTACCTATAAGTACACCGTGGGAACCAGAAACCGAACATACTTTTACCACGTATTTCTAATGGTAATACGAGTAAATAATGATACATAAACATAGGTCCATTTCTGCTGTAATATTAACATAATGTTTTTCTAGAACATAATAAATAAATTAACTACGGTGCTTCTTTGTAAATAAATTCGTAGCCAAGGGAGTGAATAAGGAGACTTGACACTTCACGAATCTTTCCGATAAGATACGACGCACGACGAGCGGCTAGTATGACGTCGATATGGCACTTGACTGTTTACCTTTACCTGCTAGCTGAACCAAGACAGACTGAGTTAGATAGACTGATAATGATAGGATTAAGACATTGAGCCATATTATTATTGCATATTATTATTGTAATATTAGTAGGTATTACCAATTTAAATTAATGTTTCGTTACCTACAAAACTTAATATAAATAACTGAAAATTTTGACAACTGGCATATTATCGGTTGTCTCACCTAAAAGCCAGGACTACCAACCCACTTTCACGCAAAGTCAACCATGTTAATATGGTACGTTTCACTCTAACAAAAAGATGCGTGCCTCGCCATTCCGACAGGAAAACGATACTTATCCGGATCGCAAAAGGTCCCGTTCTCATTCTCAAAATGTCTCTTCACCAAAATTACGTCCCCTCTACAAACATTCCCTTCTACAAAATGTCCCATTTGCAAAGCGTCCCTTTCGCAAAATATCCTTCACAATACGTCCCTTTTGAAAAACGTGCCTTCTACAAAACATCCCGATTGCAGAACGTCCCTTCCACAAAACGTCCACGTAGCATAACGTCCTGTCTGAAAAAAAACACCAGTTTTCGTCTTGAGTCTCCTAGACTTACTCGTAAGACTGGCAGTTATTCAACACGTCAACATAAACGTGTGACAGTTACTTACCTACTTGTTTAGATTAATAACTTTGTAACCATATTTTGGACCAAAAGTGGACGCATACAATGGACTACATAAGGAAGTTCAACTATCGTTTATAAGTCACTCAAGCGCAATACTGCCATAAAACCAAAGTAGGCGCCTAACTGCATAGTAAAAGTACTAACAAAATAAATTTAATGTGGTTACCAATGGAGTACTTACTACCCTAGTGCAGTAAGCCGCCTCCTTTGTTATTGAAGCAGAAGGGAGATTAGAAACTGTAGTACGAGTACATGCTCGGAATTTCGCTGCGTGATCGAATCAGGAATGAGGAAATCCGCACGAGAACAAAACTCACTGGCATAGACTTAAGCTTTGCTTGACGTCAGTGACAGTGGGGGGGGGGGGTACATCGCTCGCAGAACACCCGCTTTATCTGCAGGAAGACGCAGCGTAGCAGACCTGGACCTTGGACCGAAGACGTGGCTTGTTTACGAAGGTTTGTTGCGGAAAACCGATAGATACAACCGACGTTCTTTATGACCTTAGATGTGTGATGTGTTTCGAATGAAATCAGATCAAACCTGATCAGATGATGACTATGAACCATGTTTTTTGAGCAAATATTTAGGTGTTCTTATTCTTGTTCTGATTCATTTTGTACTTAAGAAAAAATCAAAATAAAGTTGAGGATCTTTTTTCTACAAGTCGCCCTTTGAAGTAAGTTTTACCTTCGGTGAATTTAATTTTTTTCTTTGGGTAAGTAGGTACGATTACCGTTTAATGGGTGTCATCATAATGGGTTATTCGAAAACTTTGTATTTCTAAGTAATCTATGTCAAAAAGGTTCGTTCAAATCTCTTTAAAAGTTGTTTGTGCTATTGATATATACTCATAGGTTACCTACATTATCGGCAGTAACCATGCTGCTAAATTGAAAATGCACTTGGACTACTTGAACTCGTCGCTGCGATTTCGCTCGAAAATATATTTGGTTGTGTTTATAACGTTACTAGATATAGTCACCATAAAATAATTTAGGCATTAGGTACATCCAAAATTCAAAGATTTAGGTAAGTGGGCCATTCTACTTTTCAGTGTACATTTTTGCTATCATCCGATAAAAAGTATACCAAATGATGAATCCGCGAATAAACAAATAACGTGAATTTAGAATGTTTACGTATAACGGTTTTCAAAAAAAATAATCCTAAATTACTCAATTATCGCTGAAGAATCTTGGTAACTCAGTGGTAAATTGCACATTTTCCATAGAAAAGGCGGGGACATCAACGTCCACTGCGTTACTCACTTTATAGTTATTACAAATAACTTTTTATGAATTAGGTTAATTCTATATATAGGTAAGCTTATGGACGTCCCTTTTCTAGTTTTAAGTTAGAAAAAGCAGCACTTTACCGTTTGTTGAAATAAAAATAGTTTAGTGAGAGCGTGGCTAAAAGTTATGTACAACGAAAAGTAGAATGGCCCAAGTAGTCAATATAAATGCTCGCACCGACCTCAACTATTCTCTGTTTCATCGAATGGTTGACTGGTAGAGAATGCCTTTTGTACTTTTTGTACCGTGCAATATAAGTAGTTTAAATAATATAAAGTTTAACTCTCTTATTAATAAACGTACAACACACTCACTTTAGTTGAAGTAGCGTATGCTTTGTCATTTTCCATCAAATTTAAATATCTCAATGAAAGATAAGAACAAACCATATTTTAGGCATACTTTAGCCATTTTGCGTTTTTGAATAAGCGGGGAATACCCATGTATTCTTTTGTGAATATTTGTGACTTTAGCGTCAAAATGCTTTTTCCTAAAACGGCCATTTTCTGGTGAAGCAACTAGATGGCACAGTTTGCACATTGTGCCGATTTAACATAATGGATAGCTTTTTACTTTAGGCGAAAAAGGAGCATTTTGAGGTTATAAAAATATTTACTTAATAAAACAAGCAAGATGGAATGGACTTCATACGAATAGTTGGTACTACAGCACAAGAAGTCTTCGAAAGACTTTAGGGTTCAGATAAAATGGTAATTCCCACCTGCTGCACCTGCACCACTGGTAACAGCTAGGTTTTTTTTCCCACCTGTTACCACTGGTAACAAATGGGAAAACTATTCCCACTTGTTACCACCGAGTACTTTAGTGGTAACAGGTGGGAAGAAAAATTCCAGCTGTTACCAGTGGTAACAAATTGGTGGAAACAGGTGGGAATAACCCAGATAAAACAGTATGGGAACGAGCAAGAGAGAAGTACAAAAAAACACGCAGGTCATTTTTAGACTTGTTGTAATTAAGAGACCAAAAAAGTATATTTATATTTTTTTATTTTACTACTTCCACAATTTCAATTGTTTTGGTTTTTGATTCAATACACAAAGTACACAAGGGTAAGCCTGTTAACTAATGTGATTGTTAACTATACATTTAAAATGGTTTTGTATCCTTAAAGTCTAGTATCCGCGCTGTTGGTAACCTAAGCCTCCCTGGCCTTGGCCATTTGAGAATCCAACGTCAGCTGTGAGTCCACCCTGTCCACTACCACTTCCGAATCCTCCATGTCCTTGACCTCCGTGGGACCCTCCCTGTCCGTGACTACCTCCGAATCCTCCCTGTCCTTGACCACTGCCAAATCCTCCCTGTCCTTGACCTCCGTGGGACCCTCCCTGTCCGTGACCACCGCCGAATCCTCCCTGTCCTTGACCACCGCCGAATCCTCCCTGTCCTTGACCTCCGTGGGACCCTCCCTGTCCGTGACCACTTCCAAATCCTCCCTGTCCTTGACCACCACCGAATCCTCCCTGTCCTTGACCTCCGTGGGACCCTCCCTGTCCGTGACCACCTCCGAATCCTCCCTGTCCTTGACCGCTGCCGAATCCTCCCTGTCCTTGACCTCCGTGGGACCCTCCCTGTCCTTGACCACCGCCATATCCTCCCTGGCCATGACCGCTGCTAAATCCAACGTCACCTCCAAAGCTACCCGAGCCTCCTAATCCAGCCTGGCTTATGAATCCCCTTTGGCCATGACCACCCTGACCAAAACCAGAGTCGCCACCGAAGCCACCCTGGCCCTGACCACCTCCGAAGCTACCCTGACCATGACCACCACCGAAGCCACCCTGACCCTGACCCTGACCACCTCCGAAGCCACCCTGACCTCCACGCTGCGGGTATGCTGCACAGAAATAAAAACAGTATGGAATTAACATTGCGAAATTAAGTTATTAGGGCTCTATGCTCAAAGAAGAAACCCTATGGCATCAATATAACTGCATGTTCATCCGTCCGTCGTCCGTCTTAGGTCATAGTCGTTTTCATTAGAGGCTAATAACCTAATAAGTAAGACTAGTACCCATAAAAATAACTTTTCATTCTAATCGTTGTACCTATGTTGTTAAGAACCCTACCTATGCAATCCAACTACCCCTACATTGTGAAATTGGGGGTGAAAACTTATATGGGAGTTCATCTTATGTTGAAGGGGAAAACTTATTAAATTTATATTTTGACAGTTTGCATAAGAAATGTTTTGAGTTCGGCTAGTTATGAAGAAATAAACTAGTTTATATACTAGGTGACACCTAAGACGTAATACAAAATGTTAATTTCCGAATCTACTCATGATTACGATCAACTATTAATATGGGAACAACTTCGAAAACGTAAACACAAAATCGACGTCTCCATACAAATTGTGAAACCAGCTGATTGCTTTTAGTATGGGAGATTCCATTTTTTTCTACCGATTTCGATATTAGTCCCATAGTAAAAGTTGATCGTACTCATGAGCGGATGCAGAAAATAAAATTTTGTATTACGTCTTAGGTATATACCTACTATGTACCTACTGTTGTACAATAAAAAATAGTCTCTAGCGTTTTTCGAAAATCTACCCCTACCTATTTTGATAAATATAGGATTATATTGCATTTGGTTTTGTACAATTTGGTCATGAGCTCATGAGTTTAGGAAAAGCTGTGCATTCAGAAGCCTTTAGTACTTACCGTTGGCCGCAACAGCCAGGGCGAGAACTAAGCACGCGATCTGAAAACAAAAGGAAAGTTGATGAAACTCAAATTTAGTCTAACATGAATAGGGATCGACGTAATTATAGATATTCGACACGTTTGCCAAAAGTCGCTGGTCTGTAGGTTTTTAGGGTTCCGTACCAAAATGGTAAAATAGAAACCCTTATGGTGAGACTTCATCGTTTGTCTGTCTTTCTGTATGTCACAACAGCAGGTTTTCACAGCAACTACAAATAAATGCTATCAACTTGAAATTTGGAATAGTTATACAACTCGCTTGACCGCATCGGTTTTACCTAAGTAAAAAAAAATGAATTTAATTTTATAAATAATTTAAAAGGGGTCCTGAATGGGGGGTTGAAAAATGAAAGTGGTTTGATTATAGCAAATGGGGTGTGTTATATAAAAGGACTTAATCTGCACATTTCAAATCTTTTTTTTACAAATACTTATATAGAAGGAAATTCTCGAATTTAATTAATTAATTAATTTAAACTTATTTACACAAAAGTCAGTAAAGTACAAATCGCGTACCCAAAGTGTGCAAATCGGGCCCTATTACTAACTTATATGTATAGTAGTTATTAAAAAAACGACCGAACAAGTATTTAATATATAAATTAATATATTAACCGCCTGTTTCACAATCGACAAGTAAAGGATATTTGACGGATAAGTTTAGCCCTTTCTTTGTCGTACACTTGAAAATAGACAAGGAGAGAGAGAACTTTATGTGACAGATAAATTTACTTGTCGATTGTGAAACAGGCCCTAAATAAATTAGTTCGTGGTGGATGTCAATTTTACAGAAATCAAGGTACCTGCTATTTACCTATATTTTATTCAGATGAAATATAACGAAAAATCATTTACTGCGGACTATGAATACGAGACAAAGTTTTTTTTTTATATGAAGCAAAAACTTTATTAGGACACAAATAAAATACAGAAAAATAATAAAACTGCATTAGTAAATGTTAACGACATTTTAGTATTATATTTTATACATAGAACAAACCCAATTGATTCTTTGTATATTTCTACTTATAAGAGGTTCAAATTACTATTTTAGATCGAGCTCTTTTTGTTAATACCTAAGTTTCCTAGGGCATAGCGATGATCAAATAATAATATTTACTTACCTTGAAAGCCATCTTGTATGTCTCTTAAAAAATCTTGAAAGCATGCGGTGATGCTAGCTGAGCGCCTTTATATAAGAAGCTTTATCTGTTGAATTTGGAGACCCGTGACCTCGCTCAATTTTGTTTACATACGCAAATACAATTCTGGTTAATACAATAATAAACCTATTTCTCGATATCAATAAATAATATTATATTTTGAGAGTTCTCGGAAATCTATTTCAATTTTAAATTCAGTGGCCGATACCTTGACACCTACCTAAAATGTGCAAATGAGAACAACAACGCCCAGGGGTGTTAATGTCTCGAAAACAACGGAAGGGCGGACCAACGAGCGAAATCGATGCGGCGAGTTTAGGTAGTCCCGTCAGGGTGAACAAAACACATTTTAGCGCGAGCATATTCAATTAAGCAGCCTTATACGTTCGATCCATCTGCAGAAACCATGCTACAATAATAAACCTAATTCTCGATATCAATAACAAAATATTATATTTGGAAAGTTCTCGGAAATCTATATCAATTTTTAAATTCAGTGGCCGATACCTTGATACCTACCTAAAATGACGCCCAGGGGGTTATTCTCTCAAAAACAACGGACGAGTGAATGTCTAAGCGGCGAGTTTAAGTAGTCCCGTCAGTGCGAACAAAACATATTTTAGTGCGTGTATTTTCAATTTGGCAGCATGGTTTCTGCCGATGGATCGAATGTATAAGGCTGCTTAATTGGAAATGCACGCGCTAAAATGTGTTTTGTTCGCTCTGACGGGACTACCTAAACTCGTCGCTGCAATTTCGCTCGTTCGTCCGCCCATCCGTTGTTTTTGAGAGAATAACACCCCAGGACTCGTATGTGCATACATATATACATTAAATCACGCCTGTTTCCCAGAGGGGTAGGCAGAGACCACTTCTTTCCACTTACTACGATCTTGACAAATTTCTTTCACTTCTTCCACATTCATACATCGAGTCACGCACGCACGTCGGTTTCGGGTACTTAAGATTCGGCCCTTTTCCAGTATTTCTCCGATTTGACTCGAAAAAGTACGCCTAGGGCGGCCCCTTCCGACCCGTCCAACTCACTTTCGATCTGTATATCTCTTTCGTCAATCTTCTTTCATCCATCCTTTCCAAATGACCGAACCATCGAAGCATGCCCTTTTCAATCTTAGTCACTACATGTTCTTTTATTCCACATTTCTCTCTGACTTTTTCATTCCTTACTCTATCAATCAGTTTCACACCACATATACTACCTACGCAAAGAGCGCATTTCAACTGCATTTACACGACTTTTATGCTTGTCCTGCCACACCCAACATTCACTACCATATATCAGGGTAGGGGCCAGCACTCCATTGTGAACAGCCAGTCGGGCTTTTTGTGAAACGCCCCTTCTGCTAACAAAGGAGTACAGGGCCCCATTAATTTGATTCCCCGCATTCACCCTCCTCTCGATATCCTTCTAACACTTACCATCTCTTGTAAACACACTTCCCAGGTACACAAAATTCGCTCACTTGTTCGACTAATTCACCATTTATATTTATCGCGCACATAGTCATCTCCTTGTCCTTCTCCATCACCATGACCTTGGTCTTGGCAACATTTACTCTCATCTCCTTTTGCTTAAATCCCTTTCATCACTGTCACCATCTCCTGCAACTCAAGTACCGATGAGGCAAGTATAACTTGATCGTCATACTCTTTCAAATCTCACATACAACTGCCCATGAATAAATTGAACAGCCACGGTGAGGCAACACAGCCCTGTCTAACACCTTTAGAGATATTAAACCAGGCCGAGTATGCCCCATTGATCCTGACACAGGCTCGTATGTATAAAACCTCATACTCGTCCAGGAAGGCTCACTTACTGGTGTTTACAGTAATGTAGTAAAGTCAACAGCATAAGTGATCATTTATGTACCTTGTCACTTTAACGCCGTGTTTGAAATGTTATACCAAATTGTGAAACGATTGAAAGCGACAAGGTACAGAAATGATCACTTATTTATGCTGTTGACTGTACTATAAACATACCAACCTAAATACTTAAATAAACATGAATGTTTGTGTGTTTAATCTTCAAAGCGTCTAGAGTCAGCTACAGAGAAAGTAACCCCTCCATAGAAATTACTATTGTCTGATGTTACCTACTTATCTTCAATCCGAATTTCCGTTTCTAAATACACTGTTTTTTTTGCTATGCTTTCATATCATAAGCCATGATTGCATTTTTTAGAAACCAGTTTTTTCTACAGTTTTAATAAAACGAACAGGGGGGTTATTATGACATAGCTATGCAGTTCTGTTTACGCTGAGAGAAAAGGACAGAGCTATACAACTGATATAGCTGCTGCTGTTTGCTGGGGGGTTATTATGACATAGCTATGCAGTTCATTTTACGGTGAGTGTAAGGGACAGAGCTATGGCAGTTATATAGCTCTGTCCTTTTCTCTCAGCGTAAACAGAATTGCATAGCTATGTCATAATAACCCCCCAGTTCATTTTACGGCGAGTGTAATGGACAGGGGGGTTATTATGACATGGCTATGCAGTTCATTTTACGGTGAGCGTAAAGGACGGAGCTATGGCAGTGACATAAGTCTGTCCTTTTCTCTCAGCGTAAAATGAATTGCACAAGTACGTCATAATAACCCCACAGAGATATAAATACTACATAGCTCTGTCCCTTTCTCTGAGCGTAAACAGAACTGCATTGCTATGTCATAATAACCCCCCAGTGGGGTTATTACGACGTATCTGTGCAATTCATTTTACGCTGAGAGAAAAGGACAGTTATGTAACATGTAACTGCTATATCTCCGTTCTTTATGCTCACCGTAAAATGAACTGCACAGCCATATCATAACCCCCCTGAACGGTTCTATAGATGATGATAATCCGGATCCCTTTGTCACCAATAAACTTGTTTTATCGAATTTCGACGGTCAGAAATGAATGCTCATAAGTACCTACCGATATTCATAAAAATTGAAAAGTATAACGCTTAATAATTCCAACATTTATCCATGACGTTAAACATTATTGTATTCTTAAGCGTTATTTTGATATCTAAAACGTTCAACGGCATCTTCTTAATAATAATTCAGGAATATTTAATTTCAACGTTAGTTATTAACATTTTATGTTTAACAACTTTAGTCCCTATAATGGCTATTACAAGTGATATTATTATATTACCTTTAGCAATATGTAATGTATTTTTTCTACTCCTGTACTTTTATTAGTCTTTTACATAGTCACGAACACTATTATAAGAACATAGATAATATGACTTCAGAAAAGTCTATAACTCTATTCCCCATAACAGCTCTCGGTGTCGTAAAGTCGCCCTAACGATACGCCACAGATTAGGTACTAAGTGTAGCCTGTTAATCATATTTTAACGATTGTGAAATAGGACTATAAAACACCTAATGTTTTGAGAAATGATTTCAGTTATCTGATTGGTCGATTTTAAAATAGCTGTATTCTGATTGGTTGATACGAATTACAAAGTTTTTTTAAAAGATTTAAATTAGTTAAAGAGAAACACGTACCTAAAAGAACCTATCGTTCCGTTTGACAGTCGATGTGTATTGTGATTGGTGGATTTAATTTAGTGAAGTATTCTGATTGGTCAAATTAAAATGTTTTGGAATTGTAAATTTCCATTCCGTCAATTTAAAAACAAAGTAAACCATAGACACATATTTTGTCATTTTCTTGTTTCCCGCTCGTTTGTTGTTCTTTACTTCGTTCGTTCGTTTGTAAGTTTTTTCGCTTAATTTTGCATTTCATTTGAAACCTAGTCGTAGAAAAAGTATTGTATGCAACGGTGTATAACTAAGTCAAAAAACACTCGTGGCGCTTTCCTTTACGATGTTCGCCTTCGGCTCACATCGTAACTCACGCCACTCATATATTTTGACCTCTCTTATACAACTATTGCATAAACTACTATAATACATTACGACAAAGTAATTAATTTATTATGGTGAAAAAAGTTATGGACTGAAAAAATGGAACTTTAATTTTATGGGAGACTATACAGATCCATTTATCCTTTAAGGGCTAATTCGACCAAACGAGAAAAAGGTCTCATACGTAGATTAAACGCCGACTTCGTATTAACTAATCTCGGAGTAAGTCTTATTCCAGTTTTGGTCGAATCCGCCCTAAAACATACTGAAAATGTAACGGTCTTAGAAAAAAAATGCGCTTCTTTTCGTAACATGAAAATTTGACAAATCAAACAGTCGGGACTCCCGATACACCTTTCTATGTATGCAACTGACTATACATAGGATAGGATCGTGCTACAAAAAAAGGCATTTAAATTTTTAAATTATATTTAATAATTTTACATGTTTACAAATTATTAGTTTTTTCAGAGAAAAGTAATCCGTGGGTATTGCGTTATAAAGTGTCATAAAGTCATATAAGTCCTCGAGAGTCGAACATAAAAATAAAAATAGTCAACTTAAGGGACGACCAAATTTTAGGCCACATTATTAGGGCCACATTAATTATCATCATTTATTACTTATTAGGTTCAACAGAGATGGGTAAATGGATACTTGGAAATTTGACTCCTAGGATGAATTAGGTCAAGGTAATTCCTAAAAAGTCTAGTATCCGTGTTGCTGGTATCCGCCGTAGTGAGGAAGACCTTGTGTGGGTCCTGCATGAGCTCCAAATCCTCCCTGAGTCCCAGGAACACCCTGGCTGTATCCTGACGGAATACCGAATCCTGCCTGACCTCCGGGAACGCCCGGGCCGTATCCTGGTGGAATACCGAATCCTCCCTGACCCCCAGGAGCACTTTGACTGTATCCTGGTGGAATACCGAACCCTGCGTTGCCACCGGGAGAGCTCTGAACGTACCCTGACGGAATACCGAATCCGGCCTGGCCTCTAGGGACGCCTTGGCCGTATCCATGTGGAATACCGAATCCTCCCTGACCCCCAGGGGCGCTTTGACTCAACCCTGGTGGAATACCAAATCCTGTCTGACCTCCGGGACCACTTTGAACGAATCCTGCTTGACCACCGGGACTGCTTTGACCAAATCCTATGTGCCCACCGGGGCCGCTTTGGGCAAAACCTGCCTGGCCACCGGGACGGCTTTGGCCAAAACCTGCCTGACCACCGGGGCCGCTTCGGCCAAATCCTCCCTGTCCTCCGGGACCACTTTGGCCAAATCCTGCCTGACCATGGGGGCTATTTCCGCCGTAAGGTCCTTGAAATTCTTGGCCTCTCGAATCTTCATAGTAGCTTCGACCGTTCTGAAGACCAGCAGAACCTTTTGCGCCATAACCTTCCGGGTATCCTAGAAAACAAAAGTATTTATAAGATACTAGCTGTCCGTGCCGGGGCCGCCCATGTATAATTACAAAAAAAAAAAAACACGATTATTCAAATCGGTCGAGCCATCTCGAGTTATAGCGTGACCAAGGAAAACAGGGATTCATTTATGTTTATATAGATAATAGGTTATAGCAGTTTTTTTTATTTAAGGTGATTAGGGGGTTTAATATGGTATTCGCTATGCAGCATATATTGGTTCATCAGTTTAGGCCTTAGCACGCAGCATTGTCTAGCCGCATGCGGTTTCAGAATCGGAAAAAAAAATGAATGGTCTCCAGGGTGTCCCTTACAAGAGTCCGCACTTGCACGGACTGAAATCCGCACTTCGATCTCGTAAGCGGTTATGCAGTTTCAGCAAAGCTGAAACCCGTAACCGCAGTGCGTGCTAAGCCATGTTGAGGACTCACCGAAAGCCGTAGCAGCCAGGAACACCAATAAGCACGCAATCTGAGAAAAAAAACGACATGTCAACCAAACAGTTGAAATCGAGTTAAAACAACACAAATATTTTTTAACGGTATCATAAATAAGTTTCTGTCAAAAATAAAACTTTTGGGACAAGCTTTTATTGCCGACTGTACTTATTTGTGCACGGTCGTCATCTACTTATCAAGACGATTCTAACCAGCCCTAATACGACGTGTTTATCATGTGTAATTTAGGAGTTCCTATGACCACCCTGAGTGTCTATCATCAGGCCAACTCCATGATACTATATTATTGTATTGTCATCAGAACCAATGGTGTATGCAAATTTTCAGCTTTGTCGACAACCGGGTAGTGGTTCAAATTTAACTTGCAAGATTTGACCCTTACATACGTACATTGGAAGTTAAATAAAAGTTTTTAATGAAAAGCATATTAAATCGCATTTTGTAGGTCTTGGTTCGATGCTAGGTACTTTCATACGTACATTCCCTTAAGGAATACGTCGTCAAAGATGTTACAGACTAACCCAATCCGTGATTGTGCCTACCTAAACCAGATGTACTATCAGCCCAATGGAACCCTGACCCACCATAGAACGGTGTCACAGTGACATTATAAAACAATTTGTTTGACACTTCTTAGACTTGAATCATAACGTCTCTGTGACACAGTTCTATGGTGGGTCAAGGTTCCAATGGTCTGATAGTACGAGCAAGGACATGCTACCTTACCTAACCTGCTAATGTGCGTTCCCAATATTCAAACTTTGCGATAGCCGTTATCAACGTTTTTAACAAACTAAAATACTTATTATCTTAAAGTCAAAGGCGGATGGTGATGCTCGACCGTGCCAAGGCCATAGATACAGCTGCGTAATCTTTTTTTTCTCCTACGGGTCAATTAGACTTGGGTCACAATCTCGACAGTCCACTGGACCGTGTTTGCGTTAAAGAATAAACACCCTTTACATCCAGTCCACCAAAACCATTCAGACTCGATGCACAGTCGATCAAATTTGCTGCCTGCCATATTAAGTTTATTCACACTTTTTAAAACAAGAAGGTCGATAAGTTCTTCGACTTTCAAAAGGGTTGGCTTTAGCGACATTTTAATTTGAAAAAGTTGTGTTAAAACTGAAGGACTGTAGACCAGAGGCAATGTTAATTCGAATATACGATATTGACATAAAATTTTGACAGACTTACAATTGTTAACACTAAGTTAATTTAACCTTGCCGTGGCAAACAAAGGATAAAACAACAACGCTTTAAAATTTTCAGAAATAGCCACAATATTAACTCACCCAGAAATTTAATTTCCTGTTAGTTATACATATCTAAATTTTAGTGAACCACTGCAACAAAAATAAACAACACTTACTTTGAATGCCATCTTGTGATATGTTATTCTGTTGAGAATACTTGAAATTATGCGTGATATTCGTATTGCAAGCATTTATACGAGTGTTATCAGTATAACTTGAGCCTTCGATCTCGAGAATTTTGACATGAGAATTTATACCAGTACATTATAGTAATCAAAGCCCTGATTAGTTCACAAAGTGACATCACGCGCTTGTTGACACTGTTCTCAGATTACTAATGAATAAGGTCAAACGCAAACCCATTATTGAAATAAAATATCTATTCTAGTACATTTCCAGTATTCAGTTCCAGAAAAGAAAGGCTCTTTATTATGTTCTGGTGGAAAATAAAAATTGGCAAGAGCACGTCGGACCAGGTTCAGTCTCGGGCCAACGCTGTTAAGTACAAAGTTACAAATATAACACTATCTCGAAAAACAACAAGGATGATCGAATATTCTATTTAAAGTTTTTTAGTGCTGTCTTCTTACTCTAATTATGGCCGAACCCCATATTCTAACCGCAGACAGATAGGCATACTTCGGAATAAAATTTGACATATTTTGTATGGCGAAATGTCAATTTTTGACCCGAAGTCCCTAAGCCTTATTTGTCCGCGGATTGAATATGGGGTTCGGCCGTTAGTCTGTCTTTCTTAGATGATATTTAGTAGGTATGCCCTATACTCAAAAATAAAGTAAGTCTACTTAGTCGTAATAGTTTTCCTTTGAAAATCGTTATATTTGCTTCATTTAAGATATTTTCTAAATTTTTAGTACCTATTTATAGTTTTTCTTGAAAGACCCGTTACTCGAACTAAAGTGGCACTTTTAAGAATTCATTGTTATCCTAAACGGTCTTTCAAAGGTAAATAAGAGCTATCAAAACGTTGACAACACGGTAACAGATCAAAAGTAATATTGTTTGTTGTGGTTTGTGGTAGAATACAGGCCTTATCGAGCTCCAGCAGAGTTAAATCCGTTAAAAATATTTCGCCCAAACTGCAGAAACCTACATGTAACATTCTTGACAAAGTCTCTTGCTAATCTAGACTTTGTATGCCAACAGTGAATCATGCTGAGAGTACTCGTACAGTCACAAAACAGAATTGTTGAGCCACTTGCCACTATTTACGTTAATATTTTGGCCGTGTAATGGAAATTGGGTTGAGTCGGTTATACTCGTATGTCCAGTATGTTACTCGGCTATATTATGAATTCTAGCGAGTGGCTTCACGTTCCCGTGTTGCCACTGTACGTAAGTGTTACGAATTTGCTTTTAAAAATCAATCAATTATTGTTTAATTAACTTGTTTTACAGCATGTATTGAGACTCCAAAGCATGAACATGTAAAATGGTTAATTGGTTATAAAAAATTCGCTGTGCCCTGAAACTGAATGTAATTAAAAAAAGAGTATCAATAAAAATATTATTTTACGTTATGGTACAGAGTGGTGGGTCAGAGTTACGGCTCTCTGTTGATACTGGTAATAATGATCAAAATACCAAGAAACCTAAAACAACTTTCCTTTCGCGTACCTACGTTAATTTGATTTAGTCTTGGGCCAGTTGGAACCAGCAGCACTGCACGAAAATACTTACATAAATATAACTTACTTTCTTCACCTGTTTTTAACTTAAACAATTAGCTCTCTAAAAGTACGTGTTAGACAACTTT
>OZ014454.1:10952799-10988646 GCA_963966035.1 Acleris laterana | reverse complement strand
CGGCGGCCTGAGCCCTCTGCAGATTGGCGACGCGAGCCGCGTTCAGAGCGTTGGCGTTAGCGATGGCGTTAACCTGGCCGGCGCGAGCGGCGCCCTCGGTGTTGCGGGCACCTTGGATCTCGGCGGCGGCGGCATTGCCGATGTTGGCGGCCTGCACGGCCTGCGCGTTCTGGATGGCGCTGAGCTGCGCGGCGCCGACGGCGGCGGCATTGTTGAGCGCCTGTCCGTTGCCCACGAGCGCGCCGCCGCCGATCAGCCCGGGCCCGCCGGCCAGCAGCGCCGGCCCGCCGCCGATAAGGCCTCCGTTGATGAGTCCGCCGTTGATCACGCCGCCATGACCAAGCCCACCGCCGTACCCGTGACCCACTGAGTAGATACCGGATTGCGCTGTATGGGAATCAGCGACCTCTTTCTTCACACCTGGGAGAAGTCAACAAATATCGATATACCTATACTAAAGAAAACTATTAGAGAGTATTCTCTAATAACGACTTGAATTTTAAACCACTTTTATATCTCACCTTCTCCGTAAGCTCCATACGCCAATGCGATGACAAAGAGAATCTGAAATTTTATATTTTATTGCAGTATTCATTTTTACAGACATATAATTTGCGATTCTCGTCTATGATAACAGACGCTTTAACATCTTAACATCTTACCGTAAAACGGGACATCGCTTTGGTATTTGTTTGCGTGCGCTACGATACAACTCCGGATCAAGCCGTAGAATGTAATAATGCCTTCCACTAATTCGCTTACACTTTTATACTGAACCGAAAATTATTTACATCAATTTACAATGCTGATACCTGGTCATTTGCATACTGCAGCTGAAAAAACTGCGTGTGCGGCGGGGCGCGCGGGCGGCCGTAACGCCCCGCCGGGCGGCAACCGAACAGATGCGACGCTGCGGAACCAGGTGTAGGTGCCGTCTTGATTCCACCCAAAATATACAAAGGTAATTCCGAAAAAGAAGAATTCTAATTTCTCCCTTTGAAAAATATAGGTAACCACATAAAGGTTCATGGTGAGGAATCCAATACTTTATATGAAACCAAAATGCACGCGCTGAAACTATTATGCAACACGATTAAGTTATGAAAATGGGGCTTCCAAACTTGCGAACTTATTTTTCACAAGCTGCATAATCCCAGATACATAGCAACAATTAATCATATTGCAAAATTGGATGCATTAGTGTGCATTAGTGTTGTGAGTGCAGTGATGCACGTTGCACAAGGCTGACGCAACCGGGTTGACCGCGCGGACCGCTTGTCAAATCGATCCATTGCGCACTTTATACCGGTAAAAAAGCATTAGAATGCGTGTATATGTCAGGTTCCGTCACCGTCACATTTCTGGGAAATGGGATGAACTGGGTAGTGAAATTATATTATTTACAAGTGGAACTGGTATGGATTTTTCGGTGCCCCGGTTTTTGCAAATTTGAACAAAAGAATAATTGCTTATTTTTATCATTATACGATAATTGTAATTGCCAAAATTAACAGTCAGAAAGATTGCCGGATGCTTTGAAGCGAAGAAATTTACTTTTTTCCGACAAGCAACATGCTGTTTAACAAGTTCTTCTGTTGTACGAATACCAATGTAACTGGAAGTATTGTCTAATTGCTGGGTGGGTAAAGTATACTAAGTGTACACATTCTGGATGCATGCATAAAATTCTGTAATCTTCATAGCTGGTTTGGACGACTTTGCTGTGGGTAGTAACCTAAAACTAGGTCAGATTACTCAGGGTTCGCTTCGCATTGGCCCCTAATTTGAACCTATCACGCAAAACGAGCATATCATTCGATTGCGTGTCATTGTTAATCGAGGATTAATTAATAGTTATTAATCATTTCCTTTACAAATTGCTATTTGGCCTCATGTAATTTATTTGGGACTCTTGGAATAACCATTCCAATTGACATTTATGACACTATTTACTAACACATCATTACACCACTTACTTAAATATTCATCAATTATTATCCTGTTCTAACGTAGCATTTTATAATCTTTTAGTTTTGCTGTAATTAAAAGTTATTAACTATATCATTACAAGCATTAACTCATTCGGCTGGGCAGACCATAATTTTACAATGGGAACCCGGCTTACCGACTCGCATTCAATAAGTCAGATTTCTTTATAATTCTATTTACAATTCGTTCATATTTTCGGTGGCTGTTGCCTCTTAAATATGTCGTGTATCAGCCTGTCACCACATCAAACACTTTTTTACCAAACTATTAATATAAGTGCAAGCATTATGAACGGCTCGCTGCGCTGGCGACTCCACCCTCGCGACTAGTGAAGCTTGCAATACGTGAGCAATTGCCTCATTACCAAACAATAATTAGTTAATCGTATTAAGCGGTATTATTGTAACACTAGGCCCAGTCGAATAATTACAACTGGCTTGAAGTTGAAATAAAGTCATTATTCGAGGACCGCGAAATAGCTCGGCTATTGGGAAATAGTAAATTTTATTATTGCTGTAGTAGAACATACTGGAATTCAGCTGAAAGCATCATCGTGGCAGAGTCCTACGTCACATCACATTGTGCCCCTTGTTATAAGAATATGTATTAGTTAAATGTAAAGTCTTATGTAGGGAGTCTTTTCCGGGTGGTAGGACCTTGTGCAGGGTGCGTCCGGATCGCTACCACCATCTTATCCATTAAACTACCGCCAAACAGCAGTGTTCGCATTGTTGTGTTCCGGTTTCGGGATAAGACAGCCGGTGAAATATAGAGGCATTCCATCTTAGTCCTCAGGGTTGGCAACGCATTGGCAGTCTTAGGATTGCATTGCAGTCTTGTGAATGCGAATGTCTATGGGTCACAGTTTTCACTTACCATCAGGTGACCTGTGTGCTCGTTTGTGTGCTCTATGCCATAAAAAAATAAAAAAATAAATTACCGCGAATTTTTGATTGATTGAAAATATGGTTACAGAATTATCATCAAGAATTCTGTAGCTCTGCCTACCCCACTCTGGGATTACAGGCATGAAGGTATGTATGTTTATTGTTTGATTGATTGGGAACTGTTTTTATACAAAAAAAATCTCGATGGATACTTATGTATACTGAAGCAGACTGAGAAAGCAAGATAAATACAGACTTTTCCAACAAAATCAAGTGTCATATAAATTATTCACTAACTACTTACATACATGTCGTTGTGTTCGACGAATGCTTAGTAAGTTTTAAACTTGAATTACAGACTTGAAGTTTTGGACATCTCTGCTATGTATTAGCTCGATGAATGGTCAAATGACCTTAGAGTCATAGGTATCAGGGGAACTAGATATAGTCGCCTAACTATCGGAATTACAAAACTTTAATAGTTATCGTCCTATTCCTCGGTCACCAGACTACAGTACAGTGTCACCAATAGTTTTGAACTCTTGACGTTAGTGGTTCAAATATTTTTGAGCTTATTGTAGACTTCAATATATTGAATGGTGACTGTACACGGCCTCCATTACCGCAGCTCGTTAACGATGCGTTTTTAAGCACAAATCCTTAAAAGAAGGTAAGTATATAATTAATTAATTCATACAAATGTATTCAGGCAATTTACTAATTTATTTAACTATAAATAATTATGATTTTGGAAACTCATGCGCAGGCGGCGTCGTCGACCCTCTGCAGCATCGGGGGGGGCGCGGGGTAGAAGCGCGGGGGGAGGGCGTACCTGCGGGACAAATAATTATCAATTAAATACATAATTCAAACTCGTAAGTGAAAAATCATACACAATAAGTAGGTCCGTTGTCACTTGTCCCACTCTTCGTCGCATCTGGCGCCAGAATAATGGTGGTTCTTACCATCGATTTTACCAAACTGGAATAATACTTAATCACATATTTGGCGATTAATCTAGGCATAAGACCTTATTCCCGTTTTGTCGAATCCGCCTTTAACGAAACAAATTAAGCTGATGACTGCCAAGAATATAGACGTAATGTTGTACGAGTAGCCAAAGGCACATTACGTCTATCTTCTTAACTGTCTGCTTACTGACTTAGGTAGGTATTTCATCTTAAAACACATCACAATCACACTTTAATCTCGTCTCATTTTTGAAGTTATTTCGTTTTCAAAATGAAGAAGTCAACAACGACTAAGCAGCGAAACAAAATAATGTGTCAAACTACCTACGAACTAGGGCATAGTTGATAAACTCTAATTTCAGGAACGCGTTTGTTTTGGCGTCCGTATCTTCCGAGATAGCGTTACACGGAATAGTTTAATGCGTGACCCGCACGATACCCTGCTCTGGTCCCCGCCGACCACAGTACACGTAACACGACGTATTATCAAGTGCAGATACCGTTGTATTTCAGGCATTAAGCGCTTGGTGCGACCGACCGGTAGCTCACGTTAATAATATATTTGATAACGATATCTTCCGCCAAAAGCATTTTTCACTAGGTACTCAGAGGCCTCAGCGGGCCTGATATTGCTGCATCTATATCGCGTGCAATATGTGGATAAAGCATCCGTCACTCTCGAAGTTATTTACGAGTCAGAAGGTGACGGATGCCTTATCCAAACTTTGTCATGCGATACACGCAGCCATATTAGATCCCTATTCTCGTTCGTAGCGATAAACGAGGTCAAATGGCATCCCACATTTTCAGTAATAGAAAAGAAAAACGTTAGTAGAGTTTGCATCTTGGCTACGGCCCCAGCAGAGTTTGCTCGGTCTCTAAATTTAAGGTGTCTACGCGAAAATAAACTTTTTTTTATTGATTTGACGACAAGGTAGCCTTAGTTGGTGTGACCCTCCTACGAAGCTAGCGGGGGTTCAAATCCCGGGGGATTTGTGTGATGAGGGCAAGTATTTGTACCAGAGTCTTGGATGTTTTCTATGAATTAAAGTATATATTTTTTGATATATATTCAAATTTATCGTTGTCTAGTACTAGTAAGCCTTGAGCTTAGTTAGGGGCTAGGTCAATTTGTGTGAGATCTGTCCCCTGATATTTATTTATAATCCAAAGTAAACCATTTTAAAAAACAAATTTTATCCATCTTGCATTTTATGAACATTTAGAGCATTATTTTATCAATATATGTAGACCGTAACAGGGGTTAAGCTTGAACTGTTCGATTGAGGAAGCCCACCTTTTCTGTCTGAGAGAAAAGAATCACGAACCTAGGTACTAAGTACTGAACTGTGGCATCGACGAGAATATAGCAACATGAGCAAAAGCAAACGAAACGAATATTTTTTTCCTTTATGATTGAAATTTCGCTTCCTTAATTCCTTTATGATTGGTTAACTACAGTGAATAAAAATTGGTATTGCCTAGAGACAGTAGAAAAACAAAAGGCGCTCTCGATGCAATTGTTGCATATTAACCTTATGAGCGTCACGGTCGACTGCAATTACGTTCCCCAGACATCAGGACAGCATGATGCCGACGGAAAATGCATGAAACGTAGAATAAATCACTACTAAATATTTGAGTATCCGATAACATTAACAAGGTTAAAGATCCTCAAACTAATAGTGCTGGTAATCCTGGAACCGCAGGCGGCGAGAATAAAATGTTTCGCTCGCTAATGATCATACCAACTAGTTGGAGAATGGAGACTCTAGCCAACGATAAACCGTACTCTTAATGTGATGGATTAATTACCCACGATTCGGTGCTTATTTGTGCATGAATATTGCGATGGTAATGCTTTTAACATGATTCCCTCTTAGTTGACAAAAATAATACAATAGTTATAATATTAGTCATACGAACAAAGCTGATACTAACAACGGAAAGTTCTTTAGTAATTTAACTAACATCTTAGTTGACGTATCCGTCTTGTTGGGCGGTATGGAATCAAGACAACAATCACAATCTTTTTAGCGACCAAGTTAACACGTTAATACTTACTGGTAGACAATGGGTGCCCTGATCTCGGCCGGGATGGGCTGGTGCAGCGACTGCAGCGCGGAGCTGACCATCGCCGCCTTGTGCTGTGCCACCCCCCGCGCCGAGCTCCACAGCGACGAGAGGCTGCCGAGGATAGAGGGCAGGCGCGGCGCGGCCGGCCTGTACGTCCTGACTGACACCGTGTCGGCTGGGACCTAGGAAGTGCTTAGCTGAATTAATTAACAGTATACTGTGAAGAGAGACAGGTGTGAGACTGAAGAAAATTTAGATGGGAAGAAGGAGACTGAGGAAAATAGAGAGGGGAGTGAAACACACGTTTCTTACGCTGGCCTATGATGGGCCATCGTGTTGATGGAGCATTAAAAGTAGTGCGCGCATATATCTTAAAATTTGCAGTCTGTTACCGCAAAGCAGACTGCGCTATTACCAGGGTTATATCATTGAATACAATAACTTCACTTGCGTCTGTTTTGCTGTCTATAGTATTTTCAATCGATGAAGACGCCCCTAACTAGGAGATACCAAATTATTAGCATCCATCAAAAATATCGGCTGGTTTTCTCCTAGGATCTCCAGGATTGTGCTACATACATCTATCGATTGAATACATTGTTTGACATTGATACTACTAAAACGGGATGTCACGCCCAATAACTGATAACCCGAATAGTTAATAGTTTGTAGTTAGTAGGTAATAAAAAAATATATATTTCTCACAACTAATCTCTAAAGTTGTCGAATAATCAAGAAACCATCCTTTAATTTAAAACTTACTCGGTTGTTAAATATTACCGTGTATTCCACTGAGGGCTGCTCGAAGAGAATCGGCTGTTCCACAATCACCGGATCAGGTTGCTGCACCAGCAGTGGCAAAACGGGCGGCAGGTTTTGCACTGCAAAGTTGGCAGCCTTGGCAGCCAGCGCTACCGCACCCTTCACGGCTGCCCCTTTAGCAGCCAGAATGGCTGCCCCTTTGAGTGCTGCGCCTTTAACAGCACCTGCAGAACAAAATGTTTTAAGTTAAAGATCGTCCACAATAACACTAAACGTCCATATGTAAAGTAGAGGCACCACCGGAACACAACCCAATTCAATTTATTTCACCCAATTCTACTAATAGTATGATCATCTAACTGTTTGAACAAAAATATTCTAATTAGTTATGCTGTCGTAGGAACCGACGGAGATCCGGAACTTCTATCTCTTGGTGCTTTGGCCCTTTGGGCCTGCTATAACATGAGCCTAACCTAAACTCCTCTTAGAATTGGAAAACCTGCTTTACCAAAAGGTTAGTCTAGCCTGTATGACTAATTAGTTAGAAAGTTACCTTTGATGGCGGCTCCCTTAAGGGCCAGTGCGCCCGCGCCGAGGAGCGCCGCGCCCTTCACCGCGCCGACGGCGGCCGCTGCCTTCAGCACGTGCAGGCTGCCGAGCGCCGGCGGCAGCGCGCACGAAAACACGGCGAGCTGGACACACACACAATGACCAATTAAATAAATGGTAAGTTTACACGAGCTTAGTAGCTAATACTTAGTACTTGTCACTTACACTAATAGCCAATGTGTAAACATGCCGATTAGTGTTTAGTATTAGTGTTTGCGTACAGTGCAAGTGAATAAAATTCGATCTTATTTACTTAGCGACAAGTCAATACCCCACCGCAATTTACTAAGCATTTGTCGCTTTCTGACCATGTATAAACAGCTACGACAAGTGCTTAGAGATAAGTTGTTGCTCAAATGTCTGGTCACTAATAACTTTTTAACTAATTCTAATGTGTTAATGGTTCCTTCTCACTTGTCACTATGCAGGTTAGGACTAAACCATTAGTACTAATGACAAACACTAAGGCCGTGTAAACCTAGCATAAAATACACTAAGTACATGAGTCCTAAACTAAGATCTCGCTAGGCTTGAACTCTCGGATCTAAATACTTTAATTTTTGATGCACTTAAAACGCCCGTCATAATGACAGCGACAAGCCACGAGATAGAAATAAATTCAAAACTAATCATTGTTTTCTGCGACGGGGTTGTAAGCTCAACCAGAAAATTAGTTAACTGTACTAAATAGGCACTAGACACCAATGTGGATACCTATAGATACCTATAGATTTTTAATTGGCATGATAAAGGCAGACGAAAACACAAGACACCTAAGCACTAAAGTGCTTAATAATTTCTCTGCTAGAGGTACTGTACATACTCGTACTTGTACAGTACAGCGGGATTTTATAAATATAAGAAAAACCACAGATATTTGACAGAAAACCCGGAAAAATATTCTTGAAATATTTAAGTAGAAGTTAAATCTGTACAAAGTAAAAGTAAAATAAAATTGTTTGAGTACTTACGGAAAGAATAAACAGCCTTAGTTGCATTTTGGTAATTGGTATTTCTCGTCGTTTGCTGACACTGCACTGACTCCTCACTGTCAAGGTGAAGGGCATTTATTCGACCTAATCCACATAGTTGCAAAACAAACTGGTTGCCGAAATGCTAAGCACGTCTATAAGCCTGTTATATTAATGGATCTTTCCCAAAGACAAGTTTTAATCGACTTGCGGCATTTTAATGCAGTATTTAGTCGCATTTTAATGGACTTGATCTCCGGTTTAATAGAGTATTGTTGTTGGTGAATCACCCACTTGGGCCTTTCCGCGTGAACGTATTACTGTAAGATAAGGATCACAGAAAAAAGGTGGTAGGTATAATTGATAATAATGTACAGGGTATTTCAGAATAGCGTAAATAATATGATACAAAAAAGTCCCCTTTATAACTATCCAGTAAATGTATTTAATCTTTGAACAAATAGACATACACCATTAGATTCTTAGCTGATAATCGTAATTTGCTATTCCAAACAAATATTGGTTTTAATCAGTAACGTAAATGTTTACTGAATTGTTCATTCAACGTTAATCCAAAATGTCAATGCTTATGAATTAGACTTTGTACTGCAAAAACGATTATCCAAGGAGGTAGGTAACTATAAAAGTGTCGCATTTAATGAAGGTTTTAAAATTGTGCAACAGTACCTACGTTATATATGTATATGTATAAAAACAACGAAGGGTGTAATTATTAAAATGAATATCAGATAGTTTACATACATATTATAGGTAAATTATTTCACCCGCGTCGGAATTGCATAACACGAAGATATCCAGCGTCAAAGTTTACATCAACAATCAATATTATTTGTTTTTTAATTCCGTATCAACTCAGTGTGTATAATATATCTTGGCCTGGATACTTGACCCGGTGCATGCGTACTAAGACAGAGGGCTAAAGCCGGGTTTTAAGATAACTTCATTGATTCTGGATTCAGATTAAATATACTAGACCGGTAATTACCTATGCCTTGCTACCTTCTTTATATACAATCTGGAAAATTGGTTATTATTCGAGAAATACCTGAAGTAGATACCCACATTGGGATAATTTATCGGTTACCTCCCATCTCTAACTGCCGAACTCAGAGACGCCAATTAAATTTAATGCTTGTTTAGTAACGCTTTGTCTTATTCTATTGCTTTAGCAAAGAATGTGACAACAGCAATTTAATCAAGCATTAAATTTAATTGACGTCTCTGAGTGCAGAAGTAAGTGTCAGCTCAAGCAATGAACTTATAATATAACTTATAAAAATGTCTTTTAGATAATTGCTTGTCCCCGACCGCAGTTAGTTTCCTAATATTCAAGTTATTTTATATTTATATTATTTGTGTTACTCAATTAAGACTGCGCCGAGCGTACGCCAGATGTACAGTGGAGCCCTCATTACTTTTATTGCGTTTTCTAATAAACTAAAGTATTTTCTTGAAATTGGACGAAATGTTTTTGTACTCCAAATGAAAACACAACTTATCAACCACCTGCCACCTTTTCCTGTTAAGCTGACTACTCAAAGGGTTATTGTTATTAAAGTTTGTTACGTATCCCATAAATTGTGTTTTTACTTGCGCTACAAAAACGTATCGTCTGACTGCAAGGAAATTCTTTAGTTAATTAAAAAACACAATAATAGTGGCCACTTTTGTCCGTTAAGTTGATGACTCGAAGGTGAATTGTTATTAAACTATGTGATATACCCTAAAAGGTGTGTTTTCATTTGTAGTACAAAAACTTACCGTCCAATTTCAATAAAATACTTTGGTTTATTAGAAAACACAATGAAAGTAATGAGGGCGCCACTGTACATCTGCGTACCTACGCTCGGCGCTCTCTTAGGTATATCAATAAAATACTCATATAAGTAATAGAACTGGGCCTCTATTCGTCACGGTAAAACCATATCGATCGCTTCTGAGGTGTGATCGTATTGTATTTAACTCGGCCACCATTACAGTCAAGTAAATAAGAGCTATCAAAACGTTGACCATACGATAACATGTCAAAAGCAATATGGTTTTTACTAAGTAAGTAGAATATAGGCCCTGAAGATGGCACGGGTCCGAAACCGAACAATAGAGATACAAAACTGTACACTTGGTGTCACGTCACTTGACGGCGTATTTGTCTGTAAAAATTGGTCAAATACTTCACTGATGTGAATTTGTCACGATTCTAGCGCAGTAGACCGACACCTCGAGCTGGTGCTAATTGGTCCGAATTCTGTTCAGAGAAAACTGTGGAGGCGTCGATGTTTAGGATTTAAAATATCGTATAAAAGAATAATTAAAATTGACCTTAAATTGATATCTTTAAGCGTGAGATTGGTTTAAATAAATGTAGGCAAATTCGCACAAATAACCTAATCCCAAACTAAACTCTAGGGTTGAACTATGGATACTAGACAACCAAACATGAATTATACTTATATTGCATTGGCATGAAAAACATGTTTTGGGTTTATTTGTACATCTATTTCAATCGCTCAGTATTAACCTATTTAACCGAACCCGAAAGACTGTTTAAGACCTTGTGCAATGTTTACAAATAGACAAATAGGTATCTACTTGAACAGATAGAAAACATACAAAACTCAGGGATCAATGCTGAGAATCGAACCCGCTGGCTTCGTCAAACATTTGATGTTTCATTGTAACGACTACAAATTTTATTACAAATAATATAGGTAATTAATAGTAATTAACGTAACGAGTAGAAACGAACCATCAGACAGGGATTGTAACCGGTTACAAATAAACCGGTATTTATTTAGGTTAAACCGGTTAATTATTTGGGTTACGTTCCAACGAATTGGTTACGCTCACAGGGAGCGAAATGCATTTACCGGTTATAACCGGTTAGAGAGCGCTTCCGTCATTCACCCTTGTCTCGGCTCACACGGAAGGAGCGCTCTCTAACCGGTAAATGCATTTCGCTCCCTGTGAGCGTAACCTTTATTATGGGTTAGGCTCTAATAGTGTGGCTTTAACCGCTACGGAAAATAAACCGGTTTTCAATCCCTGCTATCAGACGATCCCTTTCTCTCCACCGTAATTACGCGATAGCAAAAGCGCGCACCATTTTTTTTTAATTGAACCTTTATCTTCAAAACTAAATATGCTAAGCACCCATTTTAATTCTTGGCATTCTTGACAATGGTGTCAGAAAAATCAAGCAGGAAAACAGTGGCTTTTTATGTTAAATTATAAATATTTATTACTAATACGTTGGAAAAAATATCATTGTTTACATAGTTATTCTGTACTCGGAATCCAAGCCTAATAAACAAGTTGATATTATAGTTTGTTTTATCCGCATTATTTTTAAGAACCGATAAGGAAAGAAATTAATAAGATAATCATGATGTAAAAACAAGTAAGTACAGCCCCTGTAGTATCCAAGTGTTTTCCTGAGTTTTTTTCTTAGTACAGGTACAGGTACTAATATTATAAAGCGGAAGAGTTTGTTTGTTTGTTTGTTTGCTTGAACGCGCTAATCTCAGGAACTACTGGTCCGATTTGTAAGATTATTTCAGTGTTAGAGAGCCCATTTATCGAGGAGGCTAATATAGGTTATACATCATACTCACATAAACCGACGCAAAGCGAGGGCGGGTCGCTAGTTATGAATACAAACCGCAGTTTGTGTATGTGAGTACTCATACATAACGCACAATTATACCTACTGAACTAAGTATTGCCGTCGCCTTCGTAGAACTCGTTTATTGTTTTCCTTCGTGAAGTGAACTATCAAATTTTCCGAAAAAATTATAATTAAGTATCTATGTTCTTCCACGTGGATCACGTGACCGGAGATATCTTTACCAAATTTAATTAAAATGGGTTTTGCGGTTAACCATTGAAGACGTAACAAAGATATTATAATATTTGCCCGGTTTTATATCTTTCTACTCATAGATAACAATCACATAGTAAATATACACATTACACAACAATAAAAAAACCTTCTTTAATTTGAGTTGAGAAAAAAACAAAGCGCCATGTTAAGTCCCTTATTTTTTTGGTCCAAACCACGCCCTAGGTGGCCTGTGTACTCGTTTGCCTTCTCCTTGCCATACAAAGGCATAAGAATAACAAAATTCTTTAAAAAAAACATATCCCGCCGACTCTACAGTATTCGTGTTCTCTCTGAGTAGGTCAGTTCAAAAGGTAAGGCGAGTATAAATGCGAAAGTTAAGTTCAAAGACATTTCACTGGTTCACGGAACCTAGCTGTTACTCGGTATGGTTTGAAACGATAATTTTGTCCTGAAACGCCTGAAACGACCATGGTTTACTTCAAGTTATTTCTACTTAAGGTAAGATTTATATTATATAGCGACCCGCCCTCGCTTCGCTTGAGGTTTATGTGAGTTTTCTGTTACACCCGTACATAAAACATAAAGACCTTCCTCTTGAATCATTCTATGTATTAAAAAAAGCGCATCAAAATCGGTTGCGTAGTTTTTAAGATCTAAGCATACATAGGGACAGACAGATTGACAGCGGGAAGCGACTTTGTTGTAAACTATGTAGTGAAGCTTTTATTCCAGAGTCTGTTATCAAAATTAACAAATTATTTTATCCAACGTCCTTCAACTTGATTAGAAATCCCATCTTCCTATTATATTATAAATTCGAAAGTTTGTGTGTGTGTTAGTTTGTTATGTCCTTCACGCTGCAACGGCTGGACGGGTTTGAATGAAATTTGAAATGGAGATAAGTACTCGTAACTTCGCTCATTCCCTAAATAAAATAGGTACCAGTATTTTAAAATAACAGATTCTCAGCAATATATCGGAATCTCAAAACTAAACATTCAAATTCTGGTGTTGTTCAAATCTGTTTTTTTGAGATCATGGTAAAAAGAGTTATTTATTATTAAAACGTAGGCTACTTTTAATCCCGGAAAATATATTGAAATTTCCAAGGGAATAACGATAATCTAAATACACGCGGACAAAATCGCGTGGAAAAACTAGTTTTGCAATTTTAACACGCGGAGATGCATTATATTTTACAATTTATGGCCATTTTAACCATTTCGAATCAATAATCCCAAAATTTAATGTCCCACATTCAATTAACAGAATGTTTATGTTTTTACAAGTAATTCGTGTTTATATTTTGGGACAAAACATATCCAACGGTACGAACTTAGTAAAATATGTACCTACCAAACCCATAAAAGTTAGTAAAATAATAAGATATAGATTAAATTACTTTCTTAAAATTGTATTTTGTTTATTAAAACCGTTTTGTTCTAATTCTAAGTTAACACAGTTAAGTTCTTTCGACAAGTAGCGCAATATAATGTAAAATATTAATTTATCAATTTACATTAAAACTTCTTTATCTACAGGTTATTCTGCTAACACTCTTGATCCATCTGGCCGCTGCTAACAAAAAGGACAACAGCTTCAAAACTGTCGCCGCAGCCAAAAAGAGGACACACCAACACAAGGACCATAACAACAATATAGAGCCCAAGCTGAAGCATCCAAAGAAAACCAAAAGGAGTTCCTACAGCCGCCAGTGGCCCTCGTCTTCCGCGGACTACGGGTCTTATGGAAAGTACAATAAGTACAATAATAATCCGGCCCCGTACCTAGTGTACAATAAAAAAACCGGGTCCTACTACCCTTACTATAGTTATCCGAGGGATTCGAGTAACAGCATCAGAAGAAACGGGGTGCGGAAAGAGTCCTGGCAAGGAGCATGAAGCATTCATATTTGAATGAGATTTAACGGTTTAATTCAAGGTCAGATAAAGACTAACCTGAAGGAAATGAGCTAGCAAGAGCTACTGAATGATATTAGTTTTAATTAATAGTAACGTAACATATTAACAAAGGACACCCGCCATCTTTCGTCTAGGTATATTTTTTAAACTTACCCTCCAAAGTTTTCTTCAGTAGGTATGTAATGGATGTTACTAAACCAGTTGTAATAAATACATAATGTACCTACTTATAATAAAGATATAGAATAGTTCGTTAAAGCATTTTGTCCTATCAAAATTAATAGGCGTTCTTTCCATAATTACATTACTGTCATGAACTATGTACCCTCGGAAAAAGCTGACTGATATAAGTAATAATAATTCATTTTTAAATTAGTTTAATATATTGTATATTCTAGTTATTTTTTATTAGTATAAATACCTGTACATATTTTAGTAAATATAACGCCTACTTAACACGTATAAGCAATTGTTTCGTAGATACGGCGTACCGCCTGGCCGCAGTGTTCGTATATTTTCGTTCCGGAGTGGGGCTAAGGCAGCTGGTGGAATCGCTTGCATTTAGACATTCCATCTCAATCCTCAGGGTTGGCGAACTATAATCTATGGGCTTTCAAGTCTGAAATAAATGAATTTTATTTATTTCAACTGAGAGGAAAGTTAACAAAATGTTCTGTTCCCTTACCATGAGTTGCAATAACTGTACTCGCTAGCGATTCGAATGGGTGCGCCAAAGTTCATTATAAAATTGCAAATTAGATTATTGGAACTCCGAAAATGTATCTCATATAATTTTACAACCAAATGATCACTCTTCATACTCTTCATAATTATTTTTAATACTCGTACTAATGATCGATCGAAACGAAACTTATAATCATCTGAACTTATAACGCCAATATTCATGGAACCGTACCTACACTATTCAGAATTTGTTAAATTTCTTACGTGTAGATAAAATTAGGTTAGGTTAGGTTAGATTTGGGTAAAAATCAAAATAATTGTACATAAGGACGCTATTTAAATGTCACTTAAATGATGTCTAACTTACAATTTCATTACAATTGACGTATGTTTGACGTTAACCAACAGTTTCGTGACGGTGACAAAACTCTCTTTAACTGGACATTTATTTTGAGTTTTACCCATTTATGAAAATCTAAAAAAAGTACTTAACAGTTTAAAAAAAAACACTATGACTATGACTTAAAAAAGTATGAACAAAAAAGTATGAACAAAAAAGTATGAACAAAAAAGTATGAGTAAAAATTTTCAGAGTAATGATGAGTATAGTCACAAAGTGTTATTTGTATAAAAAATCGAAAGACCAATTTTATATAAGCCAATATGGACCCGATTCGAATGCTCTGTCTGTCCTTTGCACTCTATAAAAATACTATGAGGGACAGACCATTCGACACGCTAGCGTTTTTAAAAACAGCGTTACATTTTTACAGGTTTACAGGTTTTTACAGGTTTATAGGGTTATTTGACTGTTAATTTTACAATCTTAATTAAAAAGACTAACTAGATATTAATTATAAAATAATTGAAAATAATAAATTTTGTATGTATCTAAGTATGTACAGTCAACCAATTTGATTTCTAGGCCACTTTGGAATATGTTAAAGTGACGTTGTCAACCAAAACGTAAGAGACTCCCTATGATTTGGTTTACAACGTCACGTTGACAAAGTCCGAAGTGGCCTAGGAATCAAATTGGTTGACTGTACAAGGTGTTAGGTAGGTGGATAATCTATTAACTGCTGATTTAAGGCACTAATGTCGATCTCATAAAGCTTAATTAGGCTTAATAAAAGTGGCTCTGTTTTCGAGATATTTTGACTTTTTTGTTCAGGTTACAGTGTCATCTAACACATTTTAAACGCAAAAGTCAAAATATCTCATAAACTGTGTCACTCATCGTGTTACGAATTATCCACAATTAACCTAATATCCTATACATATAACACCGAAGTTCTAATAAGATTCAGAATTAGCATTAATATGTATTTAATAATCGTTATTAATTATTTCCTACGCTATATTTATCTAACATGTAATTGATAAACAAACATGCTTTAATATTCTATATTAGCTGTAATATTCCACGAGTCTATTAATTACTTTGTTAAGAGTAGATACCTAGTTACGTTTGCAATAAAACGTTTACCGATGGAACAGGATCCACAACATACTCTGCTTCATCACTACATAGTATAAAACAAAGTCGCTTCCCGCTGTCTGTCCCTATATATGCTTAGATCTTTAAAACTACGCAACGGATTTTGATGCGGTTTTTTTTAGTAGATAGAGTGACTCAAGAGGAAGGTTTTTATGTATAAAAAAACTCAAATAAACCGAAGCGAAGCGAGGGCGGGTCGCTAGTTTGAATTAAATTACGTATGGAACGAACGAATAACGTTACTTATCCTTAGGGTTGGAAATTCTTGATGACGCAGTTACCCTAGTTGGTAGTGGCCCGGCCTACGAAGCTAGCGGCCTCGGGTTCGATTCCCGGTCAGGGCAAATATTTGTGACAAGCATGAGTATTTGTTTCTGCGTTTTAGTCGTTTCTAAAAGTATTTATGTAAGTTTAAAAGTATTTATTTCGTTATGTAAGATTGTTTATCGTTGCCTCATAGTACAAGCCTAGAGCTTAGTTTGAGACCTCAATCTGTGTAAGATTGATGTTTTTTAACCCCGTTTTTTTTTATTTATTTTAAGATTGCAAATATCCATGGAGCTAGGACGGGCGCCTTTCGTATCGCATAACGTTTTTTGTCCTAAAAATGTTTGGCCGAGAACGTTTGGCATACTGTTGAATGGTATACTACTCGTTTGTCCTAATATTTTTGGTGCATACTCATTTTACGTCCTAAAGCAAGTTTGTCCTAATATTGATAACTCTAAAGTCTAATTACCTAAAGCATAATATTCCTAACATGAATTGTCCTAATAATTATTTTGCCTATTTTTAAACTGGCTACAATTACAGCACCCAAACTAAACTATGGTAGGCATGAAGTCAGAATCGTTACGTATTCTACCTTCAGGCAGGTCAGATTTCGGTTAGGTTAGGTACGACGACGAGCGAAGCGAGGAGGAGTGTTAGGTAGAACTGTGACCCTAACGAGCGAGCGAAACGCCAGAACCAACAAGTTTGACAAGGTTAGGTTTGTAAATAAAACATTAAATATTAGGAATATTACAATTATGCACATCAATCATTCGACAGTTGAATCTTAGCCACATCAAACGATCGGACAAATAATATTTAGGACAAACGATAATAGGAGCAACAATTTCGGACAATCAAAAATATGCGGAATAAAGTGTATGCCACACGTTATTAGGACAAAAGATGTTATGCGACACAACGATAGGACTAATAATTGTATGCCATTCGATATAGACCCAGCTAGGACATTTATGGTTTATTTTTAACTGTTGTTATATTATTCACAACCATCAGTGAGTCGACTCGGCGGTGACCTATGAGATCGTTTGCTTTTTTCGTGATAAAACAAAATAGCAAAAGTGTCGCCAGTCAATTTATTTGAGGTGACATTGAGGACCAAGCGACCGCAGAATGGCACCTCATATTAAATGTTAATGTTAAAAATATAATGTGTACCTATTTAATTAAATTTGAATTTGAAAATAAGGCATAATAACTAACTCTTCTCTCACCTCTAAACCAATCTTTAGAAACGAATAAATTATATAAATTATTGTAGATTTAAAATTTAAAACTCGTTTTGTATGATTTATTAACCACATGTGTTACCTCTTTTCTTTTTCTATAACGAATAAAAATATTGGAATTCTGTCGCTAACAACATTGAACGCTACAATGAGTAAAATTGTCTATCCCTTGGTTGCTCTTTTGCGACTAAATCTTACAACCGATTTTTTTTTAATATTACTAGATTGACTGATTGATTGATTTTTATTTTTTTTGAGCCTTGGGATAGATGAGATATAGATACTTTTTATCCAAGAAAATTTGAGTTTCCGATGGAATAAAGATAACCGAGTTTACACGGACAAATTATATACTCCTCTATGTACCCTTGATCCACTGTTACCTCAATGATACACATTTTAGCAGACCTTGATAGGAATTCAAGCCGCACCTCGTGATTTTTACTCAATCGTGTAATGACCGTTCTTACCTCATTGGTGGGATCGTTAAGGATACACTTCGACCCTATGCCTCACTTCGACTTCCGGTCATTTCCATCGTACCCAAAAGCTTTTTTCAAAAAATTATAACCCACAAGTCCCGTGTGGTTGCCGGGTTAGAATAGTGACACACCATATCTTCCCGTGGATGTTGTATGAGGCGACTAAGGGAATATAGGCTTGTAGTACTGTTAGGCGATGGGCTTGCAACCTGTCACTAACACACTGATAAACAGCTAAGCCTAATTGTGCAAAATGTGGTTACAGAATCATGAACATTTTATTAGAGTTGTTGGTAAGTCTGTTGCTCTGCCTACCCTACTCTGGGAATGAAGGTAGGTATGATTTTATGTATCATAACCCACAAGTTTGTTTATAAATGATTGTTTACGATGAACTCAGCGCAGTTTATTTATTGACAAAAACAAAATTGAATTAGCATACTCGTCTAAAATATTTTCGGCGCCTAACACTCGATATAGGCACCAATTTGTATGAGATCCGAGTCTTGGGCACTGAGTGTACCTAGATAAACGATTTTATTATACTTTTGCTTGGTGTCTCCTGGAACTGTTGACAAGCTCGTAATATTACCATAACTAGTCTCCTCTAACAACAAAACAAAGTCTTCAAGCTCTTAGGGAAAACCATATGAGCAGATGGTAGCGGTACTTTTTTTAACATATCACATACATAGTTATAAAGTGTTATTTAGCTAATTGCCAAAGTTAGTTATAAAGCTATAGTTACGTAGTTGCAACTTAGTAGTTCAAAAAATCCCTTTTAATCTTAAACAATGACGCAATGAAGCAGTTACTTTTTACCTACAACTAAACACGATAGAAGATAATGTGTTACTAGGTATGTAGGTACACAATGGGTAGCATATCGCTACAGTAGACAACTTTAGGATGTAGAGACTTAAAAAAGCCGGCCAAGTGCCAGTCGGACTCGCGTACCAAGGGTTTCGTACCATTATCTACATATATAACATTATAGACATTTTATCGGTTGCCGTTATTAATACCGAGCAAAACACGGCAAAAACAATACGTTAGTTGTATGGGACCCCCACTTAAATATTTATTTTGTTCTGTTGTTATTTGTTGTAATAGCGGTAACAAAAATATACCTATCATCTGTCAAAATTTTAACTGTCTAGCTATCACGGTTAATGAGATACAGCCTGGTGACAGACAAGCTGACGGACAGTGGAGTCTTAGTAATAGGGTCCCGTTTTTACCCTTTAGGTACGGAACCCTAAAAATACTCAGGTTTCTGTGTATGACATACAAACACACCTATTTACCTACCTGTAAGTAAATAGATGTTGTGCCAGAAAGTGCCTATTTAGATCAAAATCGTTAATGATCGTAACGGACTTTAAAAAACGAATAACCATATAATGTTACCTTAAAAAGTCAATAGTTGAACTAGACTTAATTTTCTTTTTACGTCGTGTGACAAGGTTCTATAATGGCTCAAGTATTATATTATATCACAATCACCTAATATTTGGTACAGAAAACGAATGTGCCGTTAGCTATTAAAACCACCTTCGGGTTTGCACTCTGTCATTTGCTCTCATTTTAAATGTAAAATTGGCAAGGCACTATTAGGGTGGACCCGTAAAGATAGGAGCTCAAATTAAGCAATAAATAAATGTCCATCATAATCCATCCATACTAATATTATAAATACGAAAGTGTGTCTGTCTGTCTGTCTGTTAACTCTTGACGCTTAAACCGCTGAACCGATTCAGGTGAGATTTGGTGCAAAGATAGTTTGAATCTTGAGAAAGGACATAGGATAGTTTTTTTCCCTAAATTCATCCCCTAAGGGTTTTTTTTTATGGAGCCACGATATAAAAGTGTTCCACGCGGACAGAGTCGCGGGCAAAAGCTAGTACCTAATATAGTCTAACCGACTTTCCCTTGAACCCGAAAGAATTTTTAAGACCCTTACGACACCCTTTATTATCTATCAAGGTTTGTATCAAGCCTGTCGAATAATATTCAGAGTTCCTCTAGAAAGATAACATCCCGCAGATTCATTAAGTTTTCCTGTTATTTTTTAAATATTCTCACGTTTCTCGAAATAGAGCAAAGCAGATTAACGAATAAACACGTCAACAGGCTTGAAGTCATTAGAGGTCAATATGTGCCGTGTCGTGTAGTATTTAAGCCTGGGGCGGGACCAGTGGCGAACAGTATCCTCGCAGTATCCAACCCAGCAGCTTCTCAATAGAATAATATCAATCAATATGGTCAAATTTGTGGTAAGTGCAGTTTTTACAATATAATAATATATAATTGCAAATATTTAAAAAAAATGTGACACTTTATGAAAGTAGGTTTTATAACAAAGAGTTAGCTTTCACAGTACTTGCCCACTTTTTTAAATGGACTTTTACGTACATATAGTGAACCTGTCTACGAAGCTAGCGGTCCCGGGTTCGAGCCTCGGAAAGGGCAAAGATTTGTAAGATAAACCCGAGAATTTTGTTCCGAATCTGATGTTTTTGTACCTATCTATGTATTTATTTATCTGGATTAATATGTTTATCGTTGTCGTAGTAGTAGTAGTAGGTTGAAGTTTATTTACACATCATGATATGATCAAACCGCGATTAGAATACAATTGAGCACAATATATGTCGTTTTTGAATTAGTACACGAAATGACACTGTCAATATGGTATGGTACATTGTGGAGATTAATGAAAATACTTATTTCGGAACGAAGAAGTTATAAAGCTTGGGAAAAAACATAAATTATACCTACGTATTACCTACTTATTACTTATTAAGTACCTACCGAATTATTACCTACTTAAAAAAATACAAATAATGTAATAATTACCTATATTTAGGAAAACCATCAAAAATTATTAACTCATGACACCATCGTATCTACAAATTTATTTTCGATAGGTACACCGATTCGGTAACATAAAAATTATGTGAAAAATAACATAAAAACTATGGCATTGATTTGACAAATACTTTTATGACTTTAATATTTTTTATAAGACAAATGACACAGCATATTATTTATTATATGTACTTTTGTGTATTCTAATCTCGGTTTGATAATGATAAATATACAAGTTCGATTTTCCCTTGTATTTATATTTGACAGTGACAAGTGTCATCCTTACCGATAACTATATCTCACAGAAACTTTTGTCAAAATTGGTAGACCATACTTTCTTGGCCGACCGTACAAGCCTAGAGCTTAGTTAGGGATTCGGTCAATCTGCGGAATATTGCATTATTTTCTATATCAATTTATTTTATGTATTAATTATTTTTTACAGTTACTCGCAGCGGCGCTCGTGGCGGTGGCGGTGGCTAAGCCAGGTAAATAAGTATATTTAATTAGTGAATAATTAACTAGATTTGACCTGCGACTTTGTTTGCTTCCTACTCGAAAACCTGTCTAATATACTGAAATTCTCTGGCTTTGCTCTGTGTAAAAATCGCGGCAATAGGTCGCATTTTCTTTTTGGTTTTAATTATGTCAAATTTAGCCAACATATTTACACCCTTGCACTCGTAACTGACAGTATATCTGTCACTCATGTTTCATACAAAAACACATGGAATGTAATTGTGGCATTTGCATCTGACAGAAAGTGACAAAGCATTCCAAGCAAAGCAAACTATTCTAAGCTTATTGCACGTTTATAAGTAAGGGGTAAGAAAATAGAAGCACTGTACAGAAATCAGAGGATTAACCTAGCCCTATTGCGACGTTAGCGTCAAAATATTTGCCATCACAGTGAAACTAAAATTAATCTTATGAATTGTAATTATATTTTCGAATGCAGACTGTTAAATTCTTTGTTGAAAACTTATAACGACTTCATCATACTAACTCATTTACATAATTTTAATAACTTTAACTTAGTTGGTAGTTTGGTAGACCCTAAAAACCTAGAGGTCCCAGCTTTGAGTCCCGGCAGCAAGTGCAATTATTTGTGTCATTAGTAGGTACGAATACCTTGTTCCTGACCCTTGGATCCTTTTAAGCATTTCAGTGTATACCCAGATAAATGCTATATGGTACAAGTCCAGAGATTAGGTCGGGGCTAGGCCAATTTATTGCCGAGATGGTCTTCGATATCATCATTATATTTACAATACTTATAATGTTATGTTCAGGTTACGGAGGCGGCGGTGGTGGGCACCACGGCGGTGGCTTCGAAGGCCATCATGGAGGGTTCGGTCATGAAGACAGCAGCGGGTTCGGTCATGGCGGCAGTCACGGTGGCCACGACGGAGGAAGTCATGGAGGCAGCAGCGGGTTCGAGCATGGCGGCGGTCACGGTAGCCACGACGGAGGAAGTCATGGAGGCAGCAGCGGGTTCGGTCATGGCGGCGGTCACGGTGGCCACGACGGAGGAAGTCATGGAGGCAGCAGCGGGTACGGTCATGGTGGCGGTCACGGTGGCCACGAAAGCCACGAAAGCCACGGAAGCCACGGAGGCCACGGCTCTCATTATTGAATTAAGTCTCAGAAATGACGCGGTCCTCAAGATTAAAATGTGATATTCGTGGTGATATCTGTCCACTTCCAAACCAGTAATAAATATATGTCGTTTTTATAATGTCAATTTTATTGTACTTTTCATACCATTTTTATTTCAAAGTATATTCACAATAGTACATTATAATATACAAGTGTGCTAATGTAGTCATTTCATTACAGACGAGGTAAGATTGCAGGCGACAGTGTAATGACCAATGCTCACGAAAAAAAACGAAATGTACCTAATACTTACTCACCTAATACCAGAGCGATAATGTAAATTAACACGCACGTGTTTTATACAGGGTGTCCCAGGAAGTAGTGTCAAGCGGAAGTCCAGAGGTAGAGCACCTCAAGGGGCATCTGAATCACCCCCATGTATGTTCAGCAATTGTTATTAGTTTCCGAGATATTGATCATTTTTTGTCATTTTTCCTTATGTCCGTGATACGAAAAACCCCTAAATTCATGAATTTATACTTTTGTTTTTCAGTGTTTTCTTGCATGATTAGAATCACTGTGAAATAAGGAAGTTTTTAAAGCTAAATGCCATTTTTTTTTTCATTACAACTTTTTGAGTAGTCGGACAGAGTTACTTTCTCCATACTAAGGGAACCCCGCGTTTGATTTTCACCAAGTATGGAAAAACAAACTTTGTGTGTTACTCAAAAAGATGTAATGAAAAAAAATATTACATGTAGCTTTAAAAACTTCCTTATTTCACAGTGATTCTAATCATGCAAGAAAACACTGGAAAAAAAAGTATAAATACATGAATTTAGGGGTTTTTCGTATCACGGACATAAGGAAAAATTACAAAAAATCCGATTAAAATGATCAATATCTCGGAAACTAATAACAATTGCTGAACATACATGGGGGTTAAATCGATAGCTTATGAGTTACTCTATCAGCCCTAGGCGGGTTGACGTTGGTTTCTGGGACACCCAGTATATGCTACATTATGGCCCTGAAAGCGCTGCAATAACGGCAGCTTTATATCTGTACTTACCTATCAAAAGCTTTACACATTCGCTGCCGATCTCTCCCCAGGTGCAGCAACTTTTTTAATAAGTATACCTACAAAGCTCGCCATACCTTATACATAAGTGAATAACTTTAAAGATAAAGATCGTTTATTTGTATCATATAGGTAGGTAGGTACAAATAGGTCTTAAATATTAGGAAGTGTCACCATGTTTTACCGCGAGGCATACAAATTGAAGATGCAGTTATCGAAGTTTTGGCAGACTCAGACTTCGCAACTAATTGTAGTCGCTCAAGTACTCATTTACTGTACAGTAATAAGCAGGGATCGGAAATTCGGATCGATATTTGGGTCAATTGCAAAAATATTGTACATAGTTAAGGGCTCAATTAAAAAATCCTTAACAATCCTTAATTTGTTCCTTTGTGTAACGAAGATTAGTCATATAATCATATGGATAACTTTCGTTACACAAAGGAAAAACAATGGAAGAAAGTTAACGTTGTCTCAATTAAGCCCTTAACTATGTACAATATTTTTGCAATTCACCCATTTACCTAAAGTTGGCAAAATCCCGGAAAAAGTTAAGCGAATAAGGGCGTCGGCGTCTTGAAATTATTATTTTAATAATATAATTTCCGGGATTGTGGGATTCTACAAAACGTTTATTTTAATTATTTTACATTTAGGATAAAACGTTCTGTCGATTTGCTTAATTTTTTAGTTTCGTTCTTTCATGTCAGCTTATTATCTAGATTGAAACCTAAAAACATTGTAGCAACTGTTTCTTCAATTCGTTGTCCCTTATACGAGGGGCGGCTGAAAAGTTCTAAGCCTAAGGTATTTTGAGGTTGCATATGCGTTAGCGATACTGGCCACTAAAAAGACCATTTAAAAAGTTAATAAATAAAAGAAAAAAATGTCGTCTTTTGTTTATTACATCTCGAGATATCCGACGCTAAAGGTCATCATGTGTGAATTATCAACGCATAACACGAAAATTGAGCGCACGGTACTCACGAAAGTCATTAAGTTCCTCACGAAAAGTGACAAATCGCCGAAAAGAATTTTTGAAGAAATGTCTAGTATTTACGGTGAATCTGGCCCTTCTCATGCCACTGTTAAAAAATGGAGTCGACTTTTTAAACTTGGACGGGAGTCGATCGAAGACGATCCTCGCTCAGGAAGGCCAATATCGGTTGTGACTGAAGAAAATACTGAAAAAGTCAAAAAGTTTGTATTAGAGGATCGGAGAATTAAGGTTTGGCAAATAGCTGAAGCCTTAGGTATTAGTAAGGAAAGAGTTGGAGAGTATTTTGCATCAACATTTGCATATGACAAAAGTAAGTGCTCGTTGGGTGCCGAAAATGCTCACAGCTTTCGATAGAGAACGTCGTGTTCAAACTTCTCAGGCATTTTTAGAATTATGTGAAGAAGGTTTAGATGAAGTTTGTTCCCGCATTGTAACTGTTGATGAAACATGGATCAGACAGTATGATCCAGAGTCGAAGTCTGAATCTATGCAGTGGATCGAAAAGGGTGAAAGGCCGCCAAAGAAATTCAAGGTTCAAAGATCGGCGTCTAAGCTAATGGCCACCGTGTTCTGGGATTGCGATGGCATTCTTTTAATAGACTATTTGGCGAAAGGCTCTACAATAAATGCAGTTTATTATGCTGAGCTATTAAGAAAAGTGCGACAAGCCATAGTCGAGTAACGAAGGGGCAAACTGAGCAAAGGCATTTTGTTTTTGCAAGACAACGCCCCCGTTCACACCGCTCGTGTTGCCAAGCTTGCTCTGAAGGAAACTGGCTTCGAGGAAATTGATCATCTACCTTACAGTCCAGATCTGGCCCCTAGTGATTATTTTCTATTCAGCAATTTGAAGAAAGATTTAAGGGGAAAGCGATTTGGCAGTGATGAAGAGATGAAGGCGGCTGTACGGGAACATTTCGACAGCCAAAATAAAACTTATTTTTTTAACGGTCTAAAAGCATTATTTAAAAAATGTAATAAATGCATTGAATTAGAGGGAGATTATATTGAAAAATAAAAATAGTAAAAAAAATCTGAATATTTTTTTTCTACCTTAGGCTTAGAACTTTTCAGCCGCCCCTCGTAAACTATGTTCGAATTGCATGCATTGTTTTTCCTTTGTTTAAATGTCAAAGTTTTTCGCAGCGTGTCAGATATTAATTCAGTATTGGTATTATTTTAATTCAGTTAGAGCTTCCCAAAACCATCTTTTGTCAGTCCCCTTTTCTTCCTCTAAGTTTTACTCCAATTCCTACACAATCCAGGCAATAAGGCATGGAACGCTTTGCCTACAGAAGTAAGGCGTGCTCAGTCTATTTTTATTTTTAAAAACAAGCTAAAGGAATACTATCTATCGCTTCCGTAGTTTTTCTATGATTTTCTTTACTTTTATTTTTACCATCCTACGACCTCGTGTATTATCTTTGTTTGGCTGATTTCTAGATTTTATGTATATATATTTTATATTTGTATAATAGTATGTATTTAGCGTGTATTTAGTATGTATTTATTAACTAATTTACTTTGTTTATGTGTATATTTATATGTAGTTTATACAGGGTGACAGGAAATTCGCCGTATTCCTTGAAAGGGGTTATTCTACAGCTCATTTGTAATGATTTAAGTCCCGTTAACCTGGGGTCAAAACTCATTGGTTTTCGAGTTATTCACGTTTTTAGTTTTTTTTTTTAAATACCCTCTTTTCGACCTAAACCTAGTAATTTTGTAAAAACTTCGTCATTTAGAAATAAAAAAAAGTATTTTTCAAATAGCCAATGAACTACCTACTGATTACGAAAAATAAAAAAAAATTACAAAAAAAAGCAAAGTTTTGCAAATAAAAGGATTTGAAGTTAGAAGTTCAAGTAATTATTTTCCAAATTTTGTAACATTTTAAAGCATAATAAAAAAAAAAAGTATGACACTTCGCGTACAAATTACAGGAATAATTTGCTTAATTTATAAGCTTTCTAAAAAGGTACAATTTATGATATTTTAATATTAATTTTATTTAAAAATTTACAATTAACAATAATAGCAGAAATGTTTGCGGTTATAAGCTCCATCGTTTCAACCAAAAAACACGGGAAGCGTTGTAGTAAAATTAATTTAGAACACAGTTCTTTTTTTTAAATTGAGCTATGGGCTTAGTGTCCTATTTTTATATAAATTTTATTTTTAAAAACCTAAGGTGCGTTCCATTTTTAAATTTAGAGCATCTCAAATCGTTCTCTTTTTTAAATTCAGCTAATGTCTTACGACGTTCTATTTTTAAATAATGATGCTTTTTAAAAACAAAGTGCGTTCCATTTTAAAATTTCGAGCACCTCAAAGTTTTTGAGTGACCTACGTAATCAGTTAGTTTCAACTTTCTTTTCAATTCCGACGATATTGATAATTAAGCTTCTTTCTCAAATGGCTGCTTACCAATTCGAATAATACGCAGATATCGTTTATTGTTACGGACTCTACGATGGAGACGCCGCTGCAGCTAGAAGAGAATACCAACGTCGTTACCCTAACCGCCGTTTACCTCACGTAAGTGTGTTTGGTTCATCGTACCGTCTTATTCGGGAAAGAGGATCAGTTCAACGCCGCCAAGCTGACGCTGGAAGACCTCGAAATGATCCTGCTGAAGAAGAAGAAATCCTTCAGTGTTTCCAGGCAGACGGCACTACTTCGACGAGAAATGTGGCTAACCAGCTCGGTATGTCGCACTGGAAGGTGTGGTTTACACTGCACTCAGCTCGGCAGTACCCGTATCATTACACTCCAGTACACGCTATTGAAGAGGGAGACCCAGCGAGGAGGATAGATTTTTGCAGATTCTTAATTAATGCAGATATCGAAGATCCCGAGTACCTGAAGAGAATTTTGTGGACAGATGAATCCAATTTCGACCGTAACGGGATAACAAACTACCACAATCTGCACTTTTGGGCTCCCAAAGGTCAAAACCCAAAAAAATCAAGAGAAGGAGCTCACCAGCAAAGATTTTCTTTGAACGTGTGGATGGGAATCGTGCACGACAATTTGATCGGACCTTTCTTTCTGCCAGCACGATTGACCGGCATCGCATATGAAAATTTTTTGAGGGATGAGCTACCGACGCTACTTGAAGATGTGCCGCTTGCGACAAGAAGGAACATGATTTACCAACACGATGGCTGCCCCGCTCACTATTACCGGGGCGTACGACAGTGGATGGATCAGAACTACCCAAGAAGATGGATTGGTCGAAGCAGCCCAACCCCTTGGCCAGCCAGAAGCCCGGATTTAACTCCATGTGACTTCTACATCTGGGGTCACATGAAGGCGTTGGTCTACGATAAACCGATACGTAACGTAGAAGAGTTAAGACAAAAAATTGTAGAGGCGGCACAGACAATGAAAGATAGGCTTTCGAGACGAGTAACAATCACCGAAGTACGAAAAAGGCTTCGTGCTTGCATTCGAAACCAGGGCAAACAGTTCGAGCAAAATTTGTGATGTAAGTAATTGATTTTAGTTTTTAAGATTAAAGTTTATTTGATAGTGAAACTGTTTTATTCCTCATTTTATCCTAACCTTGCTTAATCACTTATCAAAGTATCACTTAAGACTTAAGACAGAAACTGAAGGCAAAAAACCCCACGAATTCGAGACACAAACAAATTAAATTAATTAAACTAATGACCCTTTGTTTGTGTCACCAAAGGCAATCTGCTGTGCCTTCTACATCAAGAAGATAAGTTAAGATAAGAAACAGAAGACAAAGTAAGCCCTCGGAGAATCTAAAACGACACAAACAAACCCATTAGAGTCAAGTACGCTAAGTAAAGTCTTCTAGCTGTTCTGCTATTATTATTATTAATTGTATTTTATTTGTATTAAAATGTCATAAATTGTACTTTTTTAGAAAGCTTATGAATTAAGCAAATTATTCCTGTAATTCTATGCTTTAAAATGTCACAAAATTTGGAAAATAATTGCTAGAACTTCTAACTTAAAATCCTTTTATTTGCAAAACTTTGCATTTTTTTGTCATTTTTTTTTATTTTTTGTAATCAATGGTTCATTGGCTATTCGAAAAAACTTTTTTTTATTTCTAAACTAGCGACCCGCCCTAGCTTCGCTTCGGTTTATGTGAGTTTTCTGCAATACCCGTACGTAAAACAAAGTTTATTATACATGAAAACCTTCCTCTTGAATTATCCTATCTATTAAAAAAAACCGCATCAAAATCCGTTGCGTAGTTTTAAAGATCTAAGCATACATAGGGACAGACAGCGGGAAGCGACTTTGTTTTATAATATGTAGTGATGACGAAGTTTTTACAAAATTACTAGTTTTAGGTCGAAAAGAGGGTACTTATTTAAAAAAAAAAAAAAAAACGTGAATAACTCGAAAACCAATGAGTTTTGACCCCTGGTTAACTGGACTTAAATCATTACAAATGAGCTGTAGAATAACCCCTTTCAAGGAATACGGCGAATTTCCTGTCACCCTGTATTTGTGTAAATAGTTCAATAACAGAAGTGTTTCTTGTAGTTTAGTTTGAGTTCTGTATAATTTAGTTTACACCGCCTGCCATGTATTTTTGTTTTTATTATTTCTCTGTCCAAGGTTGTCTGGAAGAGATCGCTAGGTATTTAGCGGTAAGACCGCCTGTTGTATACCTATAGTTAAAATGTACTGTTCCGTGTTTTGTTTTCTTTTGGTGTTCAATAAAGAGTATTTGTATTGTATTGTATATTTTAAAGCGCAATGCTGGCTAATGAATTTGACTGTACTTTAAAGATCGAGTGTCAGTCCCATCACATATTTTGTTACCGAAAAAAGGCTTTTGGCTGAGATTATGATAGATCGAATTTTCGCCACCTTATTTTAACCCAATTATGTTTTTTTTTTCGCATACGTTAGAGCTGTTTTAATCGCTCATTCCCAAAATACCAGTATTTTAAAATACCTGATTCTCAATATATCGGAATCCCAAAATTAAACATACAAATTAGGGTATTATTTATTATCTTTACCCAAGATTTCGAAACTGGTTTTTTGAGAACCTGGTAAAAAGAGTAGTTTGGTATTTTGGGAATGAGCGGTTTTAATACCTACATATCGCTGCACGATTACAAACAAACAAACGAATAATGTTAACTGTTAAATTTGAGGTAAGTAGGTATGTCTTATACAGTGTGTTACCAGCACCCAGGCTTTTTTTAAAGTAGGTTAAAATAACGTACTTATACCTGTAACGTAACTATGACATTAATTTAATTAATATAATAAACAACTTTTCACGCTTTGTTAACTTTCTAACAAAATATTAATTGCCAGCAATGTAAAGCACAGCCATTTGACAAGTGTAAATGACAGTCGACGGATACTTTGATTATTATGATCTGCCCCCCGTACCACGACATGCCTTGTACCAAGCAACAGCGATACTGATAACGATGAACACGCAGCACATGCACTACATTAAAAATTGACAGTATCTAAGAAAATTAATTGTGAAGTTATTTTAATTCTTTTTTTATTGATAATACTTACAAACAATTGCTGACACAGCATATTATCGGCAGTTTTATTAAATGCCCGCATGCCGGTAACACACTGTATACCTCCATCTACATACATTATGCATGATACTTACTATTCAACCACCATAACTAAGTAGTTACTTATTTAATACTCGAGACGATTATTTGCGGAATGCGGACTTCTACAATACTTTATTAGGTATCATAATAACCACCAGCCAAGTGCGAGACGGACTCGCGCACGAAGGGTTCCGTACCATTATCTAAATAAAATCATTCATCATTTATTGTATGGAAGCCCCCCGTAAATATTTATTTTATTTTAATTTACTTAATCATTTATTTTTAAAGTTAACATATAACTAAATTTATTATGTGAATATTTCATGCGTCTGTTGCCGTTATTAATATCGAGCAAAAAAAACACTTTGTTTTATGGGAGGGGGACTCGCGCACGGAGGGTTCCGTAATTCCGTACCATTATCTATACAATATTAGACACCCGAGTGCCAAACACCCTGTATATTTGAGTAAAGGCTGATTTTTCAATCTCTAGATAACACTATGTCAGGTAAATTGTAGCTCTGTCCTTATCTTTCTTATGACAAAGAAAAGGACAGAGCTACTATCTACCTGACGGATAGCACAATCTGGAGATTGAAAAATCAGCCCTAAGTACAACTTTTTAGGCTGAAAAAGGATAAAAACAAACTTAAAATAACAAAAACACAGATCGTAAAACAATAGTTTATTATTTTATTAGGTACATAATTTTCTCTATCTGCAAAATGTCATCCCATTGACCTATTACAAAGAAGAACAATGTCGTCCGATCAACTAAACGCAATTCAATTTCAAGCACGACTTAATTTATGTCGCATGAGAATCTACTTTTATTATAGAAAAATACACGTCCTTAGTGCGTTGACCGCCTTCATACACAATGGATATATTTATGTTTATATTTTGAACAGTATTTCCGCTGATCGCTGTGCCCTATCTCACAGAGAACTGTTTAAAACTCATTTCGAATTTATCAAGTTGTATACTTATTTTTATGGGATAGAGCCCTAAGGGGGTAGCCCTAGACTCTAGGGTTAGACATGACATGACATGGCCATGCAGTTATATAGCTGTCCTTTTCTCTCATCGTAAATTGAACTGGATGACCATGTTATGTGCACAACCTGCTAGCAACTCAGATACAGTTTCAGCATTTCACGAGTGCGCTTGAATCAAGTAAATTTCAACTATGGATAACATTTTGTATTAGGGGCCTCACAAGCGCGTCCGTAAATTCACTCAACTGTACCTCAAATGTAACCACCATTTCTTACTATAATTATTCATAAGACTTCTTTTTAAATCTGACTATAACTACTATGGTATTTTCATAGACCTAATAATATTTATGCGGTATTTAAAAAAGTTTAATACGATGTTGATATTTTGTTGTTTTCGTGACCTTGACCTATGACCAAGATTGCGCCAACCAAAACAACATATTCTCTATAACTATTAACGTTATTATAACATTGAATTAAAATTATAAGGCAAAACATATGTTTGTCACCAAAAATGTATTAGTGTTGTAGTGAAACAACGGTTGCTAACAGGTAGTGCTTATAGTCTATACTTTAAGGTATTTAAAAAAAATTAAACAAAACTACCACGTGATATACGTCGTCAGCCAAAAGAAGCAGAATACTGATTCGTCAAAGTGCAATAAAACAGTGATTGGCTGTTAAACAATGTCACGTGGTTTGGATTGTATACATTTTTTTAAATACCTAAAAGTATAGACTATAGTGCCGTAGCCGTTTAATTCGCCTCACGGCAGGTTAATTTGTATAAAATGTGATCATAAAATTACATTAGTGTTCAACAATATAATATTCCTCCACATATTCTGTTACTCCCATTTATTAGCAACAATATAATACCGCTATTAGATTAATCATCTTTAACGTAAATACTGCGCTCTAAATAAATATATTTTAAGATCTACTATTTACATGTTCTAACAGTTATATACACAGATCAATAATTTATTAAAAACAAAAATAAAAGCATTATCTAATTCGAACTAACATTAAAGCATTTTAGAAGGCGAATAAACGAACACTATTATTATAATAATATTATGATAGCTCCGCGCCGTCCCCCACGATGCCCCTTGAGATAATTTCAACATCTTTACTGATTGTGTGGAAAATAATTTTCCGTAAAACATTAAATGTCACGTTTGTTTTAAATTTATTTATTTTACCAATGTTTACCCTGTATAATTAAATAAATTAAACTCAATAAATACTCTTTTTCTGATACACCATGTTTCACTGATTTATCTACTTTATATAAATCGAATCTAGCCTCTGAATATATTCCGAACCGAAGCGGGTCTAGGAGCAAAATGTAACAGCCGTAAAATTGTAACACACCAAGATTTCACTATCAGAGAGCGAATAATAGGATGCCCAAAAGCCCGTACAATTACAAGTGGTTACTAGTCTACCACCTGCACAACGCTGCAAACGGTTAAATCATTACATAGTCTAAAACAAAGTCACTTCCCGCCTTCTGTCCCTCCGTATGTACGCTTAGATCTTTCAAACTACGCAATGGATTTTAATGCGGTTTTTATGTATGGCCGGTTTCAATTTAAATCGGCAAAGATGTTAACAAACCAAGTTATCATTATTACTCCAAAATCACGTACTTTTAAATATTAAAATGATAATAAATTTGGATTGTGTCTGGATATTACAGAAAACTCACATAAACCGAAGCGAAGCGTCGCCGTCGTTATAAAATAAACGTTCATTCGAACTTAAGCGTTGATGAAATTCTTCCATAAAACTAAATACTGTAGATCAAGTTAATGTTTAAATCGATAATTTGCATAATTATAAATTTTGATTGAGCAAACATTCTAAAAGTGTGATAGCTACAATAAATCTTTTTTTTTTGTGGTTTAAGTACTAGTAGTACTGGTACTGGTAATACTGTACGTACAGAAATAGGCATCCGATTGTCCGAACTCTTTTCATAACAATGTATAAAGATAGACTAAGGGGTTAAACAATCTCTCATAAGGAATTATACAATTTTGTGTCATGTTGTAGAACATTTAGGTATCGATAGTAAATGCTTTATAAATAAATGTTTAATGGTAATGATATGCTATTTGAAGCTGTGACAGCGAGTCTGTACTCTTACAGAACCTAGGTAATTGCAAAGAATTTGTGGATTATACTTTATATCAATGCTATAAGAAATGCAACTGTATTTTTCACATTTTCAGTATACCTTTACGAGTCAAAATGCATTAAACTTTAAAACCTGTCTAGAATATAGTTAGTTTAGCAAGCGCTGACAGGAATGGGTGCTTATGGCGGCAGACGGTTACGTCGTTCTTATAGCTGCCACCTTATTATTTGTACAGTTACAAGAATTAAAATAACGTTACCGCCAGCCGCCATAAGGACCCTTTTAATTTGGACGACCACAAATTAACAATACTAATACAACGTGTTATTATGCTAGTACCGTCGTACTGGAATTTAGAATTGCTCTATTTGGTATGCCTGGGTCGGTCTAGGATAATCGTCGTGACAGTTAAAATAACGTATCTGATAAATTTCTGTTTTTGTATTTTGGGCAAAGGCGTGTTGTGTACAGCCAAGTCAATTAAAATATAAGGATATACGAGTGTCAATTTAAAATGGATGCAATGTCAAAGAAACGTCACCGGGATCATCTTAATCCAGGCCAGGTATAGTTTTAATTTGGAATAAAACTTTATACCAATAATTTTGCTTACTGATTAAATTGATTCTACAAAGCTCTTGTGAAACAACAATTTTTAGTAATTTTTAAATGTCTTCAGGAGCCCAATATATGTATAAGGAGTTCATAAAGTTTATGCCATCTATAAAAGCCTTTTGACACCATTCTGAATGCTACATTGCCGCAAACGCACCGTTCAGTTACTCCAACCTGAACCATTTATACTGCCGCCTAAACCTCACAAGTGGCAACTCCAAAAACCGTCAAAAAACTAAATCTAAAAAACCTACATAAATGATTAGAAGTAAGTTGGCAATCGTGTTATTGGAATCTCAGACACCCGTACATACATCGACAATATCAGACATGTTAGACAAATTATTATTTCTAAACTAAATAAGACCCTCGAGCAGATGGGTATGTCGCTGATTAATAGTTCTATGTTGAGTTGAGTTGTGTACTCAATATTCAAAATAGGAATACATTTATTTGCTTGTGCTAAAGCGAAGGGTTCGTACCACACGTATCTTCCCATTATTATGTCCGATTGTACAAGTTACTCGGTGCGAGCTTATTGTGTTGACAGTAAGCCGTTAAGTCTAACCTGTGTCAGCAACTTGACTTGCTTTAGTCGGTCTAAAGATACTGTTACACATGCTCTATAATAGCATGATAAAAAGCGTGCTATAAGTATGCTTATTGATATGAGCATGCTTATGAACTTTTCACATTTACCAGCAATAACCATGCTAGTTTTAACTATGCTCTTGAATAAGCATGCTTAAAGCAAACACTTCAATACATATGCTATTTTATAGCGTGTTCTCCGCCAGTTCAAACAAAACCATGGAAAATCAAACAGTCATCCGCATGAAGGTGAATAAAATTATCCTTTTTCTGCCGATGAATGTATCCAAAAACTTCTCTCAGCTAGAAAGAGGAAAAAAAGGAATTGAAAGTCAAACACGCGCGTGCACCTTGCAAACAAGATCGATACTAGCATGCTCATTAAGCAAACGCGTTCACACTTCTTATTACCTTTCCTCCTTCCACCCCCTCCTCAAGTAGCACGCCCAAAGATAGCAAGGCATGCTTAATAGTAGCATGTCTTATACACACACGCTAGTGGTATCATTTGCTCAATGCATGCTTTCGTGCTAGTAATGAGCATGTGTAACAGTAGCTTAACGTTTGCTGGGTGCAACTGTGTTGCCGTCGCTTTCACAATAAGATAGAAACGTTCGTCGTTGGGTGGGAACGTTGGATGAGTAACGTTTCGTTTAAGGCCGAGCCACACCGCTTGCGTACGCGTGCACGTGTCACGCAAGCAAGATTCCTACTATACAACGCGATGGTACGCGCACGAATCCGGTGCGGCTCGACCTTTAATTGGACGTGAGTTACGGCCGTGTCGCTCGGATTATAGTTAGAGTTAGGTATCACGTGGGTCGTCGGTGGTTGGCGAGCCGCTAGATGTAGGTGGGGCAGTGCGTGAGGCTGGTGCCGCAGGCGGCGCAGGCGCCGGCCGCGCGCGCGTTGACGAGCGTGCAGGCGCCGCACTCGCGCCCGCCCGTCGCCAGCGGGGACAGCTCCGCGCCGCGCCGGGACTTGCCTGCCGGCCGACAACGACACTCGAGACACACGCCCAGCTGGGGCTTACTGACCCGTGGGCAGTCATTATAGGGTTAAGGCTTTTGGTGGCATATCGTGCTTCTAAAATCCATGGAGTCGCTATTTTCTAAT
>OZ014454.1:10823425-10952599 GCA_963966035.1 Acleris laterana | reverse complement strand
CAACCGAGTACCACCACAATATACACTCCAGAAATTAAAACGGATACACATATTATTACACATTATGTGATAGCGTTTCCACCAGAGCTGTGCGAGGCAGCGAAGCGGTGTTGCGAGGTAAAATTCACCAAAAGGACTATTTTGTTTTACTAGCCACACTATCATATCGTTGGATTTTTCCTCACAACACCCCTTCGCTGCCTCGCACAGCTCTGGGGAAAACGCAGCTTAATTAGTTCTTCATATAAATTCGTTGAATTCCGACGCACAAAGCAAAGACAAGGCATAAGATTTCATTTCCATTCAATCAAATGATAGAGGTCCATGAATCAACCTAAGGTAAGGTTGGCGTCGACGTAACTGCTCTGCAACGGATCGGCTCAAAGTGATACATTGAAAAGTGAGGTTTAATTTGTATTAATGGGTCAATCAACTTTTCGTTGTAGCTCGTTGCCATGGTGACGTCTCCTGAGTCACTCTTTAAAACTCATCTCATTGGCAATTACAAATCCATACTTTTAAGACGTCTCCTGAGAGTCCTAGGAGTATATACTTTAACATTTTATATAAGATACTCTATCACACCCTAATACGATACAGACATTTAATAAAGTGAAAACAATAGTCGGTCGCGGGCCTCGCGTCCTCCACTGAAAAATACAGCGTCTTAAGACAAATCAAAACACTTTTCAATGTCCCACTCTGTGCTGATCCGGTGCCGAGCGGATATGTCTGCGCTAACCTTTATACTCCTCTCCGGTCACCATTGCTGTGTTAACTCCCACTAGAGCCACCATCGTGTGAAGTCGGTGTCTTTTGTAACATTTGGTTAGGTTACGTTAGGTTAGTATATATTTAGTAGATCAGTCGGTAAATCACACCGTCGTCCATAGCAAGACGTGTCATACAAGTGTACCCGTTTAATTAATTTAAAATACAGTCCATATTGCTTCTTATGTCCTGTTTTATTTACCAGCATACGCGACAAGTAGTAGTAAATATTATACGAAGTAACATTCTGCCGTCCTGAGTCAATAAGCAGTATCTTAAATTCGATCATCAAAGCACATTCAATTCTATCTCGTTAACATTATGGTTGATATTACTGCAGGAGGTTTATCTTAGTTACTGCGTTTTTGCTTAGGACGGCAGCATTATAGTCTGTACTTTTAGGTTTTTTTTTTTAAACAAAACTACCACGTGATATAGTTCGTCAGCTAATAGAAGCAGAACACTGATACGTCAAAGTGCAATAAAACAGTTTTGATTGGCTGTCTAACGATGTCACGTGGTTTGGATTGTTTTCATTTTTTTAAATACCTAAAAGTACAGACTATAATGTTACGGGTGGTGTTTTGGGTGTTTTGCGGGTGGTAGGACCTTGTGCAGGGTCCGTCCGGATCGCTGCCACCATCTTAGGGACTATAGGGACAATAATGTTATGCAAATGAATATAAGCGCCGTGTGAAGTGTCCCAACCTGGCACTCGCACTGCGCGATGATGGCGTCGCGCGAGATGGCGGCGGCCATGTCGGGGCACACGGGCCCGTCCAGCGCCAGGCGGCCGGCGCCCGCGGCGCGGTAGCCCATCGCGTGCAGCAGGCTCTCCGCGCCCACCATGTTGGCTTCGATCTCGTGCTTGTAGAACCCACTGTACAACTGCCAACCCATACGGTTTTACATACAATATAGAAGTTTCATGTGCAATTCAGTTATAGTCCATTCATTTTTTAACCCTTAAATGCATAGCGTTTCGAAAATCGAACGCGTCTTTAAAGTTCATTTCCAAATTTGGATTTTGACAAAGGTACAAATCTTACTGCATAAATTCTAAGTTTGAAATTTACTTAAAATGTATGTTTTAAATTGAACTTTAAAATATACGATGTAAATCTATATCATTATGCATTTAAGCGTTAAATTTAGTTAGGTACACACTCTTCGCTGCTTTTATACAATACTGTTACAACTCAAAAAATGACGACGTTTTAAAAAAAATAAGTCGAAAGTGTTCTGAATTTAAATGCAACAGCAACTCATTTTGAGATGCTGCACTCTTTCATAAAAGCACCGTCTTGTTGCCAACTCTACTTCTAACACTGACAATAAACGCACAAAAAACCAGTCAATTGAGCTCAAATTCGAAGGATCTACTATGAGCCATTGAGGAGTTCCATTGGAAAATGGCATTTTTGAACAACCTTGAACTTTATTGCATTGTTGGTATATTCAAAGTTCCACTGACAAAAAACTGGCTGTTTGTAGTACGGTGGGCCTTAGCTTAAATAAGTTTCTGTTAAAAAAAATTTTTTTAGGACAAACCGACTGTACTTTTTTTTTACACAATCGCCATATACTCGTCGAGATAATTCTAACAATCCCTTATGCGACGGATTTATCATGTCTAATTTAGCAACTCCTATGGCCACCCTGAGTCTCCATCATCAGACCAGCTACGCCTATATTATTAAATTATTATATTGTCATCAGAACTAAAGGCGTATGCAAATTTTCAGCTTCATCGGAAACCGGGAAGTGTGTCTAATTTAACTTGCAAGATTTGACCCTTACATGCATTGCAAGTTAAATAAAAGCTTGTAAAAAAGACTCGTACCCGTATAAGCCGGTACTCGACGCGCCACGGCTGCGCCAGCAGGTTGGCCGCGTACCGCGCGAGCGCGGCCCAGCCGATCCCGGCGCGGTACGCACTGAACTGCGACAGCTCCGTCACCGTCCGCTGGAACACCTTGCCAGTCTCCGCCAGGCCGAACTTGCATTCGTGAGGGACAATGGATAGATACTCCATTATGTAACCTAGAACAAACAATGTTTCTTTTTGAACGCTTTAAATATAAAATGTGTCACGCCAAACATGTTTGCTATGCTATGCGAATTACATTTGAATTCATAACGGCTGTATCCGTCGTGGCGCCAGAGCCACGTCGTTCAGTTGACGGGCGGAGCGGTATGTGGCGCTCAAAAGGTTTATAAATAGTTTCTGTCAAAATTTCATTTCTGGGACAAGCTTTTGTTGCCGACTGTAATTTTTATGCGGAGTCGTCATCTACTCGTCAAGACGATTCTAACAAGCCCTAACACAACGGGTTTATCATGTGTAATTTAGGAGTTCCTATGGCCACCCTGAGTCTCCATCATCAGACCAGTTCGATGGTACTAATTATTGTATTGTCATCAGAACTAAAGGCGTATGCACATTTTCAGCTTCATCGGAAACCGAGAAGTGGGTCAAATTTAACTTGCAAGATTTGACCCTTACATAAATACATACATTGCAAGTTAAATAAAAGCTTGTAAAAAGTATGATGCGCAACACGCATCTGAACCGTACCTTCGAGCTTGTCCCGCTGCTGCAGCTTCTCGGGGCTGTCCTCGGTCTCGAGGTAGCTGTAGTGCGCGTCCTCGATGCGGCGCCACAGCGCGGGCAGCCGCTCGCGCGCGTCGCCCATCCCGCCCGCCGCCATCACCATCACAAGCGGTCAATCGCCGCCTAAAACCAAAACTATACTTAAACTAGGCTTTCAACTTTTTCACACCTGAAGCCCACTCCCGACAATGAAATAAGTCAATTCAATATGAAGCTATTGTGAATGAAGTAAATTTTCCAATTTGGTCATGAGTTAAAAAAAACAAAAAAAAATCCATATTACTTCCTTTGCACTAAAAGATAAAAAAAAAAGATAAAAGATGTTTATTCAGTAAAAAGGCCGCACGGGCACTTTTACACGTCAAAAATCTACCAGCGCTTCGCAAGAGACCTCTGCTGAGAAGAAACGCCGCAAGAAACTCAACAGTTAGTCGTTTTTTAAATATACAATTATAAAACTTAACCTAGCATTATATAAAACAATGAATCTAACATACGATAAGAAATAAATGTATTCACGCGTAGTTGAGCAGGAAAATGTGTCAAAACTCTGACTTTTCTCCAGTAGATCTCTTATTTCAATTGCCGTATTATGAATTATTTTAAGTACAACGAGACTTGGTTGGCCACTCTTGGTGCCCGGGCTACGCGATTGATATGGCCCCTTAGTGCGTGCCAGATTACCAAACAATAAGATCATCATAAACTACCCAGAGCCCTTTATATTTCCTTTAGGGTTTCGTACCCAAAGGGTGCTAAGAACCTTATTACTGAGCCGACGTTATACGTCCGTCCGTCCGTCTGTCTGTCTGTCTGTGAGCATGCTGTAATTACGAACCGTAAGACACGTACGTCGACCAGAGGTCCCCAAACTTTTGTGTGTCATAGAACACTTGGCATATGTTTCGGTTTTGGGTAGACCCCCTGCTTACCTGATATTCACGTTATTATGACGTAAAAACTAAGCGTAATTAAGTTAACGTATCTTCGGTTTTTGGCTCAGATTTTTCCTTTTTAAATTTATTGATTATTTTTTGTATGGTCCTCATTAAAGCGAAATTGTATTGTGACTATTGCATTGCATCACTTGCAGTTCTTCACACATTTAGTAACAAATTACAGCAGAAACAGTATCCGTGTGACCTTATTTTATGTAAATAATGTTACTCATTTAAATGTACTTTCTGCTACTAAACAAAGTAATGACTCAAATACAATTGTTACCATCACAATCAATACATTATGCACACATTGTGTACACAATAAAAGATATCAGTCAATGATGCGAAACATTCACAAAAGCAACAAGTCAATGACTCATGAATGGAAGTCTGTAATACATTTTAATACAATTTATTTAAGTATGTATGTAATCTCTTTATTGCAAAAATGATAACAGTTGAAAATGCGTGGCGTTAAACACATACAAGTAAGGCATAAAAAATGAAAAATTTATGTATAAACAACTTTAGTTTAGTTTTTATTTATAATAAATTCTGGTTCTTCACGTTCAAGTTTAAAACCGTACATCACGAGATATGAGGTACGAGGTTTTTTCGATATATTAATAAACTTAAATTGAACAAATTAAATAATATCTCCAGGAGTCATTATGGCAAAGGCATGCTTTGACCTGGCCGGTCCTAATACCTTAAAAACAAACTTGTCATGCACCAGTAATACCTTATAATAGTTATAATCAACTTATCATTCGCCAGTAAACTTTTAGCCTGCTAGTCTGATCAAAATGAAAGTATACAGAAGTAGTGAATAATTTAAATTCCAAATTTCATGCAAATCCGTCCAGCCATTGCAGTGTGAAGGAGTAACAAGCATACATACACACACACACAAACTTACGCATTTATAATATTAGTAGGATTTTGTCTCATAAAATTGTTTTCGTCCTGCTTTCTCAATTAGCTTATCAATGGGTTATAAATGCTGACTGAGTAAGCAAGATAAAATCGAACTTGTTCAACCAAAAACTATACCATAAATGATCATTCACAACATTTGTAACATATTAATTCCAGAATATTAATTAAATAGATTATTTAATTTTATAAACATGAACATATGCTTTTACTAATAAATTTAAGCATATTGCTGCAATGTATTTATGGATGAAAATACCTAAAAAAGTGTTGACTATTCTTTATAACTTATCTACATGAGTCACTTAATGATGATTTGATATCTATTAGATATTTAACTAAGATTTCAAATAGTCAGCTTAGGTAGACTTGATAAGATAAATGACTGTTGATAACAACAAAAGTGGTTTATTTTATATTGGCATTCCCTAAGTACTCAGGTACAGTCACGATCTTTAATTTGGCACCCACCTTAGGTCCAAAGTCAATCTGAGATTCTACAACAATAAGGTTGAGTTTCCTAAAAGATACAAGTGACGTGACACCTCTAATGACATTGACGACTTCAAGCATATTTTTCTTGAAATGGGTCCCAAATTAATGATCGTGACCGTACATCTCATAAACCAACCATTAGAGCTGCTAGGAAGCTCACATCTCAGCACAAATATGGAATAGAATTTAATAGAAAAATAGTCTTCATTGTTGACAAATTACAACTATTTACATGATAAATATAATAAATTCATTCATTTGCTTACATTATTACACCAAATGTAAATTTTCTAGTGCATGCATTACCATTATTATTATGTTATTTCATTTTATTATTGAAATATTGCTTAACTACCTAGTATTTATTTTATTTTATTTGTATTTCCAGGACACCAGTTACACATTATTTGGTGTCTGTATTGTTAAGGGTGTGATGTCAACTTGCCCCTTGTAGGCCTCTCCCAAAACGCTTTCTCTATCCACAGTCAATAGCCACCATGTCCTTCCACCAACCTTTTTTATGTCATCGCCCATCTGCATTTCTGTTCCCCACTACTCCTTTACCCGGCTCTAGGGTACAACACAGGCATAAACTATACTTTTGTTTAATTATTCAAATGCCTCATTAGATAAAAATTAAACAATTTAAGCCAAATCTATGTTGAAAATAGAAAAGTTAAGAAAAATAGGAAAAATTATGCAGTTGATTATAGTCAATAAACCACCACTTACACACATCATAGTTTATCTACTACTACTACATACTGGATATACAAGTATAACAAACTTAACCCAATTTGCATCACAGCTAAAATACAAACTGTGGCAAGTGGCTCAACGTTGTGTTGTGACTGTACTTATAACCTTCAAATGAAAGAGCAATCCAACTCCACTGGTAAATGTTAACATAGATCTCTTGTTGAAGTCTTAATCACTTAGAAGAAAGTGTAATGTTTTTATTTATTAAAAATAATTAAGTTTAAATAATAAATATGTACTTGACCTAAATTGTTCATTTTTCATAAAAAGTTTAAGCACTAATATTTTTAGAAGTATCTCAATATCACTAGACTGGTCATTTGTTAGTCATACTTTCACAGCAAGTCAAAATAACAAATTTTGCTCAGACGGCTTGGAAATTAAAATGAAATTTGTAAAAGAACTTAAAACCCATACTTATTGAGTTTAACACAAGAAAAACATTACACAAATACAAATCATTTTAATTTATTATTCCTTATATTTAGAAATTTATATTACTACATGAAACTTTTTATACATAAGTAACCTGTAAATTCTGATAGGAATAGAATAAGTACTCTTTGAAGTTTATAAATCTTAATATGCCGCATTATGTATAAGATTTTCTTACCGCAGAACTATGCACCACTAAAATGACGTATCGTGCACTTTAAAAATGTGTCTAATGATCCTATGCGAGGAACGCAGCGCAAAACAACACCAGCTACTCATTACTTACGTAGCAAGGAATTAATAACACACTTTATAGTTTCCCCCGAAACGTACTCACCATATAGGAAGAACATTCTTTTCCTGGGTGTCAAAATTATTCCTATGCACTGAATGTAGAGCGGACAAAAATAGTTCACCCAAAATAACAAAGGCTGATCGCAGTCAACCTTACGGCACTAGCCTATATTTATTGAAGCGCCGCACCTTACTCATACTTGTACTATAAATCTGATAAAAGTTTGATACCACAATTAAATAATATTTAATTTAATGCTACAACAAAATTACGGAATTTGTTTTGACGTTTCAAGTTGACATTTTTGGTGGATGCCATTTTTATTTCGTTGTCATGATGTTTATGGTTCAAAAGTAATATTTGTCTATGGTTTCAAAAAGTAAGGACACCATTTAATTTAAAAAAAGGCAGATTATTATTATCTGACATTTTGATTTTGTATGGATTAATTAGAGAAAATAATGTTATTTTTGTTAATCGAGTACAATGGTTAAATATATTCTTTTTGTGGATTTAAATAGACAAGAAGAAATAGAGACCTTTTATAAAGTAAGTTAATTTGAAAAGTAGAAAAGCTAAGAAAAGACTATGCTGTTGTGTATCACTACTCACTACATATTATAAAACAAAGTCGCTTCCCGCTGTCTGTCCCTATGTATGCTTAGATCTTTAAAACTACGCAACGGATTTTGATGCGGTTTTTTTTAATAGATAGAGTGATTCAAGAAGAAGGTTTATATATATAATAAACTTTGTTTTATGTAAGGGTGTTACAGAAAACTCACATAAACCGAAGCGAAGCGAGGGCGGGTCGCTAGTGGACTATAAAGTTAAAAAAATATAATATCAATAATAATTAACGAATATATAGAATATTTATTTTTCTTGGGTATGGCAGAAGAAGAACGAAAGTAGGATTAATGCAGTTGAAATGAGAGCTCTAAGAAGTATGTGTGGAGTTAGAATGATAGATAGAGTAAGAAATAGCGAGATTCGAGAACGATGTGGATTGAAAGAAGATGTAGTGACTAAAATCGAAAAGGGTATGCTAAGGTGGTTTGGTCATTTAGAAAGGATGGATGAAAAAAGAGTTACGAAAGAGATATGGCGAGTGAGAATGAGCGGAGATGTCCGTAGGGGACGTCCTAGACGGACCTACAGTGATCAGATTCGCGATGTACTGATTAAGGGCCAAATCAAAAGCACCCGAAACCGCCGTACGTGCATGAAGAGATTGATGAATGTAGAGGAAGCGAAAATTGTGTGTTTAGATCGGTGCACCTGGCGTTCCATAATCTCTGCCTACCCTATTGGGAGACAGGCGTGAAGGTATGTATGTGTATGTATGTTATTTTTGTTGGTCAGGGCACGCTAGTCCAGTTTGTGAAATGACGTTTCTTGCGTAAAACTGTTATTTTGCAGAACAACGTTTTCGTAATAATCGTCAATCCTAGGTAGATACTACTCAATATTATAAATGCAAAAGTTTGTGTTGATACTCCTTCACGCGTAACGGCAAGACGAATATTGATGAAATCTGAAATAGAGATAGCTTTAAGTATACCCGTTATTAATACAGGCTACTTCTCATCCCGGAAAATTAAAACGTTTCCTAGGGAATAAATATAATCTAAATCTACGCGGACTAAGTCGCGGGCAGAAGTTAGTATTATAATTTCGACAGTTTGTGTGCAAGTTTGTTAATGGGGGGTTTGCAGCGCGCAACATAGGGAAAAAATGCAACTTAACCCGCTTGGGCGAAATGTCAATAGTAGTAGTAGTTGGACTAGTTTATGCCATGCTTTGTCACTTTCTGTCAGATGCAAATGTTACAATTACAGATAAGGATAAAGCATGGCATAAACTATTCCAAGCTTATTCCACGTTTATAAGTAAGGGGGTAAGAGTTCCTGTGGCGCTAGACAATTCGGGGAACGCTATCATAAAGGTATAGAATTTACATAAATCCCCAATTAAATTGATTAAATGTTGAAAATCTATAAACATTACCATATCATACTAACGTTTAACTACTCAAGTCAAAGATTATAACAGCATGGAAGACGTCAAATCCTGGATCTTTGGATGTCGCAGCCTCTATTCTATGGTCGTTTTACGAGCGAGCGGAATCGCGCGTTTGAATCGTGCGATGGCGAAGTACTAGTCGCCCACAGGGTGGTTACCACGAGCCACTCGAATTCGAAATTTCTGTTTCTTTCACTCGTCACTCAAGACTAAATCGAGAGAAAGGGATGGAGCTAACGTAACGTCAAACATCGATTTTCAAAGTAAGGCCTCAAGTGTCCGTCCACTTGAAATCGCGCGAGTGATCCGCTCGCGTATAAGTTTCGGAACAAATACTCGTATTCATCACACAAATATTTGCCCTTACCGGGAATTGAACCCTGGACCGCTAGCTTCGTAGGCAGGGTCAGTACCAACTAAGGCTGCGTTTACACCAGAGATGTGCGAGGTAGCTAAGCGGTGCGAGGCTGTGTAACGAGGAGGTGTGACGGTTTGAATGTTTCCACCAAAGATGTGCGAGATAGCGGAGCGGTGCGAGGATGCGCAGCGAGGATGTGTAGCGGGCTCTTATTAAATAAGCGGGCGCGGGCGCGGGTGTGGTGAGGCGGGAGCGGAGCCAGACGCCGCCTCGCAACACATCCCTCGCAACACATTCCTTGCAACACGTTCCTCGCAACCATTCCTCGCACACATCTTTCCCTCCTTTTGTATGTACAAAAACCTCGCTTCGCTTCACTGTTTCCACGAGAGCTAAACTAAGCGAGAAAATGTACACATCCTTCGCAACGCATCCTCGCACATCTCTGGTGGAAACGCACCCTTATAGTGCCCGCAAACCAAATTGACGACTGGGACGGTAATATGTCGATAGAAAGTTTATTTGAATGTCGATCAAATTATTATGATTCCTTTTTCCTTTTGAGGTACGGAAAGTTTTTTTTTGTTGTATCTAGGCATGTCAAATGCATCGAGATTTTTACAGAGGATATCCCAAATCAAATCATCCGCTGAAATTCTTCCAAACCGCGGAATATGGTTACCAATGCCCTGCAGAAATGACACAGTAAGTCCTTACTAAATGTAGCTATCGCTCTTGTGCCATTTAAAATGGTGTAGTCTCACACAGCGTTAGGTAAGTACCTATACTTTTTTTGCACACGAATATTCCATAACATCTGTGACATTTTAATGCAATTTGTTGGATTTTGTAAATGCTCCCACACTTTTAAGTCCCAGATAGACGTGCGAGTACCTAAGTAAGCGTACTTAAAGCTCGACGACCATTTTCGTCTGTGTTTATAATACCGTTAAAAGGTCGCGTACTTAGGGTGACACACGGGCAAGTAAGGTCGCCGAGCTATAAGTACGGCGTACTTACTCGACCGTGACATCACCCCTTATAAAGATGTTGTAAAATGTATAACACCCCACAATATTTACAAACATTCCCTGTGTGCTTTGCTATCGGCCCGGTAAATGTTAATTTGTAAATATTGTTGTAATTTGGGTAGGTTGGTTGCTGAAGTAAACTCAAGATTAAACAAACTCTAGTTTAATTATCGAAATGCACTGACAATTATTGCGTGTGTGCCACTCAGTGGCTAGTCGTGGAAGAGAAGGGGCCGGCGCGAATCGCTGTAGTCTCAGACATAACGACTACTTAAGGGCCACATTTACGTTGCAATTGTGTTGGGTTTCCAACATACTGCCGACTTGGCAAAATGAACATTAATACTTAATTTCAAAAACTTAACCTAATCTAATCTATTGGAAGTAGACATATTTTGGTAATAGATCGTCTATGAGTTTTCCCATTGGGTAACTTGACTTCAACAGCTCTCACCTTATTATCGAGACCAGGGAACAGGTTAATGACTCTAGCCATGGGCCAATGGAGAGGCTGCGTATCATTGTCTACTAGAATTACAAGAGAACCTACTTTAACGTTAGGCAATGAAGTTTTCCATTTAGGTCTGGATTGTAGTACATTTAAATAGCTTTTACGCCAAACTTTCCAATATTGTTGATAAATGTTACAGCAAATGTTCCAGAACTTTAGTCTATTAAAAGGTACATCCGTAAGGTCCTTTTCAGGATAAGCATTCAAAGCAGTACCTACTAAGAAGTGACCAGGTGTCAGGTATGTATAATCGTTGATGTCAGTAGACAAAGGGGTTAGTGGTCTACTGTTCAAAATAGATTCTATTTGCGCAAGTACAGTGCATAGCTCTTCGTAAGTAAGAACAGCTTTTAAGATTACACGTTTAAGGTGATATTTTGTACTTTTGACGGCAGCCTCCCAGAGACCACCGAAGACAGGCGAATAGCTAGGAATGAAGTGGAAATTGATTCCTTGTTGAGCTGTGTATGATTGCACCTGCCTTTGATGGTCGCCAGAGGTCTGCAGTTTGTAAATTTCAGCTAATTGGTTCTTTGCACCTTTAAATGTTGATGCATTATCGCAATAGATGTCGCTAGGCATGCCTCTCCGTGCAATAAAACGTTTTAAGCAAGCTAAAAAGGCCGGTGTTGTTAAATCTGAGGTCAATTCGAGATGAATTGCCTTGGTTACAAAGCACACAAACACGCAAATATAACCCTTTGAAAGCACGGCGCGCCTGACCCTCGATTGCTTGACGGGAATAGGCCCAGCGAAATCTACGCCAACTTTTTGAAAGACTCTGCACGCATTGACTCGCTCGTGCGGCAAAGAACCCATTAGCTGCTGGGCTACTTGAGCCTTTAATCTGAAACAGGTTATACATTTGTTTGTTATTTTCTTAATCTCACTAATACCATTTATGATCCAAAACCTTTGATTTATTGATGACAAAGTTATCTTGGGCCCCGCGTGTAAGTTTTTAATGTGCTCACTCTTAATAATCAATTGTGTTACTCGTGATTTATTAGGTATAATAGCTGGATGTTTTTGTGAATAAGGAATCGTTGCGCAATCCAAACGCCCTCCAATTCGTAAGAGACCTTTATCATCAATAAATGGATTGAGTGATACAATATCGCCCTTTATGGGTTTATTTTGTTTTAACAATTCTATATCAGTTTTATAGAATTTTTGTTGCTCATGCTTAACAATTAACATAAGTGAATTATTTAACTCGTTAGTGAGCAAATAATTATTTTTGTTGCGGTTTAGCGATTTTAAATTGCTGCAAAAACGCAAAATGTAAGCAAGAACTCGTTGCATTTTATTTATATCAGAGTATTTGTCAAGGAAGTCTAAGCATAGATTAGAGTTCGTAACAGAACCCGAACACACCATAGCATTGGAGAGAGCAGAACCATCGCAACCAGCTTTCAACTCTGGTAAGTCTGTAGAGACATTAATATGGTTGCCATCGGGCAATACATACGTTCCATCATGCAGGAAACTGGGACCCTCCCACCATAAGGCATGCTCGTGAAGTTCGTGCGGCTTTACACCTCTGCTGAGACAGTCAGCGGGATTGTCACTAGTATTGACGTACGACCAAATAAATTTATCAGTGTGTTGTAAAACAACCTTCACTCTGTTCGCAACATAGACGCTGAGTTTAGTTGGATCTGTTTTAAACCATGCTAAAACTATTTGTGAGTCTGAGAATAGAAGTACATCATTGATATTCATTTTAAGACTCATAGTCGTATGTATTTTTGCGACTAATTTGGCCAATAGTAGGGCGGCATTGAGCTCCAGCCTGGGCACAGTAAGCTTTTGATGTAAAGGATTTACTCTAGATTTTGAACAGAGCAAAGTCTGCTTTACATTACCTACTTTGTCGACAACGCGTAGATATACGCAGCATCCGTACGCGGCTGAACCAGCAGCATCTGCAAAACCTACTAATTGCACAGATCGGTAGAAATCAGAGTCTGGCATGACGTTTCTATTAATGATTATAGGTCGCATTATAGACAAACTTTCGTAAAATTCCAACCAGAGCCTTTCTAATTCGTTAGTCAAACAACTGTCCCATCCCATTTTAGTCGACCATAGTTTTTGAATTATTAATTTCGCAGACACAATGATTGGTCCGACTAGACCTAAAGGGTCATAGAATTTGGCTATGTGACTCAGTATCTCGCGTTTTGTTTTAGGGATGCTCTGTGTTGAACTAGGACTAGTTATATTGATTGTATCTGTCTTTGTGTTGTATGACACACCTAGTGTCTTGAGACAGTAGTTTTGCTTTTGTAGGTCAACTTCGTCAAAGTGTTGTTTGTCAATCGGTATGTCCTGCAATACTTGAGCGCAATTAGAAGACCATTTGTGCGCCTCAAATCCTCCCAGTTCAAGAAGTTGAATCAGCTGTTTTTTCATTTCATTTAGTGATTCTAATGTGTTGCTGGAGACTAATATGTCATCACAGTAAGCTTGATTGCGGAGAATGAATGCTGCATCAGGAAACTCGTATTGATATCTTATTGCTAACTCCGTTAAGCAGCGGGTTGCTAAGAAAGTGGAACATTTGAGTCCATATGTGACCGTATTTAATTGTATGCATTTAATGTCTTCATCTGTGGAGTCTCTCCACAAGATGAGTTGCAAAGACCTATATTTAGGATCAAGACTTATAGCCCGAAACATGTTTTTTAAATCGGTGCTGAAGACATATCCGCCTGTTCGGAATAATAATAGTATGTCGAACAGCTCTTTTTGCGTTGCTGCGCCATTTAATAAAATATCGTTAAGTGAGCGATGCAACCTCGTCAACATAGACCCATCAAAAACTACTCTACACTTAGTGGTCTTTTTATCGAGTCGTACCACAGCATGGTGCGGCAGAAAGAACACTGGATCTTTAGTGAGGTCGTATTGGTCTATGTTTATGAATGAACCATGGCCTAATGCCACATATTGATGAATGAAATCCTTATATTGTTCAAACAACTCTGGTTCTTTTTTAAATCGTTTTTCCAAGTTGTAAAATCTTTGCAGTGCTTGGTTAAATGAATCACCTATAGTTTCATTAACTTGATTTAGTGGCACCTTTAATGGCAAAGCTACTTGAAACCTTTTGTCTTTCAAAACTACAGACTCTTGAAAGATTTGTTCGCTTAGATCAACTTCAGGACCTTTCTCTGGGAAGATTTCAGGCACACATTCGGTTTCCCAAAATTTAGAAACTGTACCGTTGATATCTGAGTCACATTGCTGACAAAATAAATTTACTTGATTTTGATTAGAATGACACTGGTTTGGAAGGGTACCCCGCCACAACATAGCCAAATTGGGTATTCAGTAAGTACGGCTGTTGACTGCATGCACCGGATGTTGATTCTGCTGACTGCTGGCTGCTAGGTTGACTGCTTACTTCCTTAGGCTGGGGTAGCAGCACCTGGAAAAACACATCGGCAGCCATTAGTATGTGTATATTACTTGGCACATCAAAATCTGCGTCAGCCAGATTAATATTAGTGGGCAGTGCAATGGTGTCTCTGTCAACTCGTTGTTGTGGAAGCTTTGATGTTATTTGATCCAAGACATAGCATGTGATCGGCATTTTAAATTGTGACACAGTCGAGTGCACTTCTAGTTGCACATACTGCCTTATGGTGCTGTGGGCATTACCTATACCAATGATACCTGTATTTACACTCTTGGGTTTTAAATCTAGGAGCCTTACTAGTTCCGTTGTGGCAAAGGAAGATTGTGAGCCACTGTCCAGCAGCGCCTTTGCAAATACTTCGGTGCCGTTGGACATGAGTATCTTGACTCGGACAGTTGGTAAGAGAACCTGTGTAGAAGAATGTTTAGACATCATGGTGACAGATGGCATTGGTTGTTGCTCGCTGTGCAAGAGGGTATTGTGCTTCCCGTTACAAGTGTTACATTTAAAATGGAATCGGCACTTGTTTTTGTGGTTATTTAAGCAGATTGTGCATAGATTGCTATCTGCAGCAAACTTTACACGCTCATTGGCATGTAACAACTTAAATTTATCACAAGTAAATAATTTGTGTTCTGACTTACAGTATAAGCATGAAGAAGTTGCAGCTATATTAACTGCAGATGTAGGCTTCTTGTTGTACTGCTGAGTCTGCTGTCGCTCGAAGCGTTGAGCTGGCTCGTAGCGCTGCTGCTGATTAAACCGCTGCTGTTGCGGCCCCTGAGCTGCGGGTTCTGCATTTTCCAACGCTAGTGCTCGCTTCTCAAGAAAAGCCAGAAAAGCTTCTAATGTCGGCTCCTCCTTGGTGTCTCGCTCGAGTTGGTATGCTCGAGAGGTGTACAAATCTAGTTTGCGGGATAAAATACAGATCATTATAGCATCCCAAGTTTGTACATTTTGGTCTAAGTTTGATAATGCTGCGAGTTCTTGTTTAATTTTGGATACAAATTCTCTTAAGCAGCTTGCTGTTGTTTTAGTTAAAGGGTTTAAGTCTATGATGGTGCAAATGTGTTCGTTTACAATTTTAAATTTATTGTTATATCTATCGTTCAACAACTTAAGTGCCTTTTCGTAACTCTCGGGTACCAGAGGTAAGTTTTTAATTAAGTTTAAAGGCTCCTCTTTGAGGTAAGACCTTAAATAATACAATTTTTGCACGAGGTCTACCGAGTTGTTGTCATTTATCACCGAATTAAACAGATTTATAAACGGAATAAATTCACAGAACTTACCGTCGAATATCGGTACATCGATAGGTGGCAATCTAAGTTTGGATATTGGAGCTGGAGGCGGGCATGATCGCTGAGTGTTACGCTTATTTATTTCTTCGTTGAGCGCGCTCAAAATCGCATAATAGCGGGTTTCAAACTCCTCGACGTCCTCTTTATCATCGGGATCTAACGACAAGATTTTAATGTTGTATGTTTCGTATTGCGAAAACACTTCTGTTGCCCTTTTTTTCTTAGTAACTAAGGCATCAGTTTGAGATGACGTTACATCCTGAGGACGTGAGATGAAATTGTAAAGTCTCGTAATAGTACCTTTTGTGTAACCCCTTGCCGCGTTCAACTCCGATATCTCCATTATCCAAGCACTTCACACTGCACTTATAAATAAACACAATATATTATACACGTATTACACTAAATACTAATTAAATCTGTCTATTATTGGACTTAGTATGAGCAGAGAAGTAACCAGACTCGCGAAGTGAACTAAGAAAATGGCGTCAAAGCTGTGGTGTAGTCGCGTTGCTCGGTTAAACCACCCGAAACCCGAATCGACGAGCGCGCGTGAGTTCCTATTCGTCGAAGCGTCATAGGAAGGCGTCCGATTGGCGAATTTTGACACTGCCGACAAGTGGCGAAGCTGCTCGATGACACCCGAGGATCCTTGTTGCGCGGGAACACGCGCGGGGATGTGCGCGGCGTGCACCACGAGGTTCGTCAGGTATATACGTCAATGGCTCCGTGCCACGGCCCGGCAAACGCAACTTTAGGTTCTCGCTTCCTGTAATAGGGTTCGCTTTTGAAGTTGATGCGTCGTGATGCCGTCGTCCGGCGAAGTCGTCCTTACTTGAGAAACTCCTCTTCGCTAATTGAATTATTTTCCAATTATTATTTGCACTTCGTATCGTAATAATCGTTGCACTCGTTGATTTGTTCTTTCGTTCGTTAAGTTACTTTGGTTTTTTCTTATCGGTGGCTGCTTCCATGCAATAAATATAAATTGATGTCGTGGCACTTGGTTTGTTACTCGAATCCTGATAATCGGTTTACTTAACAAATTGTTGTTCGAAGGACCATGTTGTAATTTGGGTAGGTTGGTTGCTGAAGTAAACTCAAGATTAAACAAACTCTAGTTTAATTATCGAAATGCACTGACAATTATTGCGTGTGTGCCACTCAGTGGCTAGTCGTGGAAGAGAAGGGGCCGGCGCGAATCGCTGTAGTCTCAGACATAACGACTACTTAAGGGCCACATTTACGTTGCAATTGTGTTGGGTTTCCAACAAATATAACTTATTAACAATTGTTAATTTTTGTTGTAATTTATTTTACTGTTTAGTGTAAATTAACATTTTGTAACTCAATGTGAAACAGGGATACCTCATACAATATTTTAAAATGTTTATCTGATGTCAACTTGAAATTATTTCAGTGTTTACCTGAGCTACCCGATATATCACGTGAAGTACAAGCAGCCATCAGTCTTGGCGAGTACGCATGAAAGAACTTCTGGTTTTCCATCACTACCTAATCGTACACTAGCTGGGCGATACAACAAACCTGCGTGCCAAGCTTATGCCCGTTAACCTTTAGGTTAGTAAAAAAGAATAAGAGGGCGCTGTTCGAAATTAAATTGTCATCGTCAAATTTTTACTCTTAATGTGGTGGTTTCCAGAATATTGTACAAACAGCAACACTCTTAACTGTACATCGGTGGACCTTATTACAAAAGGCATAAGGTCTACCGATGGACAGTTAACAGTGTGGGCGATGGTACTTCCGCCTGCATCCCAAGTTCAATTGTTTTAAGCAAGTTGTATTGTACAGTCACCAGAAATAATATATTATCTAATATTGGGCTCATAAAAGTCAAACACGTCTATTACTAGAGACATAAGAGCGTGTCAAATATTTTTTAGCGCGATGTTGAATAAGATATTATTGCTGGTGGCTGAAAATACCTTAAAATGAATTTCCCCTACTGTGTTCATTACAATTTTATATCCAATACAGTGTTGTCCAACATTCTTATATAACATATCAAATAAATGGTACATAATATATTTAAATCTTTCTATTTCTTAAAAATAAGTGTAGCTACAAAATATCTTTTTGGCTTTGAAATGCTCAGCTGCAGCCACATCCCCATTTACGGGTAGAAGGAGAAAACAAGCAACTCAACAAGAAAATAACACTTTTCGAATTAAATTTTTCCTAATACCTTTGCCTAACATACATACATGGTAGGTAAGGCGACATGACCCGTGGGCCCACTACTTCAACACCTCTTTTCGCTTTTGCAGAAAGTCGCCGGAAACCATTTTTATTCCGCAAAAGTAGATAGGTTAGGTTCGTTAGGTATCATTAAACGCCCGAAGGGCAAACCGACCGGAAATAGGAGCCAGGGCTCCGTCGAAAAGAGTGGTGGGTTGAAGTTGTGGGCCACGGGTCGCGACCCCTTTTTTATTTCCCAACGGTTGAGATCACACTTTTTTTCTAACAGTACCTAATCAGACTAATCAATCAGTCCAGTAATCCAGTCTTTTCGCCGCCATTGACTTCATAAAAAAGTCACACGCCAATGACAGCCGAAAACCACAGCAAATTTCAACGTTACATCAGAAAAACTGGGTCTATTTTGCACTGTATTAGTGACAACTATAATCGTCGATGGCGTGGTAGGAGGCACGACAGGACAGGTGTTCTTGGCACTTCTTGGCGTTCAAAGTGTAGTCGCACCACAAGTCATCCGTGGTGCCACCCAAGTGCCACCATGGTGCCACAAACGCTGCCTAAGAGCCCGTTCTCACGAGCGCTTTTTCAACGCGCGTTAAAAAAACGTTGAAATGACACAAATTGATAACCATGTGTTTATTCACACGAAGGCGGTTTTAAAGCGCGGCGCTTTTTTATCGAACACTGTTCGATTTTTGACGTTGGGCGTTGGACGTTAAATTGAATTGAGCTTACAATACCGCCAACGTCCGGCTGTAACGCGACGCTTTTTAAGCGCTCGTGAGAACGGGGCCTTATGCAACTACGTTAGAGTGAGATAGAAGTACAGCTTGCTCACTTTAACAAGTTGCATTCGGCAGTGTTTGAGGTAAACACTATGTACGTGGATGCGGCATAAAGTTAAGGTCCTAAATAAAACCCATGGATAAAACCAAGCTACGACCAAAGAGAATATAATGTTTTTATTATGTATTGCTTGCCTATGGTGATATATCTACCCCAAACCTACCCTTACAATCTGTGGTCAATGGATAGACATTCCTATAATCTGTGGTCAATGGCGCTAAATCAAAATTTAAATAGTAGATAGGTAAAGTGTATTATTTCTGTAAATAATAAATAAATTCTAGTCTTTAATTTAACGATGGCCGATAACATTTTGTTCGTGGACAACTCCCGCCAAGATGAAATCGAAACGTTTTATGAAGTAAGTAAGTATAAGTGCCTACTGTTTAAAATAGTTTTGACGTGTAATATCGGTACCTAGTAGATTGATGAATTTTGTTTGTTTTCATGCAAGGCATGCCAGCGTCAGAGAGATTATTACAGAGGCTTCCCCAAAGCGTACCATCCATTAGCCTTTTTCACTGACCCTGAGTATATGTGGCAATGCGCTCCGGATTTGACTCCGTAAGTACATTGTTCATAAAAAGTTAGTACTTACTTACCTAAGTCTGAAAAACCCGCCTGACTGATAAGAGCTAATTGCAGAACAAATATTATGCACACATACCCGCGATTTTTCTTTTCTTTTGCTTTAAATTAGTAATTATGTACTTAATTCAGTAACTTATCTTCTAATAAGTATAAAAAAACAGACAAGAGCATGTCAGACCATGTTCAGTGAAGGGTCCCAAGGTTCTTACTTACTGCCACAGACCACTTACCCTAAGTGGTCTGTGCTTACTGCAAACACAAAAAATATCTCAAAAAACAACACGTAAAAGCACACGTTTTTGAAGTGTTAAAAGTTATTTGGTGCTGTCATAGATGATTTTTAGGGTTCCTTAGTCAAACTAATTACCGAAAACCCTTATTGTTTCGACATGTCCGCCCGTCTGTCCATCCGTCCGCAGCCTAGCTCAGAGACTCTTAGTAGGTACTAGAAAGCTGTAATTTGGCATGATACATATTAGTCACGCCAAGAAAGTGGAAAAAAAACAGTTTTTTTTGTGTACCTACGTATAATGTGAGTTGCATTTTTTTTTCTCGTCTACCCCATAGTGTCAAAAATGTGTGCGGGTTTGTGGAAACAATTTTCCGATTAAGGGATCCGTTTATGGAATATTAAGTTAATTATAAAGCGCAAATTTTTGTTAGAGTCAATCGTCCCCAAGTGTAGTAAAGTAAATATATATCCTCGTAAGGCCCACGTCAAAATTTCGTCGATTTGAAATTAAATACGTCTGTCAAAGGGTTCACCCTAATTTGGCTGGACAGTGTCGATTTTAATACTGTGTTGCATAAGTTGCATTGCATGTTTTGACTCGTAACCTTTCCTCAGGACTTACCTCGGGTTCCCAGTGTATCACGTGAAGTATAAGAACCCGGCGGTCCTCCCGAACACCATCGGGCGCACCACTGGGATTCCTGCCCTGCCCTCGCGCACCCTCGCAGGCCGCTACAACAAGGCCGCTTGCAAGGCTTTCATTAGATAAATTAATCTTAACAACTACCAATTCACTGACAGCTACATCAATACAAATTACAACTGAGCTGCTTGCCTTACTTTGGAACCCTCCCTGCTCCAAATTGAGTTACGTAAGTTTTTTTCTTTTGTTTTTTTGGGTCGTTCTTGCGTTTCGTTCAAATCACGTTTCCAGGGGAGAAAGTGGTATGATTTTAAGATTTATTAAAGATCTTTTTTAATAGGGTTATTACAGCCTAAAAGTACTTTCGGTACCATCGAACGCGTATAGAATTTAGTATTAATTAAATCAAGTAAATGATAAAAAACATGCCAATATCTCATCCCCCTCCTGTTTCCAACGAGCATTCAGAGGCTTCAATATTTTTTTATTCTCAAGTTTTGCAAGTAATTACGATTTCTATCATTTTATCATGTTAAGCAACAAATAAACAATATATAATTCGGGTTGACTAATTTTTAATACTGTATTAACCTTAAAAGAATCAAGGTTTTAGTTTTGTCAAATCAAAAATCTCATTCCCGTCCCCGATGAGTAACGTGCAAGTTTTAAGTTACTTGTGGACATCCAAAAGCGGCATGCACCTACCCCTTGCCAGTCCCGCTCAGTGTCGTGCGCAAGAGCTCTGAGCGGACGGACCCTAGTCACCTGGTTATAAAAATAACGACGATATTGTGGCACGGAGAGAACTTTGGTATCGCCTAAACTTCATCGCCATCCTGCAATTTATTGAGTAAGTTTTTTTTTTTAAATATTGGTGTAAGTTAACCGAGGTCCTTGTATTGAATTGTTATTACATATTAAATCTAGTAGAACAGGCACACAGGCAACATAAGCAAATTAGGATCAAAGGGCAAATATTCATTACCGTCCAATTCATTACCTTCTATTTTGCGTTTTTTTTTAATGGAAAGTAATGATAACCTTTGGTAGGGAATGAATACCTTTCTGTTCCCAAAATAAACCAAGCTTTCCATGTGTATTCTAATATTATAAAACCAAAAGTGAGAATGTATGTTCATTTCTTTGATCGCCTAAGTTTATCAACATTGTTCTGAGAAACAGCTTGCAAACGTTTTTTAAACAAACAGTAATGCGAGTTACTTTTAACTTAATATATCATCCTTTTTAGGTTTCCGTACCTCAAAAAAAAGAAACGGAACACTGATAGGATCACACGCGTGCCTGTCTGTCCGTATGTCCGAATGTCTGTCCGTCTGTGTGACAGCTAATTTGCTTCAAAACTACTGGACCGATTGAGTTGAAATTTGGTACACATAATAATATAAGTCGGTGACTTCAAGAAGTATATGTAATGTAAAAAAAATGAATATTAAGCATGGGTGGCAAATTTAATATTGCTGCTGCAACATGGTTTTTTCCAATGATTTAATCGAGTTTTCAATTCTACTACTAAGTACTATTTATTCTAAAAGTATTATTGTGGTTGTTAGTCCAAATCCCATATTATATGTATTTTGGTCCCTTCATCTTTCAGAGACTACAATGGCAAAAACAAAGAAAAAACATACAAAAGATGAAAAACTTACCAGAGATAGATAAAAAAGATAGAAAATGCCAAAAATATGAAGAAATTAAAAATAACCCAGTGCTTTATAAAGTTCAAAAAGAAATAGATTGATTAAAATACCTAAAGAAAAAGGAATAGAAGCAAATTTGTAGCATTAAGGACATAAGTGCAAGAGCACAATGTAAGCAAAGAAAAAGATGGAGAAAAAAATATCAATATTGTATTAAACAAATACTTAGCATTATTTATATTATAATTACTTTACTTAAAAATTTTTTTTTTAAAAGCAATTAAATATTATAATTGCCAATTTATATTTTTATCACGCGAGGTTTTGTTTTGACCTCATTTGTACAATTTGTTAATTGTACAAATGTAGTATAATTATCAGTTATGTTTGTGTTAAGTTATGCTTATTTGTTACGTTTCATTTAAAAACCTTAAGTTATTACTTAATTGTGGCTGGCTTAGTAAATAAAAATTATCCCATTTCTGTTTGTTATAAAAAGTTGATAATGTAAGTTGATATCGACATTCCAAGGAATAGGTAATTTGTATTTATCTAACCCTAAATCTAACATTTTGTATTTTGGATTTGTTTGATTTATACTTATTTCAAAGGCTGATTAAAAATTATACTCCCTAATATCTTTTTATTAATCCATTGAACGCATCAAATCTTATTATCAGTCTCATTTTCCATATATGATCATACTTTCACTCAGATATCATCCAAGCCTAAAAGCCTAAAGCCTAGCCTGAGCCTTGTTAATTTCCTTCCATGCGGTTTTCATCACCTTCCAAGTGTAATTCATTACCTTCCAGGCGATTTTCATTACCCTCCTAGGGTTCATTACCTCCCGTCACTTTATCATGAATATAATTAAGTTATAAAGATGCCTTTCATTGGTATCTATTGTTTTTAAATACATGAAACTTCTTATATATATTTCTTATAAAAAAACGAAAAAAAAAACCGATTCTCAAATTTGATGAAATTTGAACGAAACGCAAGAACCACCCTTTTGCTTCTGTCATAACGGAATTTCGACGTAGTTATCCTACTTGACGGTACTTACGTACATTTTATAACGTACGTTAGTCACCTGACGCTTTTTTCAATTTCTGCGTTATATTGTTTGAAACATACCTACACGAGTGCATTTTCGCAAAAATAAAATAGGCTCCCTACCGTATAGTTACATAATTATACGGATATCTTCAGTGATAGGCTTGAGTGAGTAGGTATGTCTAATCAGAAGATGTTGGCTTTGGTAGGCGCCGTATCGATTGCTACTTACCTTTACATGAAGGATAAATACGATTAAATCTAGATAGCGATGGGGCCCACGGCCCACGTAAAAAGATTGTGTTAAATTGACTTATGCCACTTTGGCCTATGAAACCTACATTATACGTTAAATTAAACGCTTTCTTTTGTACGTAGGACCCATCGTAAGTTTAAAAGCGGGTTTACCGACACTCGTTTCATATACAGTAATTTTCTGCTGGACCCGTGTTGATTTTAGGTTATCTTGTGATGGCTACAAGTCTAACCTAACCTAGGTATGTCATATTATTTAAGATAACCTGAAATCATAACGGGTTCATCAGAGAATAGCTTTCTATGAAACGCAAGTCTTCGAAGTGATAAGTTCTATGAAATATGTGTCGGTGAAACAAGGGGACACCGTAAAAACAGCTAAATACTTCATAGGTTGGGGGTATAGAAATTATTCAAATATAACCAATACTTTCAAACCACACTTTTTGATTATGAAGCTTTGTACCCAATTTGAGTAAACCATTTTATTCTTGAATTGGCATATTTATTCAAAATAGGAACTGTTGTCGTAACAAATTATTATATACTTACTTACCTAGGTAGGTAGGGTGCAGTGTTCAACAATGGAACACCAAAAATTCAGAGTCTCATATTTCTCTCATTTTTGCAAACATGGATTCCGTTTTTAAGAGGAAGGTAGTCTATTTAAGTAGGTGTAATGTGACATTAATTGTTTCCTTAAAAACGCAGACATATTACCAATAATAAGGATTTAAAAAAAAATGAGAATTGTTTCATTGTGTACACCCATATGTACACAATGACACGCCTTGTGTCCAACAATGAAACGCGGTTATGATTATTCACTTATATTGGCAAAAATACAAAAATCACAAATAGGCATTAGCTAATTTAACAGGCAATAACGTCTTGCATTCAACAATTCGTATGCATCAATAATGTCTTATAATTATTTTATTTAACAATATTAAAGTTTTGTCAGTCGCACAACAACAAAAATCTAGTTACTTATAACAAGAAATAACGATTTACAGTCAACAGTTTTAGGCCATAATGTCTAAAATTCTTTAGAAACATACCGACTTAAAGTTTAATCAGTCTCAAAACTACAAAAATCACAATTACGAGGTAATACGACTCTTTACCTGAATCAACCGTGTCCAACAATGAAACGCGGTTATTAATATAGATTTATATTGGCAAAAATACCAAAATCACAAATAGGCATTAGGTAATTCAACAGGTAATAACATCTTACAATCAACAATTCGTATATTAGCAATAATGTCTTATAATATTTTTTTTAACATTGTTTCATTGTGTCCTCCTATGAATTGTGTCATTGTTGGACACCGAGGGTATTTTAGAATAACCTTGAAATATAACCTACTAAAATCGAACAATTTAATAGGTAATCTAGTCCACGTGAATCTATGATGCATGTACATAGCAACTTCATACTGAGGGAAATGAATATCACTATAGTATTTACGTGAAAAAACAAATAAAACTGAGAAAAATACTTACTTTTTTGACCAAAAAACCGAAAAAGCTCCGCAGACACGTCCTTTCACAAGTGGCGAGCACGAAAACTGGGGAGGAGCGGGGGGTGTACGAGGCCTTTAGGACGAGGCGAACTGCACTATCTGGCAACGTCGCATTATAGAAATAGTACGCAGTTTCATTGTGTACGACTGTTTCATTATTGAACACTCGACCCTACTTGAAAAGTGTCTCTAAATATGTGCGCAAAGTACCTAGTTGATCTTTAAAACATATTTATTTTAATAATACCTATTTGTAATTACAAATTGCTGATAGGTACATACAGATTGACAAACGCACGGCGCCGTCTAGTCTAGCCCTCCGTTAGGTATACGCCACTGGCAGCTTCTAGCGGCGGTAAGTTCTTTGGAAATAATACATACACCTTCACGCCTTAATTCCCAGAGGGGTAGGCAGAGCTACAGAGTTACCAATACCTCTTAAAATTTGCAGATCATTCTCTAACCACATTTAAAATAATAGTTGGTAGGATAAAATACATTAATTTTCAAAGAAAAACTGCATTATTAAAATGAAATGGGCCTATTGGCAATTATATCCTGAAATAGAAGGATGTAGTAAACTCTGGGATTTTGGACACCACTATAGTGAATTCGTTTATCCCCATACTGCCCGTACTGTCTAATTTCATCTCTTCAAGTATCTGAAACATAAAACGTGGATGTAAGACTTCCACACGCCGAGCAGGTCAACAGCACGGTGTGTGGAAGCCATTAGTTATGTAGGCAATTTGGCAGAAAGTCTTCGGTCTACCTTTTAGGAACCTGCTAACAGAGCGGTCATAATCTCTAACATACATTTTCCTCGCCAACCTGTCACTTAAAGCTTTGCGATTCGTAGACCACACAATCCAAAGAGGTGGGTATAATTGTCCCCATACGTAAACAGAGAAATCCTAACCTAACCTTCATTGCATTCAAATTAATTTTGATATTGATTTGATTAATGTTTGCGTAAATTTCAAATTAAATCACCACGATTCGTAATTTTTTGTCACCCTTACCATGAGTTACTACATTTAACGTATTCGCTAGCGAGTCGAATGCTCTGTCCCTCGCAGACCTCGCAGTATTTATATGTATAGAGTGCGAGGGACAGAGTAGTCGACTCGCTAGCGATTACGGTAATTGTAATTCATGGTAAGGGTAGGATACTGATCACACGATCATGTATTTAAATACGTATTTACAATCATAATCTAAGTTAGATTATGATTGTAAATATGTTTAAATGAAAATGTGTGGAACGCAAAATCTATTTTACAATTATTGCGAAATCGATAAAAACGATTCTTACCACATGAGCTATTTTCTTCTTTGCACTGTGTTCGATATAAAGATCCTTATTATCCGGACTTGTAGTCAGTCTGTCAATTATCTCGGTTATGTCCCTCTCGGAAATTTGACCATCGTCGTCCATATCTGATGTAATAATTAATAAAATAACATACAATAGAAATACTCTTACTTAAACACAAAAAAAACGAGGTCTTCCAGCTAAAAAGCGATCAAATGAGCGAATAACGTATGCCAATAATAGAAATATCACGTAACTTTTTTGCTGTAACCCCGAAAAGTACCTATGCTGGAATTTCAAACCTTACTACTGTTACCTTAGTAAGTAGATTGCAAATGCTTTAAAAAATGTCCTTACTACGAGCATCAGTATGGTTGAATCGATAAACTCGATAATCTATTGAAATTTCAAACTGTCTTGTAATCCCTTTATAATGCGTTGACTAAGCTATGTGTTGTGGTTATCAATACAATGGCTTTATTCAAGTACTATATATTATTTTCTTTAAATGAATGGGGCGAAGTTAAAAAGAAATACTATACTCCTATCACTGCTTATGGGCATGATAATGTTACCTACCAAATATCTTGAAAGCCCATGCGGCTTTCACTTCTGTGGGGCATTCCGAACTCATTGCTGAATACAAGTCCAACAAGTCTTCGAACGAAAAGGACTCGTCATGGTTCGAAGAAAACACTCTGAAGAGACGATCCCTAAACGGGTTGCACTGGAAAAAGAAAACGTTTACTAAGTGGGTGGTAGGATGAGCCCTTTCTTATCACTGATTAGGTATAGTTATGATCGGAATAGGCAGAGTGAACAATAAGTACAAAGGACCGTATTTCATACTGGGGATTAGGAAACTCGCAAGTGTGATGCGGCTCTTTTGGTAGTACCTACTTACGTTATTATTTATTACATTAATACACCCGTTTTTTAAAAAACGCTTTAAATTAAAAGAAAACTTTTAAGGAGTATTAACTATTCCGTGTTAAGTTTTCCATACACGAAGACGCGTCCTGCTACTAAAGTGGTGGGGTCCACACGCATAATAAATAGGCTTTAAAAGTTAAGTTGCTAAAAACAATCGTCTGTGAAATATACAAAGTGGTGGAGCGTGACTTGATTGAGGGTTGAAAACACTAAAAAAAAGAAGTGACTTACCCTTAAAACATCAAACTTCTTAAGTAACACGTCCTTGCTAAATCTATGATGAAAATTCGCGTTCACTTTATCGGGATCGATAGAATGAAACTTTTTCATTAAACTGAAACAATGTTGACATTAGCCGAGTACTCATTTGTTATCAGTTCCGCATTGTCAGATATCTTTATTCGATTTATTACTTACTATAATATTTCTCCCTTATGTAAGTAAGTGAGAGTAGTATAGTCTTCTAGAACGTCTTGGGTTAGCCCGGGATACGACTGTGATCCACCCATTGCATCGGTTTTTGCGGCACAACACAAAACACCAAGTTCACTTGAATCAACAATGAAGTATCTGACACATTGTTTTATCTTATCGTTGAAAACAGTAATTTAACAATATACAACGATTTGATGTATCGTGGGTTGCAACAAGAGAATGAAACAACAACTGGGAGGAAAATAATTTATTACCTAAAAAAATATCCCGAGATCAGACTCAGCAATTGTAACAAAACAAATGAATACTTATGGTTTTTCCTTGTAACATAAAATAAGTTATTGTTTTAATTGTTTAGGCCAAAACATGATCATTTGTTGTTTATGAAAAATACCGTACTCTATTGTTACATGAAACTGTGACAAAGCAATCGTAATTAGTTAAAAAAGCGTTCTTTTACAACAGAATTGTACAGACATTTTGTTTTTACTTTCATACCTTAAAAAAAAAGCCTTATGACGTCAGTATCATCAATAGCTTTGTTTTGTTGTCAAAAGTCGCTATTACAATATAAAAGAATTACAAACAAAAATAACAATAAAAAAAAACGTAAAAGGGAAGCGCATACGGGCCAGTAACGTAGGCTATTTTAATAATCAAAAAATGTCCCAATCCCAAATGTTCCCGTGCTCAAATAAAGTGGGGGCGACAGCGTAGGTCCGCACCAGAACCCAGCAGTAAGGCCCTCTTCTTAAAATATCTATTAAATAACCCTAGTAATTTTCCAGTGGCCCGGTTTCTCCACCGCCGTCCGATTCTGCCCGTATATCCTACAAATATTTAACTATAGTTAGGTCAATCTGGGATGATCCCGGATGACAGCTCATGTGAACACATATTAAACTTGTTTCTTCGACTTGTCATACACTTGAGTATAGTGATCTAAATTACGAAATACGGTTTTCATAGGTATCATCCCACATTGACCGTATTTTAGTTGTGTACATCTCTATCAAAATCGTCAATTGTAAAATAACACTTTATGCTTACAAACAAAATAAAAATCACTACAATGATTCCGTAGGCATAATTGAACCTGTTCCACGCCATATCAAGTTCAACAAATCGTCGCTTACATTACATGTCAGTGATCTGAAAAGCAAAATGTCTACCTTCCGTCATAGACAGGAAGGCCTACTTCGGTGTCAACCGTTGGCGCAAATATATCTCTATCAATGGCGTTTAAGAGGTTAATGTCAAAATGGCGCCTGCACCTTGTGAAAGGATATTTGGAGGGCGATGCAAGAACCAAGTGCCTTGAACGTGTGTCCGTTTTTACCGTAGACATAGTATTACCTAGAAAAGCTGCTCGCGTGTACCCTTTGAGATAGCAATGCAGACAACCCGACCAAATCACATATCAACTTCAGCAGACACAGTGCCTACCTTATTAAGGCGGTTTATCATGAGAAATGATCACTGGTGAAAGGTTGTTTTTATCTTTTCGAGCACTGGCTTTTGCAGCCTAAAATATAACGTTCAGATTACGATGTCTACCAACCCTACGAAAATATTTAAAGCATCAATTCATACCATTACTTGGGACCAGTTCCGGAGACAAACAAAATCGGCCTTGAATAAACGTATACGGGGAGTGAGATAGAAAGTAAAGATGCAGCCTTCTTTATTTATGTCTTTGCAAAAAATGTCCCAATCCCAAATGTTCCCGTGCTCAAATAAAGTGGGGGCGACAGCGTAGGTCCGCACCAGAACCCAGCAGTAAGGCCCTCTTCTTAAAATATCTATTAAATAACCCTAGTAATTTTCCAGTGGCCCGGTTTCTCCACCGCCGTCCGATTCTGCCCGTATATCCTACAAATATTTAACTATAGTTAGGTCAATCTGGGATGATCCCGGATGACAGCTCATGTGAACACATATTAAACTTGTTTCTTCGACTTGTCATACACTTGAGTATAGTGATCTAAATTACGAAATACGGTTTTCATAGGTATCATCCCACATTGACCGTATTTTAGTTGTGTACATCTCTATCAAAATCGTCAATTGTAAAATAACACTTTATGCTTACAAACAAAATAAAAATCACTACAATGATTCCGTAGGCATAATTGAACCTATTCCACGCCATATCAAGTTCAACAAATCGTCGCTTACATTACATGTCAGTGATCTGAAAAGCAAAATGTCTACCTTCCGTCATAGACAGGAAGGCCTACTTCGGTGTCAACCGTTGGCGCAAATATATCTCTATCAATGGCGTTTAAGAGGTTAATGTCAAAATGGCGCCTGCACCTTGTGAAAGGACATTTGGAGGGCGATGCAAGAACCAAGTGCCTTGAACGTGTGCCCGTTTTTACCGTAGACATAGTATTACCTAGAAAAGCTGCTCGCGTGTACCCTTTGAGATAGCAATGCAGACAACCCGACCAAATCACATATCAACTTCAGCAGACACAGTGCCTACCTTATTAAGGCGGTTTATCATGAGAAATGATCACTGGTGAAAGGTTGTTTTTATCTTTTCGAGCACTGGCTTTTGCAGCCTAAAATATAACGTTCAGATTACGATGTCTACCAACCCTACGAAAATATTTAAAGCATCAATTCATACCATTACTTGGGACCAGTTCCGGAGACAAACAAAATCGGCCTTGAATAAACGTATACGGGGAGTGAGATAGAAAGTAAAGATGCAGCCTTCTTTATTTATGTCTTTGCGTATAAATGCTTCCTTTTAGTCGTTGTACAATTTTTTCGTGTCTTGTTTAACACCTATGCGACCTTCATAAAAGACAAAAGTTGCAGTCCCTTGGAAAAGACCTGGGCTAAACACTTTTTTCACTGGTGAGACGAGAATTGAAGTATGTATTTAAAAAAATATTCCCTCCTCGCGCATCTTCGGTGAAAATAGTTTTATAATACTTATAGCATCGCCTCGACTCGCCAGTGGAAAAGCATTGTAAGGGATAGCAGCAAATGCGGTAATGGTATCAATGGACTGTGTACCTTTTCCGTTAAATGTGTGTGTAGTAGAAAATGCAGAAATTCAGGATAGCAGGCGCTAACAGTCTTTGTTTATAATCTATAATATTTATCTAGCATTGCCTTGGAACCCGTCAAACTAGCATTTTATATTATGCCATTTCTAATATATTAGCTATATCTGGATTACACAACATTGATTATAAGTACAGTTATTTCCTAGTTGTATATTAAGGGTCTTTTTTATTATTTTTTGCTGTGCTTTTCTATTTTTTTTATTCAATACAATCAAATTATTACAGTTTCAATACTAAATGAAACTTGTATTTAGCTGCGATTACCACACAGCAAAAATGGTTCAGAACGCCCATATCATGTGAATTTACGCTTAATCTTTAAGGATGAGAAGCTTAAGAGTGTGCTACATTCGAGCAAAATCGTAAAACACGAAATATCTTTGATTATTGTATAATTACACAATAACTATATTATCGTCGTTATACTTAAATATTTAAATTAAAATTACAATTCACTAAGCACACAACACTACGGAAATCAGTCAAATCTTAAAGTAGACAAAATTGCCGATAAGTAAATCACCTTTTAGGAAAATCGACATTGTCAAAACTAATTTGCCTGCGTGCCCTCATTTTGGCAGCCTCCTCGAAGGAAGGCATAGAGTTGGACTTGAATAAGGCTGACTTTTCGAGCATGCTAATCCCGATGCTGCTGTTAGAGTTAGAGTTAGAACTGGAATCAACATTGATCAGCTTGTCTTGCAGCACGTTCTTAGATCCACTTCTCGGTTGTTCCTGTTTAACGGATCCGTTGCAGGTGTTTTCCTTGATCTGCGACGTGAGGGTACTAGTTGCGTTTTGTCTTGCCTTAAACTGTTGGTATGCATTGGCCGTAATGTATCCTGAGAGCTTGCTGCCTGTGTCGTTGGATAGTTTCAACTGTTCTTCTTGGAAGCAGTCTTCGACGCTGCGTCCTCGGATTATTGCGTAGACGTACTGCCGAGCGAGTCTGTGAAACCATTATAAATAATTACGAAATCACCATTAAGGAATATCATCAACAAAGTTGATGCGTAACCCAGGGCTGATAATAGTGGTATGCTTGAGAAATAAATCGTTGGTAAAGTCGATTGTAATCATAACTTGTTTCATGTGCCCAGCCATTTAGCATTCTACCTACTAACTTGGTCAATTCTAACAACCAGCGTCGCTATTGCCTAACGCATTCGCAATCGGCTTCAAAGTAGAACAATTGTTTTCATTTTGTAGGCAGACTCGCCTTCGCAATGAAAACGATTGCGATTGAAGAAAAAAAAGATAAAGTAAAATTACACACACAAAAGAAAACACAAGACACACAGAAAAGAATAAAAACAGAAAACAGCAATAAACAAGTAGCGAGTGTGTCTTCGCGGCAGTGAATCGGACACTGGCTCAGCATAATGCTGATGTGTTAAACACCTGCAGCGCTGATTTTTAGCCAGCTCCGAGTGTGATGGTACGCTAAGCGAATAAATAGTGTAGTTTTAAAAACATATAGGTACTATAAAAACAAACTTATAGTAACTGGCACAATAAATACGAAAACTACAAGAAAATACCTTACTTAAACAAATCTAAAGTAGAAATAACTACTTAGCCAGTATACAGCATCAACAATGAGTTTTTTGGAGCGTTAACAAATAGCTTTTAAGCTTACGCTTAAAGGTGTACTGGCTATTCCAGCGCTTAGACGCCAACATGAAACTACCAGGAAAAGCCGCGGTTTGGTGCAACGGCACAAATGCCCTAGCTTTAAACCTGCGTACATTACTGGACTACTGGATTGCGAGTGCGTTAGGTAATGAGGCCTCAGGTCCGTTTAGATCCTTCGTCTGCCTTTGATCAATGCTACTTACTTGAGCATAGTCTCCGACGTAGAGAGCTTAGGAGATGCGAATTTAGCAGCGTGCGGCGGAAGGGTCAGGAGGCGGCGGGTAAGACGCGCTAGAGCCTCCGCCTTTTCACGGAACCCGGGGGACGACATGCGCCACCCGTGAATTCGAAGAGCCTCTGATACGGCCCACAGGAGTTTCTGAAATTATAAGCATTATTTCAGGGTTGTATTTAGAGAAAACAGAAGGATGTGGAATGAAAAGATTGTTACACCCTAAACCATAAAGACAAGATTGGTAAGGAACAGAGAACAGTAGAGTTGAAGCATGAGCACAAGGAAGTTTTATGGTTAAAGAACATGAGAAAACGATGGCATTGGTGCCATTCAATTAATTAATGCTGACAACTCATATAAGAGTTTTCCTGACTTTCGCCCAGTATGTGCGTTTTTACAAAATGCGATCTTCATTATATAAAACTAAACATGCAGACTAGGGAATAGGTGCTCTATCTACACTAATATTATAAAGAGGAAAGATTTGTATTTTTGTGTGTGTAACATACACACAATATAAAATGTAATGAATAAACTCAAAAACTACTGTGCCGATTTCAAAAATTCTTTCACCATTGGAAAGCTACATTCATGCTGAGTGACATAGGCTATGTTTTATTTTTCTACGGAGTCGCGCGCAACAGCTAGTCTGAATAAAATAACTTTCTACTAAGACTTGAGTATGAGATTAACAAGAGGCCCGGTTTCAGGACCCATATAAATTGGAAATTATGCCATCTAACTGACCTTTTTATGGGTTTCATTCAAGTCCGCTGAATTTCTTCTGCTAAAAACTTCTGAAGCTCGCCGATGCATGATGTGCGGATTCATACTGCCTATCGTATCACCGCCAAACGAGAGGCTTTTAGCAATTTTGCTTCTACTGTTCTCTGGCTGTTCATCCAATGCGGAAAGTTTGCGCTTTAAGAAATGGTCACTCTGAGTTCCATCGGCGCTTTTAGATTCTGCTGTCTTATCCGGGGATGAAAATAGTGCCCTCTTGGACTTCATCGCTTGGAGCGGCACAGACGTGCTAGGTGCAGTAGGTATAGTCTTCCTGTTGTCAGGACTGACAAACAAAGCTCTTTTCAAAGTTTCTCGAGTTGGCTGCGATCTCGTCATACTCTCAGAGTCCATTAGCAATCTTCTTATAATCTTTTTGCGACTGGAGCCTCCACTCTTAGTTTTCGGTGTCTTGGCGGGTGTTTTTTTGCCTGGGGTTTTACGGATTGGGGTTTTTTTCCCCGGAGTGCGTCTAAGACGAGGACTCTTTCTTTCTGTCGAACTGATCAGCTTTCTGTGAGGGAAGTAACTTCAAATTGTTTTCATTAGATAGTTAGTATATTAAGAGACAAGAATATTCTAAAAAAAGTATATTAAGAGACAAGAATAGTCTAAAAAAAGTTTGTTTTATTATAATCGCTCATTCCCGAAATACCAGTATTTTAAAATACCTGATTCTCAATATGTCGGAATCCCAAAACTCAACAAATTAGGGTATTATTTATTAACTTTACCCAACATTTCGAATCTGGTTTTTTGAGAACCTGGTAAAAAGAGTAGTTTGGTATTTTAAAATACTGGTATTATGGGAATAAGCGATTATAATATTATGCTGTTAATGTTAAGCTACAGTTAAACAATTTTTACTTTTGCCAGATCATGTTAAAATCCAACCTGAACGGAACAGGCTGCGCTCTAAAATAACCCTTACCAGCAAGTAGGATTTTAATTTAAAAGGGCAACCCAATCTGACACACAACTCTGAAACAGAAAAGTAATAAACAATGCTGTTTCACTATTTACTTACTTCTTGTCTATAAGGACCATTTTAGCAGAGCCTGTCTGTGCCTTTTCGTTGATTGTGGCAGCACTGCAAAAGGCCTGCCGTCGTCGTGCCAAATGTGATAGTCGTCTCCCAGGGGACTTTGCTTGAGCCATCCTGAAAAATAATTAAATAATGATTTTATAATGTTTTTCAAACAAAGTTGTACGGACTCGATTTGTCTAAAAAAACACAACTGTGTAATAATGGATGACGAAACATATGTTAAACTGGACTACAAGTCTTTGCCAGGTCCCTAGTACTACACGGTACGTGAAGGAGCAGAGGTAACACAGGCTGAAAAAGCCATTTGCGTTGAGAAGTTCGGCAAGAAAGTCATGGTGTGGCAGGCAAATTTGTGAATGCGGCATGAAGTCAACTGCATTTTTCACTACCTCATCGATGAATGCCGATATTTATATGAAAGAGTGCCTTCAGAAACGAGTATTGCAAAAAGCACAACTCTGGGACTGTATTTTGGCCCGACTTAGCAACTTGCCATTACGCAGCTAAGGTAGTAAATTGGTATAATGACAATAATGTAAATTTCGTGGCCAAAGAGTTAACTACGCTAACTACTAAGCAGAGTAACATTTATTTATTTATTTAAAAATAATAACACAGCATAACAGTTTAACACTACAGAACTGTGAATTACATACTAATTACATGCTCATAATGATCTAGACACGACCTATTCTCTTGACAATAGGGTCGAGTGCAGATCATTTTGACCTCTTCGGTTGCGTATCTACTTCTGCTGCTGACTGTACTATTCTAATTTATTATTTTGTAGATAGTTAATTGATATTAGTATGCAAATATATGTTTTTAATGATCAGTAGCCATAATCTGTAATAGCATAATTAATAAATTGTTTAATAGTCAGATTCACGTTATATGTACAATGTACATATAATGTTGAATGCATAATGGACATTTGATATAAGCACAGAGAGCAAAATGCACAGAACATATAAGAGTTGTACGACGTCGACGGAGCTCCACCTCCGCGTAGAAAATGCACTTCGCTTGACGCAACCATAACCTAACCTATCAAGGTGCAATTTTAACCTAATTTAACAGATTTGCTTATTGGCGATAGGTTAGATAAGGAACCTGTTGCTGAGTTGCGTCGTATGCGCATCGCCATTCTCGAGTCTTTGCGAAGGTGCACAATGGCACGCGATATATTTCTTGCTAAATTTAAATAGCTTACATAAATATTATAATATTTATCCTCGTAAGGCCCACCATACTAGAAACGGTTGTTTTGTGATTGGGACTTTGAATCTACCAACAAGGTAAAAAAGTTCAATTGCGTTTGTTTGCTAATGCCATTTTCTGTTTATAATGATACGAAAATAAACCTTATTTTCATGGAAACACGGTTTAAAATAAATTGCCTTGATTATGTACATTGTATTGCACACTGGGCCTTACGAGGTTATGATGTATTCAGCGATCCAGGTGTACGGAATCTGCATTTGTTGCCGTACACCTTCTCTTGCATTTGTTTTAATGGTTATATGAAATAAATAAATAAATAAATAGCATTATTTGACATGAGTAGTAAGTACACTGGTAAACATCTTAGCCTAATTGTGCAAAATGTGGTTACAGAATTATTAACAAGTTTTTATTGTTAGTAATTCTGTAGCTCTGCCGATTTATGCGTGTATTGACTATAAGGAAATATGCCGAAGTATAAAAATGTCTACCTTTAAAACATAAATTAGTAAGTATAAGAAAGCCAATACTTCAAAACGTCTAAGTCTTATTAAGTCGAAATATAGAAATGACTACTCTCAAAGTATAAAAATGTCTACAATCATGGTAAGTAAATGTCATATAAAAATCGACTATGTACATAGTGCGGTTATCAAGTGGACATTTTTATACTTCGGCATATTTCCTTATAGTCTGTTGTCGTAACATCTTTATACGTCGTCTAATATATATGTGCACATTTTTATACTTTGACCAAATTATGCACGGACGAAATTATTCAAGTGGACATTTTTATACTTCGGCATATTTCCTTATAGTCGATACACGCATAAATCGCTCTGCCTACCCCACTCTGGGAATAAAGGCGTGAGCTTATGTATGTATGTATGTAGTAATAAGTATTAAATGCAGCTAACAATTCAGCTAAGTCAAGCGTTTCTAGAGTATCTTTAACCAATAGATTTTTTTTCTAAATTGTTTTTGATGTTGGATATGTTTTACGATTCACAATTATTATGTTCATCTATCATTACATCACATTATTGATTAATCCTTCCTTTGATATTTGCCATATATAAAGAAACTTAATCCCCTCTCTCGCTTTTTATAATATGATGAATAAATTAGTATAGATAACTAGTAATGTACTAACTTGATTCGAAGTGCCTTCCTCTTGTGAGCACTGCTTGGCGACTGCAGTCCCCCGGAGTAAACATTGACACTAGTTTCGGTTTCGGCGCCAACATATCTTTCTCCATAACGTAACGACAGCATTTCCATTCTTTCTGAGTAGCTTGTCACATTGTAACTAAAACAAGTATAAAATGATATATTTTCCATATTGTAATCTTATAGCTTTATTCATTTTGGTGAATTCGTGAAGCAATATTAAGAGTCATCTGCAGGTCTTATTAGATTCTGAAAGAACCAGCATCCATAGTTAAATTATTCAATAAATATCAGGGGAAGGCTGGTACTAGACAACGATAAACATATGTAAATACAAAATATATGTACTTAAATAAGTACATAGTAAACATCCAAGACTCAGGAACAATTACTTGCCCATACCGGGATCAAACCTGGGACCGCTAGCTTTTTAGGCAGGGTCACTACCAACTAGCTAAGTTAAACACGCCCTCATTCAGGGCCTATTGAAAAAAGGGCGGAGCCCAAATTAAAAAGGATACTAGTGATATAACTACATTAAATGGAGTATAAAATTATAAATACACCGACCATATACTTTTCTAAAAAGACTTGTACTATTTTTACTAAGATCCTGAAACTTAAGGCTGTAGTTCAGTTGCAGATATTCTCTTGCTGTCTTGGGTAAGAGAAATTGAACAAGCCACATAAAAACTTTTTTGCAACACAAGTGTAAACATGGATTCTATTCTTAAGCCATGAAAAAACATCAATTCCGGGGATATTTAAACATGACTGCTTTTCTTTTTAACCATAGTTTTATTATGGTGGTTTTTAGCTAGGTTTGGTAAAAATCGTTTGGGCTTTTAAGAGTTATCAGCTGTCAAAGTAGAGGTCACAATAATTCTGGAAGAATTTATTTTTCACAGCAAACATTGGAAATCATAACCCTACTGCTGCAACCTACTCCTAAACTTGCCTTATTAACATTTTTATCAACCACACACTTCTATGACATGACCTAATTTAAAAAATATTTGGGAAATTACAATAAGAACTCCTTATCTTTTATTGACTTTGACACACTAACTCCAGATGAACAACAAATTAAAGGGTCAGATAAATATCACTGAACTGAAAGGTTTCGTCTATTTCATGCACAGGGATGTGTTTTTTTTACCTTGAATTTTGACGGTTACAAAATGTTGGCCTTAAACGCTTACTTTGAATGTTGTGGAAATCGTAAAATATACCATGTTTACATTTCATGCATCCTGGCATCAAATGTTGGATACTAGAATATTTGAATTTGAAACTCAAGAGTGATTCGAAATAAGATTGATATTGTACGAGGGCTGCTACTTATGTAACCGGAATAGAAAAAATAAACAAACGTACATGGCTAAATATGGTTTTATTGTTTTTCGAAGTATTCTCCGTGATAATCGATGCACTTTTGCATACGTTGAAACCAATTTATAAAGCACTTTTTCCACTCTGACTGAGGTATCTCCAAAACGTGCTGTTTGAACGCGTCGACGGCATCTTCACGGGTCGAAAATCGTTGACCACGTAATTTATTCTTTACATTTGGAAATAAATAGAAATCATTGGGTGCCAAATCAGGGCTGTAAGGTGGATGACCCGTTTATTCTATATTTTGACCTTCCAAAAATCGAGTCGTTTCGCGTGATGTATGACAGCTGGCGTTATCATGGTGCAGAATGATTCTCCGTCGCTGGTTGTTTTTCCGTATTTCTTCAAATACTTCCGGCAAACAAATGGTCGTGTACCACTCCGAATTAACCGTTTTACGATTCTCTAGGGGCACTGTAGCCACATGGCCATTAATACCAAAAAAGCAGGCCACCATTTGCTTCAAGGTGCTTTTTGCACGAGTTACTTTCGTAGAGTTCGGCTCATTTTGAAACACCCACACCGTTGATTGTTGTTTAGTTTCGGGATCATACGCATAGATCCAGGATTCGTCACCTGTGTAGATATTATAAACAGCTTTTGAGTCACCACGGTTATATTTTTTCAACATTTCCTTGCACCATTCGACGCGAGCCTCTTTTTGATCCTTAGTTAAGTTGTGCGGGATCCAACGCGAACAATTTTTTTTCACAGCTAAATGTTCATGTAATATCTTATTAATGCTCGTCATACATATGCCTATAGTCGCCTCTATCTCGCGATACGTAACATGACGCTCATGCATTATAAGTTTTCGCACAGCTTCAATATTTTGTGGTACAACGACCGATTTCGGGCGACCATCCTTAACTTCGTCCCTGAGCATACTACGTCCACGATTGAACTCACTAAACCAGTGATACACAGTAGTTTTGGATGGAGCTTCATCACCAAAAGTCGAAGTTAGTTGATCTATGCACTGTTGTTGCGTTAAACCACGCCGAAAATCGTAATAAATCATAGCACGAATATTTTCACGAGTGAGTTCCATTCTTGCAGCTAGATTAAAATTTAAACCCGCCAAAAACAAAAGACTAGCGTACATAAGAAAAAAAATATATAGCAGCCAGTATTAAAAAAAGTTCAAATTTTACCATGGAGGTCAGATATAGCGTTTAAAAATGTTGGAATCCCGGATTCCGGTTACCTAAGTAGCAGCCCTCGTATTGTGACATGACATGATGTTCCTCGGGTCAAAATGTATTGCTTCTCAGTTAATAAAGTTTAAACAAAATATTCTGTTACTTCTGTCCCAAACATCAATCTGTGACCAGACTCTTTAAACGTTTTATTTAGCAGACAGAGTAAATTGATAGTTCAATTTACTCTGTCTGCTAAATAAAACATTTAAATTTAGATTCTATGTTATTTTGAATGAACACCATTTAATCTTATTACCTACTAAATGAAATAGATACTTACTAGACGTCATAGTGCCTGCATTTTAGAATGTCAGGCCATGAACTTTCCTTTACCTCTGCCTCAGTACACATCTCCAGGGCTATGCTTTTATCATTTGCACTAGTGTCTAAATCATGGCCTGGTCTCTCTACATATGATTTACTATTTGAGGACAAGTGTACAGTTTCCTCTCTAGGTATTAAAGATCCAGTTGGTACTTCAACAAAAGAAACTCTTTTAGTGGGAGTAACTGGATCAACTTTAGGAGATTCTTCCTTATGGGTAACTTCATTGTTGAATGCTGGCAGGAAGAAGTAGTATTTCTTAAGCATCTCTGTGACATCTGTACGCAGTGTTGTGACTGAGGGTGGAGGAAGAATTCCTAAGAGTTTTTCCTGTAAATAATAAAAAAAATCAAGCCTGGCCAAGGATACCATAAGGTTGAATTTTAAGGCAGTTAAAGTCATCTATAACCACTTGGAGGCACAAATATAAACAAGTTGCTTTTATCTTTGCATCTACTTTAAGTGAATTGTAATAGAGAGTTAGAAATGTTTACAAATAAGACAACACAACAACAACTTGTATCTTAACCTTTCGTATGCGTAGTAGCAGATCTGCTCCATATACGCAAACTGCTAGAGAGCAGATCTGCACCAAATGCTTTGCGTGCCTCCCGAATTTAATTTGAACCTTGTTGTGAAGCTTTCTAAGGGTTAAAGTTTATTGTAGGTTAGCCAATAAAGTAATCAAATTTACTAAAAATTGCTCCTTACATAAAAATATTCAGTATGGTCGCTATTTTTGTTGGTTTGATGTCACGTGACTGGTCACGTGACCGCGTTGCCGCACTGAGCCGCCAACAAATTTTCTGCCTACTGCATACGAAAGGTTAAGGGTTCTGTATAAACTTACAGCAACAGTAAGACAGGTAACAAATGGAAGTTAAATTTTTTATTGGTGATACTGCAATACCCTGTAGGAAAAAATTGCTGCAAAATACACCTTAGTAAGGTAAATTTTGTGACTTGTTAAATTTGTTAGTAGTATTGCAGTATTACTGGCGTTTTTTCTCTTTGAGGCCATTCCAAGTCATACCACTCAAGGTGAACTTTAAAATGATATAATTCAACATACACTCGGGGACAAATTTAGAGGAACGCAAAATACAACTAGACTAATAAAGTATTTTATATGTTGTAATAGTTAAATATTAATAACACCATATAAATTTCTAACAGTTTGTTTATTTTTTTTGTTGCTTAACTATATGCGATTTTTTGGAAAATTTGAGTCTGTGCAACATAAATTGTATTTTTCTTTTAAATAAGCCAGTATTTATTGTTATTATTGTTAAATTAAAATGCACATTTTAAAGAAAATAAAACCAACAATATTAACGCAGAATTAAAGATACTTACCTACTTAAAGGGGTTGTCAATTGTTTTTAATTTATTTTATTTTACTGTAATAATACAAAATAATGATTTGAATTAATAAAATATAAAAACAATGCCTTTATGTTATAAAATTGTTACTTCTTCCTGTTCCTCTAATTTTGTCCATGAGTGTAGTAAGTAGTTAAATCACATTACAAAAGTCTATAAATAGAATAAAGCCACTAAACACTTGCCTCCATTTTCTTAACTTTTTTCTTGTCATGCTGTTCATATTCTTTAAGAAAGTTCCAAAATGGTTCAGAGCTATCATTAACTTCAGCATCCTCGTCGTCAGAACAGAACATGTCAGGAGAACGCACACCACTATGAAATGATGCTTCTAAAGATGAATAGCTCTGATCATTACTCCACTTTGTACTCTTTTCCTCTGGCCTCAAAAATGTAGTCCCTTTCTTAGCAAAATCTTCATAGTGTGAATCTCCAGTGTTTTCAGTTCCTTTTTCCCTTTCTGTGCTCCTCTCATTAGATACATCAGGGTGTAAAAATGTACTCTCTTTCCTAGTAAAATCTTCATAGTGTGAATCTCCAGTGTTTTCAGTTCCTTTTTCCCTTTCTGTGCTCCTCTCATTAGATACATCAGGGTGTAAAAATGTACTCTCTTTCCTAGTAAAATCTGCATACTGTGAATCTCCAGTGTTTTCAGTTCCTTTTTCCCTTTCTGTGCTCCACTCATTAGATACATCAGGGTGTAAAAATGTACTCTCTTTCCTAGTAAAATCTTCATAGTGTGAATCTCCAGTGTTTTCAGTTCCTTTTTCCCTTTCTGTGCTCCTCTCATTAGATACATCAGGGTGTAAAAATGTACTCTCTTTCCTAATAAAATCTTCATAGTGTGAATCTCCAGTGTTTTCAGATTCTTTTTCCCCTTCTGTGCTCCTCTCATCAGATACGTCAGGCTGTAAAAATGTACTCTCTTTCCTAGTAAAATCTTCATAGTGTGAATCTCTAGTGATCTCCATTCCTTTTTCCCTTTCTGTGCTTCTTTCATCAAATACATTGGGCTTTAAATATGTACTTTCTTTCCTAGTAAAATCTGCATATTGCGAATCTTCAGTGTTTTCCATTCCTTTTTCCCTTTCTGTGCTCCTCTCATCGGATACATCACTTGCTGAGGGTGTGAGGCAACTCTTATCATCAAAAGCTATTTCACTATTTTCATTCACAAAGCATTCTTGATCCTGAGATTTCTCATTCATATTTACTAGTTCTGGGTTAGCAGTCAGTGCGGTAATAGGGTCTACTATAGGCTTTAGTTTTTGCACATGTTTTATAGTACCATTAAAAGACAATTCGCTAATGGGCAATTTAAAGACACTCTCTGAATGTCTTACGTCACGCAGCATGTCGACTGCATTGTTGCTGTTTTCCATAGTAGAGGTTATAAAAATGGGTTGTTTGACACAGCTAGATTTAGATTCGTCTGAGGACACCGGCACTTCCGCCGGGTCGGACTTGTCGTTGAGGTTGTGATCGACCGTGAGCGAGGAACTCTCATACAAAGACGGCGCTGGGGAGTTACACGGAGACCCAATTTTGTTACAGATGTCTGTGTTCGAACACGGTTTATCGGTAGTGTTTTCGCTAACAGCTAAAGAAACACAGTCCATTTGAGTGCTTTCGAAATGTTTACTATACTGTTGAACACTCTGTACAGCAGCTGACAAATCAATGTTACCTTCAATGTTTGGTGTGTCGTAACTGCAATTTGATAATGAAACCGGTTCAGGATCGATATGATCGCGAAAGTTATTCACTACATTAAAACTTCTCAAGTAACGCTCGTACAAAGAAAAACTATCACTGGAACGACAATTCGAGTCTTCAAAGGATTCCATTACCACCACATTTTATCCTCAATTCCGTGAGGTAAATAATAAGTTTTCACATCAGCATGCTAACTATCTACCTGCTATTGCTCAAATGATAATTATAATTGACTAAGCTAACATAATTAAGATCTAAATATAATCAAATAGTTAGATATGTAAACTGTAACAACACAAGCTATCTGTCCCTTCGCTGCAGCCAGCCGCCATAAATATAAAGTTTTTTTTTCACTCGTGAATTCCATAAACAAAAATGTATTGCCCTCTTACTTTAAAACTTTTCATGGAAGTTAACATTATTTTTATTTAATATTACGTTAAATCAGTAATGGTTCTTATCAGTTTTTCGTAGGGTTATTACTTAAGTATCAAGCATACACATAATATTTACACTAATCAAACTTCATTATATTCGAATAAAATGGTATATGTTGCAGTCCTAAAATCTAATTGACAGATGTCAAATAGTTGCACGATTTGTATCGCGGGCATCGCGGCTTGGTTTTCGTTTCGTGGTTTGGGCGGCTAGCGTGCGCGTTTCATCGGCTTTTATGTTATTTCTCGTAGAAAAAACGCTATAGACTATTTAATTTAACGTTCATCAAATTAAAATACGTTCACTACAAAGGGTAGCTTATGTGCATACCAGGGGTGAGGCGAAGAAATACAAGTCGAGAAATATCAAATTTATAACTTTATGGCCAATAGAAACTGAACCGGATTCTGTATTTTAATTCTATTGCCTTTCAATTGCATTGCTGTACCTGCGGTACTACACTGGGTAAGATTATTCATTAATATTTAAATCTGAGTTGTGGACGTGATTATTTGTCACCGTACTCTAATCTCCGTCTCCGACTACCTATTAATAAATTATGAATAGAGAACTCAAAGTAATAACATCAGTTATTATCCAGAAATATTTCTAATTATTGCCATTCCTTCTGTAATGAAGTTAATCAGCTATCTTTTATAAAGGCTTGGTTTAGTAAACATATTCAATGATATTATTGCAATGAAGCACAGATCTTTACATTCTAATTAATAACTTATTATTATTATAATAATTTAAAAAAAGTACCTACAAAGAAGTGGGCAATGTTTTTTCTGCCATAATGTAGGTATGTTAAAAAATAAAATTAAGTTCCTGTTTAAAGTTCACCAATATCACAAATACCTACATAGTTTTCTAATCAGAATAGACAACCAATAAGACAAACAAACCACCTATCAATTATGTTGGTGTGGATTGGATATTTGTCAGCCGTGGCCGGCCATATCAGCCTATGATTGCACTGACCTCTGCACCGTGTTTTATCTATAAGGTATAAAGAAGTCAAAATGATGTATTTATGTTGGCTGCACTCATTAGTGGTATAAACTTGGTGATAACGGTGCACTTTAGTTTTTTCTACGTAAACAGTAATGGGATGCGTGAAATTCAATTGACAAATAGGTATATATGTGGTTTGTTTTATTTGCATTTTATAACAGGTATTCTATAGTATATGTTAGATAGCATGCATATATTTATATTCATTTTGCATTGTTTTAACACAAATTAATATTCTATTATTTCGTGATTATGATGATGACAATGTAAATAGAACTTAACACTTTGACCGCCACCAACCCGCTAGGCATGTACATTTTGTATGGAAATCAGAGGCCTTGGTAATGAAAGTGTTAAGCAAACTGAAACATGTTTGCATTGCGCTACAGGTCACTTTAAAACTTTAAAGTTATCTTAAATGGAAGTAGATATAGAGGGAATTAAAATGAAAAACCTTTTTTTGGTACCTAGTTTAATTGGCTTACGTTTATCCAATCACTCTACCCAATCACTCTACTCACATACGGTTCCAATTGATGTGAATAATCCATAAAAGATTGTTAACATAGATATTGTATTTGTTAATGTACATACTTTGTTGATTGAGATAAATGTAATTCGATAAAATCTTTCCAAATTTCCAGATTTGTTAAATTCACTAATTAATAAAACAATATTGACTAACCCACCCAATGTTTTCAACAGCATCACATTTATTTTTATTTTTATTTGTTTCATTGTTGTACTAAAACTGTAACATTGTTACATTAAATTACATTAATTAAGTGTAACAACAATACAGAATTATCAACAAGTTTTTAGAGTTGTTGCGTTGTTGGTAATTCTGTAGCTCTGCCTACCCCACTCTGGGAATAAAGGCGTGAGATTATGTATGTATGTATGTATGTATGTATGTGTAACAACAAATAATAAGTTCTTGGACAATTTATGTATGTAAACACCGGATGCATATTATAATTAGGTAAGATAATAATATAATCTTCTCAGAAAGACAATCAGTTTTACTAATGTTAATTGAAATATCATTACTTCATTAGGTATTCATTTTAAACTTTGTAGCATCTAAAATTTAAATATTATTAATTTATGTAATAAATTAAATTTTTGATCCATACTAAACAATATAAAGGGTGATGCCCGATTTTGTATGGACTCTATCATCACTAAACTCCGTTATCTAACGCTTTGGTTGGGGGCAAGTAATGGGGCAGTTTCGATCAGGGACCGGCCTGCTATCCCATTCAAGGGGTTTCAAATGGGTTTTTATAAGGATTTATTTAAAAAAGCCATATCGCTTGAAAGCCGTTTGATTTGCTTTTTAAAGTGCTCTTTAGGTTTCCCTTATGTGAAACAACTAAGTCGTATATTTCTTCCAAAGGGGTTATTCTTTCAGTGGGTTGCACTTCGAGAGGTAATTCTTTTAAAGGCTTTTATCGGGGAATGGGTGGTCGGGTCCCTGGTTTGGATAATCTGAATTGATAAAAAATAAAGTTGATTTACTCACTCAATAACATATCAAAAGAACTGATTAATACTTAACAGAGCTCTGCTGTATGTAGTGATTTTTTAAATAATTATGAAATGAAAGATTTTTTTAAATATTATTTATGGTTCATAATAAATTAACAATATTTTTTCCAAATTATATGAAGTCAAACTTCGTCGCCTGCTTGTTAAAATCCATTTTAAAAATGAAAATGATTTTTCAACTTCTACAAAATGTAACTGGCAAAAACTGTAGTAATTAGTTCAATTTTTTTTAATGAAAAAAATAAACTTTCCCAGCAAGGCAAGAATGTGTTTATTTTTAATACATAGGGTGATCGTCATCAATGTCATCATAGTGAAAATACATAATGTTGCTAAGATTTATAACTGTTGGTGGGTGGGGACATTTTTTGCTCCTCACCCTGTTTGAGTCTGTCTATCTGTTGGATGTGCTATATAGACATCTTCTGGGTGAACTCGCTTCATCGTCGACAAAATCCTCGCCCTCCAGGGGCAAGAGCAAACCCATTTTACATGTTAAAAAAAAAACTTTTTTCTTGTTGCCGTCATGAGCGGGCAAATCTATTGTATTATATTTTGCCTTATTTCTTGTTAGCGTGATTAAACGCAACTACTTCCGTGAGTGTCACATGTTGAACCCTGACTTGTGGCCTTAGTATTTGCTTTAAATTGTTCGTCTAAGTACCTGATTACCATTTAATTGATGTGTAATAATGGCCTATGAGTCCATACCAAAAGTGATATCAATTAAAGATACTTCTAGGTACTTGATGTAGTCATAGATGCGATGCGAATCAACCCAGGTATTGAGAGTATTATAATCAACACATAATCTATACATATAAAATAGTACCGTGAGTACCGTGACAGTGACTGACTGACAGACAACGCACTACCTAAACCGCTGGACATGGGGACTTGAAAATTAATCGACGCGTGGGCCTAGTTCGTAGTTACCCTGCTTACGAAGCTAGCGGTCCTGGGTTCAAATCCCGGTAGGGGCAGATATTTGTGTGATGAGCGCGAATATTTGTTCCTGCGTCTTGGATGTTTTTGATGTATTTAAGTATATATTTCTCTATATAAGTATTTATATCGCTATCTAGTACCCATAGTACTGTCAACAGCATAAATAAGTGATCTTTTATGTACCTTGTCACTTTAACGTCGTGTTTGAAATGTTATACAAAATTGTGAAACGATTGAAACGACAAGGTACAGATATGATCACTTATTTATGCTGTTGACTGTACAAGCCTAGAGCTTAGTTTGGGACTAGGTCAATTGGTGTAACATTGTCCTCTGATATTTATTTATTTATTTATATTGCTTGGGTACCCTATGGAGAAGAAGTAATAAAGTAAGACAGATTAATCACAATCAGCAAGTTTTTTCGCGATCATCCGGCGGGGTGGAAGACGTAGGGGGGGTGAGTACGTGCGCGAGCGCATATACCTCCCCCGCTACACAGCGCGGCCTCTTACATTATCTTATCTTGTACTTGTGGGCCCTTTCGAACACACTTTGACAACATAGGGTCTAATGTGCAATTATCTCAGCTGCCGTTTGAATGGGTAGGTTTCCTTTTCTCACCATCCGTCAATAATGCATTATCCAATATGCCTAGTTCAAAAATATCTATGACGCGCTTACGCCTTTAGTAGTGTGAGTATTGAGTCGTGTCAGTTCTTTTTGAACGTACCCAATGATGTTTTATATAAAATAATAAAATATAATTGAACGAATCAACACATCAACAAGCTCGAATTTTCGTTCCATTTGTCCGAATTTTCATGTTAGATTAGAAAATGCAGTTTAACCGAAATCGTTTAACTTTCGAGGATTGTTATAAAACAAACCTAACCTATTGATTCTACAGGCCTCTAAACATTTTGAACGGTCAATGGTACCAGAAAACGAATTTCTAATTTAACTTCTCTCGGTTTTCCATCACTATACTAAATTAAAGTTGTCTGCAGGACCTCTGCGTGTAGGCTTCGGCCCCATGTCCAGAAGCACCTCTCTACTCTTAGACGCATATACACTAATATACGTAGCAGCTGAGAGGGAACAGTCCAGTCTGCTGCTGTGTATCGGCGGCTATTAGAGGCCTATTCCATCGAGTTGGCGAGTCACTGGCGGGCGGTGAGCCAGTTGCCATTTCAACCAAAGCCAAGTTTATCAATCCATATCATTTCATTCATAAAGCCACATCCTTAAATAGTCCTACACTACCCGGTGGTTGATCGTGGGAGCTACTTCTGTAGTGTGAATTCAGGGACAATCGACGCTTGGTGTCCCATCACATCACTTTATTCAACTTGTCTAAAGGACCTCTGCGTGTTGGCTTCGGCTTCTTGTACGTCTTCTGAAGGTCCGGGACTCCCATACCTAGTCCCGTGATTGGTAAATCCAAAAATAATAATAATAATTTTATTCAGTAAATTTAATATCAGAATCTCCAGTACAAATGAAACAGCGGGGTGTGTTGTTTCGTGTTGTTTGTTGTTGTTGTTGTTATTTGTTGGTTGGTTGAACCCAATGTGTACCTATATGGTACCTTATTTTGAACCCAATGTTGGATAATATATGGATGGTGACTGTACATGGTGACTGCTGGGGCTTTGGTTGATTTAGAGTAAGTAGTTCGTGTGATAACCGTATTACGCGATTTTAAATACTGGTTACCGCAAGTAGGGTTGCCAAGCCCGATAATAGCAAAACCAATTGATTTCGAAATTTTAATCATCAATTTAGATTTTTAGTCCGAAATAAAAAAATTGAATTTGAATTTGAATGACGTTAATGGTTGTTAAGAAGCTTCTGTATTAGTATCTTATAAATTTTTACTGCCTTTTTAGACTGTCACTTGCTACTTAAGTAAAAAATACTTCGTTTAAATTTCATGTTGATAGAAAACATAAAACCCTTAAAGATTTATTTCATAGATTTAATTGACCGGCCCTCCGGCCATGGATGGCCCTAAGGGTCAGAGCTGGCAAATAGAGCGGCGGTCAAACGACTAATTCGATAACAATGTTGTTAAGAATTGCCTCTGACTGGTTCCGTTACTTTAGCAGACGGCTTATCATCATCGCTTCGCGGCGCTATGACTACTATAATGTTATAGTTTTATTAAGTTAGAGTAGATAACAATTTATAAGCCAAATGCTTTAAGATTCTAAAAGCTACTTTACTACTACTTATATTCTTTATCGAATTGGTCGCCCCGTCCGTCTCCGCTTTCCCCTAGGCTATCAATCTCAGCATGAAATTTTAAAATATGGCAAAAGTGTGATTTTGTCCCCACCCTCCAACAGTCACGGGATGCAGGTTAATATACTCGTATGTTCATTAGGACCTAAAAATAGACAAAATACCAATTTTAGTAGCAAAATCTATGGAGATTTATTTAATGAAAAAGAAACCTTTCAATAGCCAAGCAACGCAAGAATGTAATTATAGTAAAAATACACCATGTTGCCAAGATGTATAAACTGAGACATGTTTCATCTCTGTTGGTGGGTGGGGACATTTTTGCCCATCGTCCTTTGCCGTCGCTATAAGACGTCCTATCCTCTACTATTAAACGAGCAATATTCGTGTAGGTATATGAAAACGAAAACGGCTCACGCTAACGAATTCGTATTTCGGTTTAAGGAGTCGAAAAATTGGTCTGTTTCATCTTCGGGAAAGTTCGTTTACAACCTGCATGACACGCTCGGTCTGTCTGGTACTATCAAATAGATAAAAACCAGATATAATGGCGATCTCCACTTTTAGACCTCATATATGTTAAACGGCCCAACCGACATCCATGAAACCTTACTGAGAACCTTCCCGATATTTCTAGGTTTCTTTTTAAAATAATCGCGTCCGAATCTATCGTCCTTTTGGGAGCTAGAATCATAGAAACAGATACACAGATACTCCGATACACAGATTAAAATCTCGATCATATGTTTACCTTTTCTTGTGTCGGAGGTTAAAAACCTTTCGACATACAAATAGAACAAAAAAACGATATTCAAATTTAGGCTAAGAATATTGCATTAAAACTTTTTGAATTGTGTTCGAAAAAAATCTTTAATGTTTTTTTAACTTTGTTTCAGTCATGGATGTGATTGCCTTAGTGAAGGAAGCTTTCCAAAGCGCCGCGGAGCATGCTGCCAGCTACAAAATGGGACAGTCTGTACTCCGTCACGTCGATAAGGCGCTATGGGTCGTGGAGAAATGCGCGCGGTGGGCTGTACCTCCGCCGCGTAAGTATACGCAGTTTATATTTGGAATTATAAAAGGCTATAGGTATATAAGCACTTTTTGTTCCTGAAACGGTCGCTCCCGAGTTTGAAACAACTTTGAATCGTGAGTTTCAGTGCCGAGTCCGTTTCGTATGAACATCTTGTAGGTACTTTAAACCTGCCAAGTTCCAGACAGCAATAATAACTTTTTCATCACACTTGCTCGTAAATAGTGTCCTAACATGCTAGAAAAATCGACCGTAAATCCAAAATAATACCCGCGGGCCTTTTTTTACCATTACGCTTCTAACGTGCGTAATAGCTTTTTTTTTAAATATTAAAAAAAAAAAAAATTAAATTTAAATTTAAACTGTTTATTTCCAAATTCCTTAAAATCTAAACAGTCTTAGCTATAATCTTTATATTTTTTCTTTTTTTTTTTTTTTTTTTTTCTTTTTTTAATCTTTTTATCTTTTCTTTCAGTCTTAGCTATTATACGTGGACTCAAACTATAACAATATTAACAATACGTCAGGACCCCAATTCTTGTGCCATTCGATATGAAGTTTCATTCGAGATGAAATGTCAGTTGAATACTATTTCCTAAAAATCTCGCATAATAAACTATTGATCTCATTATGTCACTAGAATCGGACTCCGAACACGTTTGACATTATCTGTGGTAAGTCACAGACAATGATGTAGTCTGCCGCTAATAAGTTAAAAATATGATCTTTTGTCTGATTTTATTTCATTTCCTCGCAATTGTGATGAAAAACATTGTATGTTACACGGGTGGTAAAGGAAATACAAAGCTCGAGTCATTAAAGCCCTCAGCCTTCGGCTTCGGGCTTCTAACAGACTCTCGTTTGTAATTCTTTCTTTACCACCCTTAATACACAATGTACTATTGTAGCTGTATCCCCTAAATTGACGGGTTCTTGACCAGTTTCCAGAGAAAGTAATAGGGTACAAAAACTCATTGGTACACAGCAGCCGCTGCGTCTGAAACCACTTCTGAGATACAAGGGCTCGCCTGAAATAAAAGTACAAACTTACGTTAGCCTAGGGCATGCTCCCGGGAATTCCCGGTACTGAAAGGACCAAATTATCATTCCATCTGGTACCGGTACTGGCAAAAAAAAATCCCGGTTCTTCGGTTCCTACTCGGACTAATTCTCATTTTTTCAATTCTAACTCGCACAAGCTCGGTTTTATTCGGATGCGATACGACCAACTAAATAATGACAGGTGATCTCACTTTGAAGCTTAGAGTGTATAAGAAATGTTAATTAAGTGTTTAAAGTACTAGTGTTACATCGACAAAATCATGATTGGAAAAAGTATAATCATTATTAAAATAAGTAAATATTTATGCATGAACTTTAAAATATAAAATACGAGGGCTGCCTTTTAAGTTCTGTCGTTTGCAAGCCTTCCGTGATTGCATAAAAAAGAACTAGTGTCATCTTAAAATATTTGAAATTAGAATTCGAAAACAAAAGAATGACTCGAAATCGGCCCAACCGTTTTAGTACAGCGCTCGTTCAAAGTTGACAAGTCAGTTGTGAAAATGGAAATTTCGAAGGAAAATTTACGTGCGATATTTTTTTACAACTTCAAAAGGGGCTTAACGCGACTTCAGTGCTTCGAAGAGTTGACTACGGTTTTCAATGATAAAGCACCATGCCTCCGGACTGTGGAACGCTGGTATTTAGAATTTCAACGTTGTTGCTCTAGTCTTGGTGATAGACATCGTGAAGGTCGACCAAAAACAGCCGTAACCCAGGAGAACATTGATGCTGTACGGCAACTGATCGTCGAAGATCGCCATGCGACATACCGTGAGATAGAAGCTTCCTTAAGTATTTCAGGGACCAGTGTTCACAGTATTTTGCATGATCACTTAGGCGTAAAAAAGTTGATCTCTCGCTGGATACCACATTTACTCAGTGAAGACCAAAAAACGGCTCGCGTTCGATGGTGTCGCAAAACTCTGCGGCAATTCAACCGAGGAAACTCGAAACATGTTTACGACATTATCAGTGGTGACGAATCTTGGATATATGCCTACGAACCCGATTCTAAACAGCAGTCGACTGTTTGGGTGTTCCAAGATGAGCCAAAACCGACCAAAGTAATACGCTCACGGAGCATTTCGAAAAAAATAGTCGCCACGTTTGTGGCGAAAAGTGGCCACGTGGCCAACATCGTGCTCGAGGATCGTAAAACGGTTAATGCTGACTGGTATACCACTGTCTGTTTACCAGAAGTCATCGGCGAGTTTCGAAAAAATAACCCAAGACGTCGTATAAGACTGCATCACGATAATGCGAGCTCGCACACCGCCCGGCAAACAATTGCGTTTTTAAAAGAGCAAAACGTCGAAATTCTGGAACACCCGCCGCACAGTCCAGACTTAAGCCCTAACGATTTTTTTACTTTTCCAAAAATCAAGCAACGACTTCGTGGTCAACGGTACCAGACGCCTGAAGAAGCCGTTGAGGCATACAAAACGGCCATTTTGGAGACCCCGACTTCGGACTGGAATAAGTGTTTCGAAAACTGGTTCGATCGAATGAAAAAGTGTATTACATATCACGGTGATTACTTTGAAAAACAATAAATACCATTTAACACTTAAATTGTCTTTAGTTTTTCCAAACGACACAACTTAAAAGGCAGCCCTCGTACACTTATTTATTTATATAAGAGTTAAGAGTATTTCAGATTTCCAGAACAATCAGCAAATAACAATAGAAACCATAAAAGATTTAACACTACCAACTGAATAATAACAAGTAAACTCACTTCGAGTTAAAGACTTATAAAAAATGTTATTTATGTGTTGTTTTTTATTGGCCTATTTAGTCATTTGTTGATTTGTTGATTATTCTGAAAATCTGGAATACTCTTAACACTTATATTTTATATTTTTAAGTTCATGCATAAAGACTTACTTACCTATTTTAACAATGATTATTTACTTTTTTCATCGTGATTTAACCTATGTAAGTAAATGTAACACTAGTATTGTAACACTACCAAATAAATAATAACAAGTACTAATCTCGCTTCTAGCTAGACTTATAAAAAACGTTAATCATGTGTTGTTTTTTTATTGGCCTATTTTGTCATTTGTTGATTTGTTTTGCCATTTGTTGATTTATTTTGCCCTTTGTTGATTATTCTGGTTTAAAAGATTCATAATTATCACTTAACTGGTGTTTTATTTCAAAAACGAATAATTTAAGAAAAAAAAACAAATAATTTACTCAGTACCGAAAAGTACCGTAATCCCGGGAATTCCCGGTTCTGACTCAGTACCGGAAATCGTAGTCCCGGTTCTGGGAATGGTACCGGTACCGCATGCCCTAGTTAGCTCTCTATCGCCTACCTTCGTCACAAATTTGTAAATTGGTTTTTGTTTCTTAGTTTCAAATTATGTAACCATCCATAGATCAAAATGTCTCTGTATTTCTAATCGGCAGTGGATCCAGAGGAGAGACCTCAGCCGGAGCTGGTCCGTCCCCTGCCCTGGGTGTTCTTCCTCATGCTGCTGGTGGCCCTCAGGGTCACGAGGGAGTCCATATCGCTGGTCAACCTCGTGCTCGGGAAGCCACCGCTACGCTCAGCTGATGTGGTATTTAAGACGAAATATTTTAAATATCTATGACTTACACGCAGACTGACAGAACATACAGCCTAAACCTGGGGATACTTTGACTCATTTAAATTGGTTGTTTTTACTAGCCTTGGGAGGGTTCTGTACCGAAAATGCCGAAATGAATAATGAATACAGGCTCTTAAACGGTTGTACGTTATTTTACAGACTGAAGTTGTTTAGAATTTCATTTCATAGAATTTTTTTCTCGTATTATCATTTCATAGAATAATCAATATGTAGAATAATTACTTTGAAGACTTTTAAATCATCGTTTTTTATTTTAAATAAAATTCAATGTTTCTTTTTTCATATCATAGAATAGCAAATTAAATATTCTTTGTTCTCATATTATTTATTTAAAATATAACTTAATAACAATAAAATCAACTTATAGAGTAGGGTGCAGTTTGTGAAGGTGTGTGAAATGAAACGTTTGAAAAAAAGCATACGATTTTAATTTGCAGTCAAATGGTATCGCATAGCTTATTCAAGAGATATAAAAAAAATAACCTCGAAGGCTAAGGCGGGAGCTTGCTTCGCTTCGCTCCCGCCATAGCCTTCTAACCTAACCTATTCAAGTCGGTTCTGCCCAGAGAGGTCTTGCTCGCTCGCTTCGCTCGCTCGCTCACTCATATTTATATCATAATATAGTATTTATCTTATAACCCAACCTTCTAAAAAATGCACTGACCAAACAATATTCGTTGAAAAATAATTATATTGTTTGATAAGTATGTGTAATGAAAAAATAAAATTACAAAATTCATTGAATTGATTTTCTGTCGAATTTGTTTCTTTCAAGTAAATAGTTAAAAAAAAAAATATACGAAGCAAAAATACAAGGACCAAATAGTATATGAAACATTTTCTGTGAAACAAAATTCTGTAATTTTTCAGTCTGTAAAACAAGGGGACACCCTCTTAAACACACACTGTGACTTAATTGAATTGGTTCTAATATCTTATTAATTATTATTCACAATTTATTCCCGGAATCGTATAACCATGGCGTTTTCAAGGCAAGAGTGAATAGTTTTTTCTGGGTAAGCGTGTACCACCCTCGACCTCGTCGCCACTTAACTTCAGCGGGCCTATTATGGCTGCGTCTATATCGCGTGTCAACTGTGGATAAAGCCTCCGTCACTTTTTGACACGTGTACTTATTTACCTGTCAGAAGGTGACGGATGCCTTATCCAAAATTTAATTTGCTACGGGCCCCTCGCTTGCCTTATCCTGCACTGCATCAGGATCACTGCATCTGATACTGAGGTCGAACGCAAACCAAGCAAACGCACTGTTGATTAAAAAAATAAGCTTATTTGACTTATGATATGAACCAGCTAGTCTACTTATTCCTGTTGATCTAACACACCGATTCCAGGTGACATACATACAAGGCAAACGGCGTTATCTGCGCACGCTCAAGTACCAGGGGAACAGGATGATGCGAACGCGCACCGGCTCCACGCAGGAACCCTGGTACACCGGGCTGAGGACGCTCTTCGAGTTCACTATGTGCTTTAGGAGACAGTCCGTGCACTACGGCAACAATAACACCACGAGGGTCAGCAACAATGATGAGATCCTGGTAAGTTTCCAATACTTGAACTCTCTCGGTTTGAATTTTGACAGCTTATTAACTGATTTGAAACTAACAAAGAAGAACGTTCACAATAGCTGATAAGATTGTACAAATACAGGAATGGAATGAATGATGGCAAGGTGAACATTTAAATCAAATAGGTTGTCAAGTTAGCGCCGTAGCAGTGGTCCAGACTTAACACGCTGCAGCCAAGTTTCATACTGAACAAACAAATATTAATTATGTTGGTCTCTTTTTGGACCTTTATAAACCTGTAAAATTTACAAGATTTTGTGCAGTCAAAAAACCCTGACTGTGCAGCAATTTAGAACTTAGTAGATACCCTTCACTAGAAGCTCACAGCAGGTCCTAACTGGAGACGGGTTGCAAAAGACAGAAATCAATGGAAAAGGCCTTTGCCAAGAGGCACACTGAGATGAGAGACATAATGGAAACAAATGCATTAGAAACGAAATTCAGGAAGAGAGGCTAATTGATTGATTGAGATGCTCTTAACACAAAACTTTCAAACCTATTAGCTTCTGAATTTATGGTATTTCGGTTGTATGCTTCCCTGTTACCTCTTTTAACAACAAGAAAAACTTCTTTGGGATTATCCTAATGCTAATGAAAGGCCAATTATAGAACTGCCTGGGTTAGATAATATTCAGGAATAAAATTTCCCAGGTGGTTACCACTAGAATGAATAGGTTATAATCGATTGGAAAAATAATTCCCAGTGGTTTGAACACGTGGGAATATTCCATAGTGAGCAACTAACAGTAACTGTTAAAGGACCATGGGCACTTTTGTATGGAAATTGGGTGTGGCATCAACAGAATTGAATCCTTTACATTTAAAATGTAATTAGTTAAAACATCATTTCTCACTATAGCCGCAAATACCTAGCTTACCGGAGAATAAAAATATGGGCACTTTAGCTAAATCACTACATAGTATAAAACAAAGTCGCTTCCCGCTGTCTGTCCCTATGTATGCTTAGATCTTTAAAACTACGCAACGGATTTTGATGCGGTTTTTTTTAATAGATAGAGTGATTCAAGAGGAAGGTTTTTATGTATAAAAAAAATTGTTTTATGTACGTGTGTTATAGAAAACTCAAATAAACCGAAGCGAAGCGAGGGCGGGTCGCTAGTAAATAATAAAGTAAAGAATTTTCTTAGAATCAGAGAGTTGTTTTGATGTAAAGAATACACAATTTTTTAAGATACATTACACAACAATCGACCTCTGTGTAACTCTTTTCCGTTAAGTTGCTTAGGTTATGTTGATGATATAGTGTTATAATCAAATACCCTAAACCCAGTTCTATAATTATCCGTCCCAATACTATATTTTCCAATGTTTCTATGGACTATGTCATCAACATAATCTTGTTTTCAAGTGCCCATATTTTTGTTCTCCGGTGAACTAGGTATTTGCGGCCATATTAAGAAATTACGTTTTAACTAATTCCTTTTTAATGATATGGGTTTAAATTCTGTTGGTGCCACACCCAATTTGCCCATGATCCTTTAACTGTAAAAACATTCGAAAGAGTGACATAAGTTGCTTAGTTGGTCAGTTTAGTTGATATAGAAATAGTAAGTAGTTTGTGGTTGTAACTATAATATTTCATAGGTAGTGAAGCGCAGTAAACGCATAAGACAAAACGAGAGCCCGGTGGCGTCGACCAGCGAAGCCAGCATGGAGCGGCTCATCGAGAAGATGATGGTCGACCTGGACGCGGACTCCAATGACGACTCAAGTTTCACTGTGAGTTGGACTCATCAATCCTGCATCTTCTTACCCTTATCCTGTTATCTGGGGTCGGCGAAGCATGACCTCCTTTACACATCCATATCAGCCGTCATTTATGGATCTAATGCATTTCTTTTTAGGAAAATTAACTACTTTGTTGTTAGCAAACCTTTGAAACCCCAAAGCAGCAGTTCATTCTTCCACGCATGCCGATCAGACATTTCAGAATTTAGGATTTTACATGAGATTCAATGAGCTTTAGTTACTACGTTACATAGGTACTTTAAGTTTAAAACTTCTGAACCATTTTTTTTTATTTCAGCTCACAAATGCCACCAGCGTGAAAAGCGACATGTCCGATACCGTTGAGTCTGACACAGAGACCTGCCCTAACGAGTCCACTTCAAACCCGCCATCAGAGAACGAAGTAACAACCCCGTCTAAGACAGAGCCTGAATCACCAAAGCCTGACCAAAACGACACACCAAAGCCAAACAACCAACCAACCAAAGAGCCCGTCACTTCAACACCCGAAAAAAACAAAACTCCAAAAACGACCGAGGAACTAGCCTTAAGCAAAGGCAAAACCATACAATCTCCCCAAATCGAATCCCAAACTTTCATCCAAAACGAACGGGAGCCCGCAAACCAGCGATCACCGAAGAGAGAACAAAAAATCGGTAAAAGAGTTATAGCTTTCTTTCTTCCAAAGCAATCGCCTATAATGAAAAATAAGAAGGTCGTCAAGGACATGAAAGATATGGAATAATCGTTTTCTGTTTCAGCCAACGGCCGGACGGTTAAGAGTACCTCCGAGAGAAATATAGGTATTTATTTGATTATGCATGGAGTAGAGATATTGGTTTAGATGCATGTTACGCTAAGGCTTGGTTGCTTGATGGCGGCTGTATGGCTGTGTCTGACGCAGGGCGGGCGCGGCGCGAGCCCGGCGCCGTGGCGCGCGCCAGCTCGGCGGAGTTCGCGGCCGGGGGGAGGCAAGGTAATGCACAACTCTACCCTTACCATGCCATGGGTTACAATTAGGGCATCCTCCCGGGAAATCCCGGTTCTGTAATTCCCGGGAAATTCCGGTACTTTCATAGTGCCTAAAGAACCGGTACTAAAGATTACATCCCGGTTCTCCCGGTTCTTTCCAAGAACACCAAAAAAGTATCGTGGCGCGTATCACAAATATCACAATTCACACCTCAGCGACGACGCCGGCACAAGCGGCAACATCGCATCTACATCCATCATGTGGCATATTTGCAATAAATGATCTCTAGATTTAATAAAACACTTCCTACTCGTAGTAGGTTTTTTACTTAATTAAAATATGTTTTTGTTAAAGAAAATAGGTATGCATGATTTTATTGCATATTTATAAAAAATTCAGTTTCACAAATTTTTTTAATAATTTTATTTCTCAAATGTTCATGGGAACTCGTAATTTGAGGTAAAAAAAAAGAACCGGGAATCCCGGTACCGTCCCTGTCTAGAACCAGGAAATGGAATTCTCGGAACCGGGCCCGGTACTGCATGCCCTAGTTACAATTAACGTACTCGCTAGCGAGTCGAAGCTCTGTCCCTCGAAGGCCACGCAAGTATTCTTATAGAGTGCAAGGGACAGAGCATTCGACTCGCTAGCGAGTACAGTAAATGTAACACATGGTAAAGGTACTGAGGGGTAATTATAACGTAGCTATGCAGTTCATTTTACAGCGAGCGTCTGTCTTTTTCTCTCAGCGTTAAATTAAAATGTATAGCTATGTCATACTAGCCCGCTATTAGATAATTAGGCTAGCTTTTGTGATACTTAATTTAGATAACAGATTTATAGTATTCGTAGTTTTGGCTGTAGTGTGGGAACACGTAACTGTAGCGACTATAGCAAATTAAGAGTTCAATACATCCTAAACGGTTGCTCAAATATTAAGATTGCTAATGACATACGCATAGTGGTTTTTAATACTTTTAATAGCCATCCAACAATTAAATATATTACACGATATTATTGTCAAGTGAAACAAAAATTACCCTTGCTTAATATGTACTGTACCCTAAAGGAAATGAAGTGCAAACTTACTAAATCCTAAAAATGGGTTTAAACTCTTAAGGCGTTGTTAATTTATCGCGATCGCGGTGTTATCTTTTTCTGTGGAAATATCATAAATTGGATTCCTTTTTCAGAAAACTACAGGCAGACACCGTAATCGCCACCCTCGCGCCGCTGCAGAGATGTGTCGAAGACTGTTTGTTGTTTTTAATTTAACTCGGCGAGGTCCATTAAGTTATAGTGAGATCCGGATAGGAGACTACCTTCACCGGGCTGTTTATTCGATGAAAAGTATTTTATATCAAATTTAATATGTTAAGTAATAAATGGCAAATAGGTAGGCTGAATAATTTCAATCCAGTATAATATAATTAATTAAAAATGTATCAATCTACCTTAAAATAAAAATAAAAATGCAATTGCTTGTTTAATAGACAAATTACATACCAATCGAAAGTATGAAGCCTATAGAATATGGAAACGTAAGGTTGACTATTTTTTCCCACCATTACTATTGGGTAGGTATTTTGATTTTTGATTTTTTACTTTTTTTGTACTGGACTGAAAGTTTTCAGACAAACTTCGCTATACATTACTTACCATATTAAATTTAATATGAAATACTTTTTATCGCATAAACAGATGGGTGAAGGTAGTCTCCTATTCGGATCTTAGACTATTAAGCATTATATTTTTGTTACATACTATTATTAATTATTTACATTTAATTTTTTTACATTGAAACTACAGGTGTAATTCTTATTACGAAGCTGTGTTTGTTACTTATGGTAATATTCTAAAACTTATTTAATGGATATCTTATGCTTTGATATCTCGGATATGTCAGAGTTTGAATAGGTATGCGTTCGTTTTAAAAATATCGATTTTTTTATAATACTTGTGACATTTGGGTCTTTCGGGTCGAAAAATCGATCTGTCATGTTATTTTCGAGAAAAATCGATTTTAACCCGAACGACGCTCAATTATCTAGGTACTTTAACGTTAAAGTAAGGAAGCAAACAGATTCTTCGCTTAAGCTTTTCCTATATAGTCAGTGTATTTGCCTACGAGCACGATAGCGAACCTAAATGCCTAGCAGGAAAAAATACTCGTAAGAGACGAACCAAAAATCCATCTTTAAGCATCTTTAAGATGTTGATAAAATTAAGAATAGCTTTGTTTTTAGAATGGGTTTTGTAGTGTCTAAAAAAACTATTTATAACTTCGTTTTAAGCTAATATAATAATGAATGAGTGTATTCAGTCGCATATTTATTCTTAACTATTGTTTTATATCGTTTTAGTGCAGTGACATCTAGATGTACTTTGTCTGTTATGTAATGGTCTTTGATGAAAGTAAGATAGCGGAAGATGAGTGACGTTCATATATATTCCGTACTCGAATAATGGATCCGGTACTACCACTAATACATTTACTCACACAAACATAAGTTAATATTAGACGCTAACAGAGCAAGAGACAGAAAGATGAAAACGGTGGCGGGTAAGGAAGACGAAGTATCGCTGGTGTTACTCGTGTAGACAGTTATTCGGCAACGTTTTTTCTTCGTGAATGATTACAACCAGTATACGTTTTTGGCAAAAATATCAATTTGGGACAATCTTGTTGCCGACTGTACTTTTTTTTTAACAGTCATTATCTGCTTATCAAGACCAAATTAATGAGTCCCAACACGGTAGGTCTACGTTAACCATAGCGCAGGTCCTGTCGCCACTTTGCGACTATCATTAGATGAGCTCTTAGATAAAATAATATTGCATTGTCATCGGGTTTACAAAATTGTGTAGTTCAAAATTGAGTTACATATTTTGACGGACAACTTACTACGAACATACATACAAACAATGCAAGTTTAATAAAAGCTTGTAAAAAGCACACGAAGACATTGTCTTATCTTCATTTTGGTAATAATCACAAAACTATCTCAGCCACTCGGATTGAGACCAAGTCAAAATGTCATCCGTGTACTGAAGCCTAGTCCCCTATCTTCATTTATTTTATTTTCATCAAAGGTAACGGTTTCGTTACTTATGTAATAGTAATGGGCGAATCGGTCTGCGAAAAGAACACTGATATATTTATAGTGAGATAGAAAGTAGCACCTTAGAAGTAGGTAGAAATCACATTCTGGGATACCGTTACATTACATTCTCATTTTTTAAATATTTTTTCCCTATACACAATTTTAATTTTTATGGTAGTTTAGTCAGTTTATCAAAGGGTCTGTTAATTTTGCAGTCTTTTTTAATGTCTGCTACCAAACAAGCAAGGAGTCACCCCCACCTTTTGAAGTCAAAAACAAACATAAGAATTATCAATCATTACCTATCATATCACCATTGTTTTGTGAAGTTGGAATTTTCTCGTTTCTATAATTTTTCTTAAACCAAATGTAACGCAACCGTTGAATTTCCAAGACTTTGAGAAGGAGTGCAGAGGATATTGATACCTCTTTTTTTACTGATTTTTGGACCTCATCTAACTTAATTAGTGCCCCTTGTCAACAACACACACACCATCTACCTACCTTTGGTCCGTAAGACATGTAATGTAGAAATCAAGTCTCACAAGTAGCTCGTTTCTTACGTAGACTGATGTTGAGCTATCAACAGAGCTGTGTTAAATCCAACTAGAACAGTTTAACAATATATAGCACTGGTAATGTTGACCAATTATTACATATTAAATCTCTCACATCGGACATACCAAAAAAAAAAAAGATTAATCGGAATTTACTGTATAGTGCCGCGGCGGCAGTTCACTTTTTATTTGGTAGGACTGCCGCCATGCTATTGATAGGTCCAGTCAAATAATTTAATTCCTAGTCTACTTTGGACTCTGTCAAAGTGACATAATCAATCAAAACGTAAGAGACATCTTATGATTTTATTTACAGTGTCAATTTGACATAGTCCAAAGTGCACTAGGAATTAAATTCCGTGACTACCTATAACTATTGCCTATTAGCTAAAACAAAATGGTAACTGTAGGTATCGTCTGTGAAAATTACCTGGCGTCCAAACATCTCAATTTAACCCAGCTCTCTTTTTAGTTTCGGCCCAATTTTATAATAACCATGCAACATGATAGGGGTTATGTAAGTCTTAATAGTGGCGTCTTATTGTTGTCCTGTTGCATTTTTATATAATTGCAGTTGTAAGCAAAGTTTTGTTCCTATAATAATAGTTATTTGCTTAGTCTTTACATTCCTTTAGGAGTTCCACTTGTATTCAGTTTAAGGTTCGATATTCGTGGTAAGACCGTCGTGTTATGATCATCGGCGAATTTTATGCAAGTCGAAAACTAAGTATGTGTAGTTTGTTATAAAGTTATTTATTAGGTACTCAACATGAGAATATTACCTGGAGATTAGACTCTATCCACACAGGCAACTTGCACATGGTTCATCATGCAAACTTTCACAATACAATAACAATCGTGAACGTTTCGTGATAATGTCTATATTAATACCCTTGGAATCATAAACTTACCACACCATAAAATTGTTTTTAAACTGTGTATCTGAGGAACAAATTTTAGTGTTTAATTTTCACGAGCTGAGCTTTTGCGGTGAATTTATTTTTTTATACTATATTATCGCGCAATCATTCTGATTGCGACAAAATTGGCGAACAAATTGAGATTATATCTAATAAATTAAAAAATGTTGTTTATTTATTAACGAAATTGTAATTCCAAAGATTTGGCTGTGTATCGAATGCAATAATCTGATGAGAGAAGACTGACGTTAAAATTGTTTTCTTTTTGTGTTGTTTCGTAAATTATGAATCTTATTTAATCTTTTTTAACTTTTGTAAGCGTAACGAATTTTTGGAATATTTTATGGATTGTGAACGATATTGTTGTAAATATATTTCATAATGAATTCGCTTTAGTAGTCTTATTTATTCTGGAACCCAAAATCCCATTTCATCCCATCCCATCAATATCAATCCGTTTCAGCATCTGGACAAAGCCCTTCTTCCTTGCCGCATAGTCTGGTCTTCTGTCCAATTCCAGTTGTTGTCAGAACCGTTATATATCGTCGCTCCATCTGAAACAGAAATCCATTTTATAACCTTTAAGGAAATAAAACCTTGTTGCAATTGGAACGGATGTTCTGATTTCACTTGAAAAAATAAAGCAATACAGCAAAACAAACAATGTAGGTACCAAAACCAATGTGAAAATAATCTGGATCGGGCCTCTATTTCTCCTGGGTAAAAACCACATTGCCTTTGACATTGTAATAAGAAAAGGTTTATACCAAGCAATTTTAAGCAATTTCCGATCCCTGCCCAATGTCCCCTATGACGGATATTTTTGTATGGATAATTTGTATTTCCGGGCAGGACGTACTAAATATATTTGTCCTTACACTTCGTAGAGACTTATACCTACGCTTTTTCACTAGGACCCCCGTATACCATCATTGTGTTGTCAACGTTATAATATAACTTATAATAGCTCTTATGTATTTGCTAGTAATGGCGGCCGAGATAAAAACAATACTACATGTCAGAGGTAATATTGTTTGAATAAAATAAATAAAAAATGGAAATCATAAAAAAGTACTGTTTCCGCCCGGGATCGAACCGGGGGCCTTGTGCGTGTGAAGCACACGTGATAACCGCTACACTACGGAAACGTTGACAACTTGTGCGAAAATATCGATTCTATTACAACTAGCAATAACTGTCAAACGCGGGAAATTAATAAACTTGTGACAAAAAATTGTGTGCGGCCAACGATTTAGTTACTGGCTAATCTTATCTATGAATTCACCGGCGTCGTGGTTCGACCAAAATAATGGAAAGGCGTTCAAACCCAGCTCGCCCCCATCTCCCCGTCCGTTCTCCCGCAGTCACGCGGCAACTTTGCCCGCGGTAAGTCGCGGACGGTGTCGGCCCGCCATTGTCGGTGTTTAGTTGTGCCATACATTCAATTTAAACAGTAGTTACCAAAAACCTTCAACCATGGATCCCGAGGCGTTCTTAGACCTGGCCAACCAGGTCATAAAACTGAAAATGTTCCCGTATTTTGACATCGCGCATTCTTTATTATGCGCTCTTTCAGTGCGAGAGGACTTGGGCTCTGGTAAGGGTTATGCTATATTTAAACTATGCCCGCCAATCTCGCGGCCGCTTCCGCATCCTATGGGCTATTTTGCCCGTAAACGTAATATTTCTTTGATCGGGAACGTTACCAAAATAAATATGTAACCCGGTTTAAAAATAGATCGGTTCACCGCGGATTACAACTGCTCTACCTAATGCTAACCTGACCGATCTAATTATACACTGTTTTGTATTGAAATGCTTTCAAATCGATTTTCGCTCTAAAATATCTAAAAACCGGTGTCTAGATATTGTTTGTTTGGTAGAGTAACAACTGCATTAAAATTGTGTAGGTACTTACGGATAAAGTGCAATCTTATCACCAGATAAATATTTTACGTTTCTAATTAAACAAGATAAAATGAAAAGTAAAATACTGAAATTTCAACATTTATTTATGCGCGAATTTAGGTTATGTTTTTTAATACAAACCCTTATTCCTAGGACGCAGTTAGCCTGATACTAAACAGAGTTATTCAGCCTGTGACATAGACGGCGCATAACAAAAGAGTTTACATGTTTTAAAAAAAGTAAAATTATCTTACAAATTACTTGTAAATTTAAAGATACTGGTTAAAAAAATATCAAAAAGGATAATTAATCCGGGCTCGTCCGGGATTTGAACCCGGGACCTCTCGCACCCGAAGCGAGAATCATACCCCTAGACCAACGAGCCATGTCTATGGCAAGCGAAATTACTAAATCATTTCTGCGACATACTACGTCATCGCATGAACTTCCGGAATGTTGTTGGTCCAGTGATAATGATGTAATATTGATTAGTTTCGGATACGGTATATTATTGCGTTGCCTTTGAAATATTACGTGCAATGTACATTCGTATTCGTAAACAAAACATGGTGCGCTTTGCATTTGCAACTTTACCCTATTTGATTATTCAAATTGGCAATAGGTAGGTATCTATACTTTGTTTTTTTTTTAATGTTAGAATAATTGCCGTGTGGTTGCCGGCTTAGAATAGTGCCACTCCATGTCTTCCCGTGGAAGTCTTAAGAGGCGACTAAGAGAATAAAGGCTTGTAGTATTGTTAGGCGATGGGTTTGCAACCTGTCATAAATATACACACTAGTAAACATCTTACCCTGTCTACACAAAATGTGTTTACAGAATTAACAAAAAGTTTTTAGAGTTGTTCGTAATTCTGTAGCTTTGCCTACCCCGCTCTGGGAATGAAGGCGTGAAGGTATGTAATATGTATGTATGTATCTATGTATCTTATTTTTCTTGTCATTATACTCCATTTACTTTAACGACCTAGTATAGAATTATCTCAATCGCACAGTGTCATACAAATTACAAGAACAAAAGATAGAGGCAGGTAGCCAAGTGGGCGGCAACGAACGATAGTCTTCTTAGGAATCGTTCACAATGGTATCTGAAAATAACAGATTAAGGAGACATCGGTCCGTTTCACTAGCCAAGTCACAGGCAAAACGAACCTTAACAAAAAGTCGCAAAAAGGGAAACAAACGCGTCCGCACCGTATCTGGACCGGACCTCTGGACAATCTGGAGCCGATTGATTACATTATGCTCGATTGTGAGTGCGGCTTTAGATTTTTGTTAGCCAATCACGTGCAACTGCACTTTTCCAGTACTAGGTCGTTAAAGTAAATGGAGTATAATTTAAGACGAAAACGCGTGCAAAATAACAATCATTTATTATATTCTGAAGCTAAAGTAGATAGGTATACAACCTACCTGCTAATATACAGTACTAGCGACCCGCCCACGCTTCGCTTCGGTTTATGTGAGTTTTCAGTAACACCCGTACATAAACCAGAATCTATTATACATATAAACCTTCCTTTTGAATCACTCTATCTATTAAAAAAACCCGCATCAAAATCCGTTGCGTTGTTTTAAAGATCTAAGCATACATAGGGACAGACAGCGAGAAGCGACTTTGTTTTATACTATGTAGTGATTGAGAACCGAAGGAGCAACTATTGTGAGATACGGAATATTGTACTCGTATGTTTAATTGTTTTCGATTCAACCAGATCCCGTTAATGGAATGGGCTGAATTTTGGACCACATCATATAAACCCGATGACAATGCAACATTATGGTATGTAAGAGCTGATTTGAAGATAGAGTCGGAAGATGACGACACAGGATCTCGGCTGTATTTAATATAAACGCATCGTGTTCGGTCTCGTTAGTTTTGTCTTGACAAGCAGATGACGACTATGATAAAAAAGTAGTCGGCAGCAGAAGATTATTCCAAAAAAGTAATTTCAAGTCCCATCTTTGGGAGTTCCTTTCATCGGGAAAACTTGGGTGCCCAACCTCTTTCACTCGTCATTCAAGCATGTTCCGGATCGAGAAAAAGGGATAGAGATAGTTAGGCATCTAATCACTAAACAACATTTCACAAACATTAATTTTACAAATATATCATTTTCCAAAACGCGTTTTTTCCGAAACTGTAAATATTCTTGTAGAACCATATAGGTTAGGTTAGGTTTTACAGAAAACCCGAAACATAAATTATACTTAGTTCCGCAAAAAAAGCGGTTTGCAAAAAATACTTATGTTTATACAATTTTAACAGATGATGGTAAATCATAGAGCTAACGTAACTTCGTACTTCTATTTTCAAATTAGGACCACGTTAATTTTTATTTAAAAGAAATAGGTAGAATTACCGTGGGTCGTAGAAACCGTAGAATAGGTACCATTGCCACAAGTTTTCTTCTATTACAAAATTCTACTTATGTAACGCTATAAAACGTAACAAGATTCGGTTGAACGATCAACACGATAGAAATTTAACAAACTTTGACTTACGAATGGTTAAGTTAGGTACTTCCAAGTTCTATCCTTGTTGTACGAGGGGCGGCTGAAAAGTTCTAAGCCTAAGGTAGAAAAAAAATGTTCAGATTTTTTTACTATTTTTATTTTTCAATATAATCTCCCTCTAATTCAATGCATTTATTACATTTTTTAATAATAATAATAATAATAATAATAATGTCAGGGGACTATGTCACACCAATTGACCTAGTCCCAAACTAAGCTCTAGGCTTGTATTGTGTTGTATTTAAATAATGCTTTTAGACCGTTAAAAAAATAAGTTTTATTTCGGCTGTCGAAATGTTCCTGTACAGCCGCCTTCATCTCTTCATCACTGCCAAATCGCTTTCCCCTTAAATCTTTCTTCAAATTGCTGAATAGAAAATAATCACTAGGGGCCAGATCTGGACTGTAAGGTGGATGATCAATTTCCTCGAAGCCAGTTTCCTTCAGAGCAAGCCTAGCTTAGCAACACGAGCGGTGTGAACGGGGGCGTTGTCTTGCAAAAACAAAATGCCTTTGCTCAGTTTGCCCCTTCGTTTCTCGACTATGGCTTGTCGCACTTTTCTTAATAGCTCAGCATAATAAACTGCATTTATTGTAGAGCCTTTCGCCAAATAGTCTATTAAAAGAATGCCATCGCAATCCCAGAACACGGTGGCCATTAGCTTAGACGCCGATCTTTGAACCTTGAATTTCTTTGGCGGCCTTTCACCCTTTTCGATCCACTGCATAGATTCAGACTTCGACTCTGGATCATACTGTCTGATCCATGTTTCATCAACAGTTACTATGCGGGAACAAACTTCATCTAAACCTTCTTCACATAATTCTAAAAATGCCTGAAAAGTTTGAACACGACGTTCTCTATCGAAAGCTGTGAGCATTTTCGGCACCCAACGAGCACTTACTTTTGTCATATGCAAATGTTGATGCAAAATCTCTCCAACTCTTTCCTTACTAATACCTAAGGCTTCAGCTATTTGCCAAACCTTAATTCTCCGATCCTCTAATACAAACTTTTTGACTTTTTCAGTATTTTCTTCAGTCACAACCGATATTGGCCTTCCTGAGCGAGGATCGTCTTCGATCGACTCCCGTCCAAGTTTAAAAAGTCGACTCCATTTTTTAACAGTGGCATGAGAAGGGCCAGATTCACCGTAAATACTAGACATTTCTTCAAAAATTCTTTTCGGCGATTTGTCACTTTTCGTGAGGAACTTAATGACTGCACGGTGCTCAATTTTCGTGATATGCGTTGATAATTCACACATGATGACCTTTAGCGTCGGATATCTCGAGATGTAATAAACAAAAGACGACATTTTTTTCTTTTATTTATTAACTTTTTAAATGGTCCTTTTAGTGGCCAGTATCGCTAACGCATATGCAACCTCAAAATACCTTAGGCTTAGAACTTTTCAGCCGCCCCTCGTAAGTATCCTTTTCACTCTTTATCTAATCAAGCGGAGGAAGAAAGCGATGCAACTACTGAACCAGCGAGTGTACAAAAGTATTTTACTTTGCAATTTCAGTACAGTCGAAGGAACTAATATCTATACTATACCTACCCTATCGTGTGAAATATTGTCAGTGGCATAGAGGCGTATTCATATTTTTGACGTCTTGGAAACGTGCCTATATATATATGTATATTTAAGACTTTGATTGACTATAGTCAAGTGCAAAAATGTGTATCGAAAAAATCCTTTCATAAATAAGTAGGTATGTTATTTATGAAGCTCTTATAACTCTGGAATAAGGTGGATTAGGAATTTGGGACATATTTTTGAGATGTTGCGTTCTCCCATATTTTAAACCCGAAAACCGTTATTCCCGAAAAGATGGACGTGACAAACAAATCTTGAAAGGGCGAAATTGTAGAAAATTATAGAGAAGTTGTCCTTATTAATTGACTACCTACATTCCAATATTATGGCATAATGATAAGTAAATGGATAATGTTATTCAATGCCATTGTGAAGGAGCTCACAGGTGCTATTCAATATGTCGAGTCACTGGTATTAACCTACCGTAGATGTGAGTAAATTTGATTGTTCCAACAACGGTTTCACTAGTTATATGATTCATCATTATTAAGAGCTAAGGTTCTTGTCGATGGAGTAATTGCCACTTTTCCCTGTTCTCTGCCAGCTTTTTAACCTGATATGACACGACATTGACCTTCTGTCTTATTTGGCTGAAGTAAGTAAGCCTGGGTAAAAAGACTCTTGTCACGTTGTGTGTCCCATTATATTTCCCCTTCTACATTCCATGGTTTCTAAAATATGTTTTCTCTCGTTTACCATCTTCAAAACCTCTTCATCGGTTTTCTCTTCCGTTTTTAATTAAATGATTAAAAAATGATAAACCGACTCGAGCTCAGAGACCATAGGGTACTAGAAAGCTGTAGGTAGGTAATTTGGCATAAGTATATATATAAAAGTCACGTCAACAAAATGGTAAAATGAAATCTTGATAAAAAAAAAATGCACGCATAACGTGGGGATGGGGATGTATTTTTTTCTCGACTACGCTGTAGCGTGGGGGGTCGTAGGATAGGCCTTTCAAAAATATTGCGGGTTTGTGCAGACAGTTTTATGATTAAGGGATCCGTTTAAGAACTATTAAGCTTTAAAGGGCTAATTGGGCACAACATGGTGATAGGTACTACCTAATATTTAAGACCTATTGTACCTACCTATGTTATACAAATAAACGATCTTTATCTTTATCTTTAACGTGCGACATAGGTACTTGTACTATTATTTATTTTATACCTATACTTCCCAGGAGCCCAGGCGTTTTCACGCAAGCACCCGCTGGCGTGCTGGCTGTCCACCATGCTGGTAATCTTCGCGGGCGGCATGGTGGTCAACGGGCTACTGGGCGAGCCCATCCTGGCGCCGCTCAAGAACACGCCGCAACTGCTAATCGGCACCGTCACCTGGTAAACTCTCATCATCATCCTGCCTTTTCTCGCTTTATTCATGACGTACCTACCGTAACTCATGGTAAGGGTACAATCGGGCAAAAATGTGGTGTACCACCCTGCGGTTGAAGTTCATTTGCACGTCATGATACAACAAGTTAAATTTTTCCTTGCTATTATATTATGACAGTGACAAGTGTCAACCTAAGCCGTAATTAGATCACACAGAAACTTTTGTCAAAACTGGTAGACTACTGTCTTGGCCGACCGTAAATCTGGAAGACGCGTTTAGCATACCCTGCCTACGAAGTTAGGGGTCCCGGTTTCGATTCACGGTATGGGCAGATATTGGTATGATGAGCGCGAGTATCTTCGATGTTTTCTATTTATTTACGTATACATTATATAAGTATGTTTATAATGAACTAGTACAAGCCTAAAGCCTACTTTGGAACAAGGTCAATTTGTGTGAGATTGTCTCCAGATATTTATATCTATTTTAAGTCTAGACCCAGATTTTCTCCTGTGTGTGTTTTTAAAAGACTCAAAATGCTCTTAAATATATTTTCCCAATAATTCCAGGTACGTAGTATTTTACACGCCCTTCGACGTGGGGTACAAAGTGGCGAAGTTCCTGCCCGTGAAGGTGGTGGCTTCGGCCATGAAAGAGATCTACCGCGCCAAGAAGGTCTACGACGGAGTCAGCCACGCTGGCAAACTGTACCCTAATGCCTACGTCATAATGATCATTATCGGTAAGTCTTTTTTTTTTTTTTTTTTTTTTTTTTATGGCATAGAGAAGGCAAACGAACACACAGGCCACCTGATGGTAAGTGGAAACTGTGATCCATAGACATTCGCACTCACAAGACTGCAATGCAATCCTAAGACTGCAAATGCGTTGCCAACCCTGAGGGCTAAGATAGATTAGATAGATTATTAAATAAGTCATAATAATCATGATCATAAACTCTCTATGAAGCTTCGAAACGATATACCTATACTGTCTTCGTTAATAAGATTCATTTGATAGGGAGTCAGGCTCCCAGCTCCTCTTTATGATTGGATAAGGCAAAACTCAGGCCACCTGGTAAAGTATGGGATCTGATCTTAGAGTCATAGATACTTATTATCTCAAGACTGTAATCCAAAGATGCAAATGCTTTGCCCACCCTTAGGACTAAAGACCCGTATTAATAAACTAATCTCAACTCTAATGCTCGTCTCGAGATGTGTCAAAATGACAGTGTTCTATGGTTTGAAGTTTACCTTGACGTATCTTGTGACGCGCATCTCAGCCAAGATGAGTTTATTAATACGGGCCTAACATAGCATGCCTCTATGCTGGTAATTTCGCCCTGCACAAGATCCTTCCATAACTAATGGTTTGCATTGGTTCGTCAGTTCGCCGATTCGTTGGTGGTCCGCAGCAAAATAATAAAAAATATCTGCTGTAGAATTAACATGTAACATGAGCCAAAGCTATGCTCTGAACCATAATTATTGCGTAATGTGACACAATATATCTTAACCGTCTTTCTTATTAATCCTGTACTTGAGTCAGATGGGCAGCGAAACCGCGCAAAGTATTGTGCAATAAGTAATCTGCTACTGCGGCGCGGAAATGACTTACTCAAGTTTATGTTAGGTCTCAGTCCGCCTTTTTCTGTGAGTAGAACCTCACTTACGTAAAAAATATCCCTCTGTCAGTTATGTTATGGCAGCTGGGGCTCTATTCTAAACGGTAAAATAATATTGCTTTATTATAGTTAGTGTTATCAGTGTTATCACCGTTACGATACCTCTTTTTACTTAACAGTAATGGCGGCCAAATTAAACACGCTACGATTAGATGATATTGTCAAGATCATCCCCCTATTTCACTATCTTGACAATGATATCTGACAGGTGACAATTCAGTAGGTATACATTGCAAAGCAGCACGCTGATTCATCACTGGGTTTCACATAAGTTGCACCATGTACACTGAAATGTCACCTGTCACATGTAATTGTCAGGATGGTGAAATAGGGGGCAGGTTTTACCGATTAAAATATATCCACTGATCGACTCTTTACATCTTTTAAAAAAAGTCGTTTAAAAAAGGAAAAGTTACATTTTGCAAAAATCTTTTTTCAGGTACCCTAAAGGGCAACGGAGCAGGCTTCACGAAACTGGTTGAGCGACTCATCCGAGGAGCCTGGACCCCAACTGCTATGGAAACCATGCAGCCTAGCTTGTAAGTATAACTTAACATAGAGCTGAACAAAATTGCTTCAAAAACAATCCACAATTTCAAGAACCTAAATTGTACTCAGGGACAGGAGAAGAAATCTAAAAAAAAATAACAAAAGTATTACATTACACACACCCACAATCAGTTTTTACACAATGCGACCAAAATTCAACGTCGCACGCTAGGTAACCAGGCGTCAGGGTGCAGTACATGTAGTACAACCAATGCTTGTGTTCTTTTAAGTTTCTTATGTTTAAGTTAATTAGGTTCTCTTTTGATTCCAATAAAAATATTTTTTATGACTTGTTTTGACCGATTCCACTTCGATGAATGTGGGAAGACCCTAAAGCAAGCAAAAACATATACATTTATTTAAACTATGGGAATTATGATAACATCCCCGCATTTTCCTCAATTAACCGTCAACAGATTTGTTGTTTCATCTAATTTGCCAAATTACACAGCACTTTAACTGCACGCGCGTCATCGTGCTCAAATGATACACAACAGCAGCAGAAATAGACAGTCTAAGAGCTAAAACTGTCTATACACGACTCTATTGTCAAAAGATTAAGAGCTTGCGTAGATCATTTGAGTTCTTGTGTGTCCACCTAATTCTCCTTCTGAGTGTACATACACGGCAAGGTCGAAGATTATCTAATACTTACTTTACAATGGCGGTACATAATGTGCAGCCATAAGCGCACGATAAACGGACAACTCGTGACTACACACTTCTGATGCAAGTCCTAATGTTTTTTATGAATTTAAATCAGTTAAAGGTTAAGGGCCTTTTAGACTGATATGATCTTGACAATGTCCGCCATCATTAGAAAGTGGAGAAGATTTTTCCCGCGCTTGGTGTAATTGTATATTATTTTAGTATTTCTCAATTCTGTACTTCATCCTAATTTAATCCGTATATGTACACACGTCTTAACTTTGATACATAGAACCGATGTCCACATCTGCGTTATAAATCAAAAAAGTCGTTTATGCACAGACAACTGATCAAATAAAAGAAGCCGACTTATCTCCATGTGGTTCCTACTCAAAATAGGACCAATTTAGCTAATGTATGTTGTGTAACATTTTAATGATTGTACACCTGTTCATTTCCAGCTACACGAAGGCGTCTCTGGTTGCTTCCGTGATCTTCGTGCTGGACAAGAAGACTGACCTGATCTCCGCGCCGCACGCGCTTGTCTACTTCGGCATCGTCATCTTCTTTGTCTACTTCAAGGTACATCAAGCCTCAATCTAAACTACTACTTGTACTAAATGAAATTCTAATTCTAGTTCGAGCTGTTGATAGTTTCATAGACTTATTAGAGAAATAAATCCATGGCTTTAGCTCCACGCGCTTCTGCCAAGTCTCTTCTAAATGTACCAATCACATAATCAGGCAATTATCCTTCACACATTATCTTATATGAACAACAACGCTTTGAATTTGCGGGTAGAATCGTATAAGGTTCTTATAAAGAGTCCATCCAGGTAGCTGCGACCATCTTATCCGCTATGTAAAGCAGAATCCAGACGACCGATTTCATCAGCCAACCGATAGGGATGTAACTATCTGTTAGAAGAGAGAATAGCTGCGTCCTTGTCAATTGGCTGACGAAACCGGTCTTCTGAATCCTGCTTAAGTCAGCCGCCAAGTAGATATTAGTGCCGTGTTCCGGTGTGGAGGTAACTCAGCTTAAGTTATATTCCGTTAAAAATATTCTTCGATAAGTGAGCTCATTGGCTGCTTATTGGTTTTTTTCTTGGCATAACTCTTTATACAGTGTGTACATTTTTCTTATATTAAGATCTGCACCCAAAAACTTTCTATTTGTATCTTTTCTTGTATAGTGCGATTCCATACATGGAAACGATTCTATGTGGCGACGAATTCCTTCCAAGATCTCTGGTCTACTTTTGTTAGCTGGTTCATGTTTTCCTCTATTATCCACTGCATTAAAAATACCAGTACTATTGCGTTTATCTACAGCGTCAAAGATGACGGATGGTCCAATGTTAAGAGTTGTCGTAAAAATTTTTTAGCATACTTGCACTTTTACGTCATTATTTGTAAAGTAGCATTTTTTTGTGTAAGCTCTTTGTGCACGCTTATTTTTCACAGCAAGTACTCGCTTAGGACGCTGTATGCATACATGAGAAAGAATGAAATTTTTTCTTCCAATAAAATCAAGATGCCAATAATGGCGACATATTTCGTTTCTAGCAGTCTATATTAGCAGTATATATTATATCATACTCACATAAACCGAAGCGAAGCGAGGGCGGGTCGCTAGTTTTAAATAAAAACGTTATACGCTTGATTCATATCATATCTATTCTACCCAATCACACAAATCTCTTCCAAACTTTCAATTGGAGCAGACTATGAATACGTAACAGGTTCTGAATGCGTTATCAAGGATTTACGACACGCGTAGGTATATAAAAAAATACTAATCTAATGAGTATGTACTAATTCCAGCTATCCTCAATCCTGCTGGGCATCCACGACCCCTTCGTGCCCTTCGAGAACCTGTTCTGCGCGCTGTTCATGGGCGGCATCTGGGACTCGCTGGCCAAGCTGCTGGGCAAGGGACAGCCCAAAGAGGAGAGTAAGGACGTGAAGAAGACCAATTAACGCGACTTGTAAGTATTGCTATCAAAAAATCCGCAACAACGGGCCAGGGCCAGCCAAAATGCAAAAGCTATTATCTATTATTAATTATTCAAAATGTACGGAATTACAGGTTGACCACGAGATGTCATCCCATACATTTTGAGTGATAGAAATAGTAGTGTTTGTATCTTGGCTAGGGCTCCTGTTATGGCTCGGTCAATTAGAGGGGCTTTGGAGTAAATGCGTCATTTAAACCGACCTCAAAATAAAGAGTTGGTTCACCATTCGGTTGTGTTTTTTTTTTTTTGTTACAAGATTTTAAAGGAATAAAACGTATGAAAACTACGAGTATGTTTTCCTTTTTACTACTTAACTGTACTTAAACTGGGTACCGACTACGGCGAAAAATTGTCTTTTTAGTGATAGTTTTGTTCTCCTGAAATCTTTAAAAGACGCATTTGCCCCAGGTGAATTCATACATTAAATTAACGGGTTGGCTTAAAGTAATGAGAAAATTTGTTTCTCATTTTTTTTATTAAATTACTTGTTTAGGTTATATAGCTTTTTATCATATACAAATAAACTAAAACCAGCATGATAATCAATCATTATAATATAGAAAACCTCGCCCATTTAAAAAAAATCGCAGCTTTCTTCTTACCGTTTTCATCATACGTTGGACAACATCTTTTTTTATTTTTTCAGTTAATTCTTTGCTTTTATACCCGGCGCTTCAACTGTGTATGTGATTTCGTTTCCGGCCCATCACTGTAAACTAGTCTACTGAGAATTTCCAAAAAATCCTCCATTGGACGAGCTACACCGACGTTCGGACGGTTTGAATCCTTCGATACGAAATGAACGTCACGCTTTTTTAGTCAATTCTGGGTGCTCCCTGCATAGTGATTCTTTCTTCGCAACTTCTTGCACTTCTTGGAATTTCTTCAAGCTGTATGTCGGAATATTTGGGTGTTTTTTGACGCTTTAAGTGTAGAACATTGTATTTCTTTAAAATATTCCTTACTCACCAACGGGAAACAGCATATTTTACAGCTAACTTATCTGGGACTCATCCACTTTGTTTTGTGCAAACTTTGCCATTTTCCTCCGGTTTCAATGATTAAGAATGGGTGATCTTCCCGTTTTTGGTAAATCTTTAGTCCTAATACCAAATTCCCACCGCTGGATCAAACATTAAATTGTAGATGGAGATACATTTCAGCTTTGAAGTGAGAGACCACTTCAGATTTTTCACGTCGTCCAAGTAGGCGATAGACATGTTCACGTAATGACTTCCTTGTGGACATTTTTTATTAACACAGCTAATCATTATTTGCCTTTTTAACAATAATTGACATATTTTCTATTTATTATAGCTGTCAAAATCCTTTTTGTATTATTTTTTTGCCTGCTATTGTCAATTGAATACCTTCTCATTACTTTAAGCCAACCCGTTATACTTCCAATTCAATAAGTCTTATTTAATTTTACTGCAATTTGTGGAACAATATAAGTCCATTTGATTGTTCAAATATTCTTCCTTAATACGTACTCGCAAAACTCAAGTCATCTTAGCCATCTTAATGAAACTACCGCAAAAACACTGATCAATGCTGTTGCAATAAAAATGTAAAATTAATTACAAACCTTTGTATGTTTCAGGTAAAAACAACTTAAAACTCAATGTTACCAACTGACACCGACAATCACGTAACGATCGCAATATAAATACCGATGAAAAAAGAAAAAAAATGTAAAAAAATTGAAAAACCTTTAAATCCTAAAAAAATGGCACGACGACCAAAGTTTTTTTTAGTTTTTTCTATTGTTTGATTAGTCATGTAAGTTTACAAATCCTAGTGTTATTTAAGTATTATAGTTTTAAAGTTTGAGTCCTATGAATTGCCAAAAAGTTAAGTAACATTTTATTTATGTTTAAGCTGTGACCCAATTTAGTTGACCTAATGAGATATATTCACATTATGTGAAGTAATGCTACATCCTGTTTTTTATAGAGTGAAAAAAAATAAAACAATCGAGCATTGCATTGTACATTTATTTATTATAGTTATTTTTAGTTTTTAAACGAACGACACCGACTTTTCCGACTTCCTTGGTTGACACTTTTAATAAATGGATTATAATTTATTAAGAGAAAAATGTACCGTCATCGATAATTCTCTGGAACGGCATTTAATTGGAAGTATCAATACACAAATTATCATTAACCAATTGTCATAGTTTACAAGTATTATTTACATATTACATGTTGTAAAAAGTAAACACCCTTTGAAAGAAATTCGACATCCAAGTCGTGATAGTCAAAGAGATAGATGTAAGGATGGTGAATTTGTTTTATTGGTTGTTATTACAATTATTTGATTGATTATTTGATTTTAAACAGGAAATATAATTTATTTTGTGACATGAAGCGTCTGATCAAGCCGCAGGGTGCTAGCGACGAGAAACACGCGCTTCGTGTTAATGACATAATAATTGTTGCAAATAAAACTATCTGTTGTTATGGCGCTTAAGCGAAAGGAAGTATTAAATTGTTTTTATTAATCGTTTTTTTATTATTACCCTAACTTATTGAGGCTTCCGTATTAAACGGTACTGAAAACGGAACAATTGTAAGTATGCCTAAAGATATCGAATCTACAGGACTAGGTTATGTAAAGACAATGTAAAACTACATATAGGTACAAGACGAATCGCTAAAGTTAGCGTTTTTCGGAAACACGATAGTTCGTCAGGGGCCCTAGCCAAGATGCATTATGCTAACTATCGTTTCTATTCGTTTAGTTTTTAAACCAATCCAAGACGCAACTAAATTATTTAATATTTGTTCATCAGGAATAAAATTATTGAAAGAACTTAATCATCAATTTGTGATGACTTGTGATTCTATGATTATCTGGACAAATCAAAATATCAAGGTCTCTTCCAAAATATCAACGACTGTTCCAAGGTAAGGTTCGTATGCAGTGCAGGTGGTATGAGTCATAAGTAAATAAATGATGATATGCGAGAAAATTATCAAAAAAAATAAGAAACAGAATTACATATAACCCTCCTTCTAATCCAGTCGGGTAAAACTAAAAAGCGATAGCAGTAGGTAAATTATGTCTGCGTTGTCGAAGTCGTGGAGTTTTATCCACAATTTGTGCTTGGAACCCGTGAAACTAATTCATTGGTTTTTTGTTAATGTACTGCGTTGTGATACATTGCAAAATGTCTGAATAATCTTACGAATATTATAAATGCGAAAGTTTGGATGTTTGTTACTCAATCACGCCTGTATGGATTTTATCATTGTGACAGCTGAGCGGGTTTCTGTTCGTTTCGAAATATTTACGAAAAACTAAAATTAGTATTTTGGCTAGGAACATCTCCATTCTCTTCGATAAACCACGTGATCAATTTGTGATCAAGACGATAGAACAGAAAAACGATAGCAGCGTTTGCATTTTGTCTGGACCCCCAGGCCGGCTAAACGAATCCAATTTTGGCACAGACATAGATTATAGGCTATTCTTTATCCCGGAAAATTTGACAGTTCCCGAGGGACTAGCGATAAAAGTCTTCTAAACATATGGAACGTTTTTTTTATCCCTGGTCATATTTGATCATCAATCACGTTTTAAGGTAATGACTTACACGAGATCATTCGCAAATCAGTGGCTAATTATCATTCTAAACATGATGCCCAAAAATAAGATAATAATCAATAATTAGTGGAAGCGTGACGTGTTGATTAATGGTGATGATGATCTAGTCACTTGATTAACTGATGGGAACTGGGCGATAACTGTTAAATGGTAAAAGTAGCGATGTTAATCCACTTAGCCTACTTATTTATTGAATATAACTTGCCGTGTACTTATTGCAGTTATTGCTGTATTTTATTTATTCAGCGCAAATAACAACTAAGTCATGAAGGTAGTTTTTTACAATTTTAAGATTGAACAGGGATGCATGTGCTCTTAAGATTCGGGGATATGAATATGGAACTGATGATGAAGAACAGTCGACGAAAATATAGTCGTCTGGTCTGCAAATGCAACTTGTCACTGTAAGTGTAATTTCACATGAATTGACTACTAATGACTAAACATTGGTATGCAAGAAATTGTTGAACCTACTGAAAATATCATCAGGGAGCATTCGATCCCAGTTTCAAAACAAATGTGTAAACAGCAATTTCGTCAAAACCTGTGGCTAAAAGATAACACAGGGGGCATGTGTTTGCCTTTTATAAGACAAAAAACGCTTGTCACAAATACCGAGAAATTGTAAAAACGCAAGCAAGCGTTGCAAAGAGTAAAGTATCTCAAGGAACTATACTAGGACCTTTTTTAATACTACTGTACAGTAAGAGACGCCTTCGATCACAATCAGTAACCGAAAGTGAACTGACAAGGACGGGACGGTAACGGGACTAGCTCATCCGACTAGCAGAGTTATGTGGCTGTTACGGTATTCCGTCTATGGCGGGGTCACTGTCGGAGACTGGACTTGGGCGCTGTTGCACGGAATCGAATAAGATCCATTCTCATCTTTATTTTTGATCGCGAAACGCTAATGACTAACATGAGCTTTTGCCAGCTTTGAATAAAAACTTTAAAATGGAAGGTTGCTTTTAAAACAAAACAAGGTTCTCTCAACTACGAGTATAAGCAAATAAAAAAAGTGCTTGTCGGTGTAGCTCAAAGTAGGTACGAGTATGTGTTCCGTTTTCGTCGATCACAGAATATTTCTTGAAAAGGTTAGGCTCATAAATGAAGAATAAAGTCTTATAAATTTCAGAATTTTAACTTTAGTTAAATTATAATTCGTTTGAACTAAAAACCAGATGGTTTTTATTCAAATCACTACATATTATAAAACAAAGTCGCTTCCCGCTGTCTGTCCCTATGTATGCTTAGATCTTTAAAACTACGCAACGGATTTTGATGCGGTTTTTTTTAATAGATAGAGTGATTTAAGAGGAAGGTTTTCATGTATAATAAACTTTGTTTTACGTACGGGTATTGCAGAAAACTCACATAAACCGAAGCGAAGCGAGGGCGGGTCGCTAGTAAGCAATAATTAAAAGTATTTCTTTTGAGAGGGTGACTGATTTTAAGGAACCCTGTTAGCTAATTTTTAGCATATAAACTCCATTGTACCGAAAATGGTCCTAGAGCGCATTAAATTCGCGTCACACCCCCCGTGTGATGGAAAAGCAGGTTTGCAATGAGCAGTGACGCGCGCGCCAGCACGTTAGATGCGCGCGCGGCCCCGGCCCGGACGCGTTCTAAAATCAAAATATATTCATAATTCGAATATTACAACGTGCCAGTGATTTTAGTGAAAAAGTTTGAATAGTTTCGAGAAAGAACTTAATAAATAAGGTAAGATTTTTGCTATGTAAAGTGTGGTGTGAAAGCGGCTTTTCTAATCGTCTTAACAGATTTCTTCTTTAAGTAGGAATAAAAGGTCTACCTATGGGAATATCATCCGAAGATGTAAACCGGCGTTTTTTGTAGTTTAATGAATTGACTACTGAAGATTCACATTTAACGTGGCTCAGCCAGCTCAATGAGTCAAGGTGCTGTTTTTGCATAAATTAGCGTTATCGAAGCATGAATGAATGTCACAAGTATTTTTTTTACCTGGTAGATACAGAGATATCCCACTATTTTACACAAGCAAGCCTAATTTGTATTCCCGCTTCATAATGTATGATTTTCGACCTCTCCATGGTGTTCCAGGTTTTTTTTAAGCAAAACATTAGAAGCGCATGAGACATCTTTGCTTTGGTTTAGGAACCAACCTCTGCAGTTTTGAGGCAAATCATAAATTCGGAGAGTACATAAGTCAAAATTAATCATAAAAATCACTACATAGTATAAAACAAAGTCGCTTCCCACTGTCTGTCCCTATGTATGCTTAGATCTTTAAAACTACGCAACGGATTTTGATGCGGTTTTTTTAGGGTTCCGTAGTCAAACTAGGAACCCTTATAGTTTCGCCATGTCCGTCCGTCCGTCCGTCCGTCCCCAGTCTAGCTCAGAGACTCGTAGTACTAGAAAGCTGTAATTTGGCATGAATATACATATTAGTCACGCCAACAAAGTGGTAAAATAAAATTTAAAAAATATATATTTTTTAATGCACCTCCCCTGCACGTAACGTGGGGATGCCTTTTTTTTTCTTGCCTGAGATAGGTCTTTCAAAAATATTGCGGGTTTATGAAAACAATTTTTCGATTAAGGGATCCGTTTATGAAATATTAAGCTTTAAAGCGCTATTTTTTGTTAGAGTCAAGTGTCCCCCCCCCCCCCCTACAGCCAAAACTACATATACTAAAAATCTGAAAAATATCTTTAACGAAAGCGCATATAACGAATTTTAAAGGAAAACTATCACGGCTATGTAGACATGATTAGTTCCTGAGATACAGGCGACTAAAGTGTTTATACCTATCAAAATCGCCTATGATAACTTTGATAGAAAAATTTGTTAACGGGGCGTGCAGGACGCGCGGGGGGAGTCAAACTGTCCAAGCAACAAATCGAGCGACAGCCGCGCTCATAAGCGCGAGCGCCTAGATGCTGTTTGGACGTGCCCCGGAATGCTACCTACAAGTTTGCGATTTGCGATCTGAAAGTTTACAAATTTTCGATTAGATTATTGATTTGAGTTGAGAACCTATCGCTTGGAAAACTTAAAATTCTATTTACTGGACCTTGTTTTTTTTTCAATTTCTATTAATTATTTTATAAAAGATTTAACTTTTATTGTAATTTAAAGTCGGTTTGAAGCAGTTTAGATACCTAACTACCTATATAGGTATACTGATCTCACACTTAAAAGCTTGGCTCTTGTTTGAGATATTATATACGAATTTATAAGAAAAAGAATCATTACTAAGTAGACTTAATTAGTTCCTGAGATACAGGCGACTAACGGGTTTATACCTACTAAAAATCATCTAAGACAGCGCCAAATAACTTTAAATAGAAAATTGGTTCATACATGTTGATTTTTGAGATAGTTTTTTGTGTTTGTCGTTACGGCTTCGGAACCCTATACTGAGCATGGTCCGACATGCTCTTGCCCGGTTTTTAGTAGATAGAGTGATTCAAGAGGAAGGTTTTTATGTATAATAAATTTTGTTTTATGTAGATACGTGTGTTATAGAAAACTCAAATAAACCGAATCGAAGCGAGGGCGGGTCGCTAGTAACAAATAAATCGAAGAATGAAACTATAAAATATCTATATCTAATAACCTGCTCGGTATTGTCGATATTACCATCTTCGGTATAATTATGGATAATCCTTGCATTTTAATGAGTTATTAACTTTTTATAAAAGTGGCAAAAACCGGTCCTTTCTCAGTAGTTATGAATCACTCATTCATTACTTGTTCATCCTTATTAGTTCTCGGAAGAACATCTGCTTCTAAGATAAAAAAAAACTTCTTAACGTATGTACGGATTCCAATGTGGATTTTTAAATTAAAAAGCCAATGATACTGATATCGGAAAGGTGGCTTAGCTAGGTGTTATTATAATAGATAGGACCGTTCCAAGTCTTAGGCATTAGTTCTATAAGAGCGGGTCACTAATATCGCAGTTACAACGGTTCTAAATATATTTAAATGTTGCTTTGCTTTACGTTCGTTCATTTTCCGCGAGACATGGATACTTAAAGATTCGACATCAGACAGACAGAACGCATTGATTATATCTAGAGATTGATCATTATCAAAAGATATCATTAATTGAATACTACAATCCACTTAGTATTACGATGATAGATATAATTCAATGATTACGACGATCAATATATTTTCCTAGATTCTTAGAACCATTTTTAGGGTTCCGTAGTCAAACTACGAACCCTTATAGTTTCGCCATGTTCGTCCGTCCGTCCGCAACCTAGCTCAGAGACCCTTAGAGCTAGAAAGCTGTAATTTGGCATGAAAATGCATATTAGTCACGCCAAGACAGGAGTAAAATAAAATCTAGTTTTATTTTTTGTTTTAGTGTACCTCCCCTACACTTATTTTGGAGATGTATTTTTTTGTCTGGTCTACCCTATAGAGTGTGGTGTCGTTGGATAGGTCTTTCAAAAATATTGAAAGTTTATGACAACAATTTTTCGATTAAGGGATCAGTTAATGAAATATTAAGCTTAAAACACTGAAAAATATCCTAAATTAAAGCGACTATATTATACTCGTACCTACTAAAAATCATCAAAGACAGCACCAAACAACTTTAAATAGAAAATTAGTTTATACATGTTGTTCAACGGCTTCGGAACCCTGAGCATAGTCCGACATGCTCTTGCCCGGTTTTGTAAATGTAAAGGCGAGTGAAACTTACTGTAACAATATTTACAACCCATTATAAAATGTCTGCGAGTAAAATTACGAATGATTGCATGCAGTCATCATCATATGTCGGGTTGATGAACTGGAACCAAGAAGTATAAAAAAGTACATAATTGGCGGCGCTGGCGCCTACACGGTTTACAATACATTATAAAATATTTTTAAACGCTTAAGTAATAACACTAATAACTGTTGTTATTTTTTATCGTGAATAATAACCATCTCTGACAACATACGACATGTGTTGTGTTTGAGATATTTAGAGTCTAGATTTACAAAATAAAGTTACATATATAGCAGTGGTGACAGGACCTTGTGTAAGGGTCCGTCCGGATCGCTCCGCACCACCTTTTCCTTTAACCATCCGCCAAGCAGCCATGTTCACATTGTTGTTTCGGTGTAGGGATAAGACAACAGGTGAAATTACTAACATAGAGACATTCCATCTTAGTCTTCAGGGTTGGCAGCGTGTTTGATGTCTTAGGATTGCAGTCTTGTGATTGTTTGAGAATGCAAATGTCTATGGGTCTCAGATGCAACTTACCATCAGGTAGTTAATGCGCTTCTTTGTCTTCTCTTTGGCATTGAAATATTAGCGTCCATTTTAAACATTGCTTTAAGTTAACTTTACAGCTTTCTCTTGCACTTTACTATAGTCAAAAGTTCAAAACCCATCGGTCCTTCGAACCGTTCGAACCAATCGAACCTGACATAGACGTGCGACATCAAGCAAGTGCTTAAGAAATTGAGTGATTCTCCAATATAATAAAACTCAAGTCTCAAGCTTTAAAGAACTTGACGTGTTGTCCAAACAGTTCCATAAATTGCAAGTATAATTTCCATGAAGTTTCGCAAAGAAAGTTGTGATTTGTAGCTTACATAAGTATATTGTTCTTAAGCTACAAATTATCTTAGTTATTACTCAAGTTAAACGTTATAATTATAACTGCAGGTTTATATTTCTACTAATATAATAAACATGCAAGTTTGTGAGGATGTTTCTTCATCGATTACTGCACGGATGGGAAACTCTCATCAAAAACAATAAACGAGTTTTATGCAGACAAGTCGTCTGCAAAGACTTTGATTGTGTTTACAACGATACTGTTGGATTTTTCATTCAATACTATTAATTAAAATTCAATATTACTACTAATACTACCTATCAATTTTTAAGATTAATGATGATGATGATGATGATGATGATAATAATGATGATGAATTTTAATTTCAATACTAAGTACAACACTTTTCATGGGATGTATGTAAGGCAAACCAGCGCACAGGCAACCTGATGGACTGAGGGCTCTCATGGAATCATGACGGGATATAGAACACAATATAATAACAGTTTACCTTCAGTCCCAAGTCTCTCAGGCGTGATAGTCCAAGAGAGAAGAGAAGTTAGTGTGCTAATATGACATATGGCTAATATGAGGCCAATATCGGGCGACGGAGTGTTACCCTGTTTTTTCCTCAAGATTGAATAGCTACCTACAACGAATAGTATAGGTACAGTGGGTTAGTTATTTCTTTGTATCACGTCAAGGAACAGAGGCTGTATTGGGCTTTATACATATAAGAGTTATATGTATATGACTCCTATCGATCTGTCCTTTTTACTGAGCACGTAATGTTCTTACTACTTAATTTGGCTCCATGACACAGTGATGCGTGTCTGCTTCAGTAGTCTGCTGTAGCACTCCGGCAAACCATAGTAGCTGATGCGCATTTTATTTAACACGCATAGAAGTTTCGCCGAAACACGTTACACCTAATCATTTGCAATGTTATATCTAGAGATAAGCGTTAGATCTAATCTTAAGTATGAGCCGTGATTTGAAAGAATGTCCGCAATATTTCAATCAAGCGTTTGTGTTGAAGTAGAAACAAGTCTACTAGTGACTACGTAAGTACGTCATCGTCAGTCGGTCGAGTGCTAACAAGGTTGAAGATTTTTTACAAAGGCGAAGTAGATATAAGTACAGGTAAATAGTTAACTCATAATTAAATCATAATTCATACTTGTTTAATCGTATCCGCTGTGACACACCGCAAATGAAACGACTGATTGTTAACTCTTTGACATAGTTATGTTTACATTTTTAACCGGTTTCAAAAAAAGAAGGAGGTTCTCAATTCATCGAAATGTTTTTTATTCAAGTATTAGTTGGTTAAACAGAGAGAGGTATTAGTCAGTTCGTAGGCATTTGTAGGCGATGTTTTAGAAATTTTGAAAATGTTGCCAATTGTTTGTCTATGTTTTTTGTAATGGGGATTTTTTTTGTCTATGTTGTTTAGGATCCTAAAAACATTTGCTACCTAAGTGTCCTTCTCATTACAGTATTCGGAAATCATCACTAATTATCTCGTCTTTTTACCTGACTTCGGAGGAGCAAAAATTAGGGTTGTGATTTCATGAGTAGCTGTCAAAGTAGGTACTTATGTTAGTTGTTTGTTCGTTAACTCCTAGAATGTTCATTACAGTTTGACGAACGATGTGTCGTTGGCTTTGTCATACATGTCATAGCCTATGTGACGTCATATTACTTCGATGGCGGATTTCACATTCATAAAATGCTAAATGCATTAGATCTCGACAAGGTATGATGAAAAAATAAGTATCGTACTACTACTTGCTAATTGCGTTTTAGTTTTTACTTCATGTTGTTACATTATTGAAGACTAAAAAGGTAGGTAGGTATTTCACGGCTTAGTTTATTCATACTTCAGACTTCAACGCTTGAAATAAAACAGTCACAAAACAAAAGTTAACATTTCCAGCTAACTTGCGCAAGAGTCATTTAGCAAGACGCCGCTAATAACTGGGTGAGGTTAATAGCTCGACGCAGACCCCTCGTTCTTAAAATAGAACCTTCACTTTTTGTCCCTTTTTAAATAGACCCGTGTAAACAGCATAGAGGTTGTTAACTTCATGCTGAACGCTTCCATGCTTCTAACTAAATTGCGTTCTCGTCACTAGCGTGTAACCTACATACCTACTAGTGCTTTATCCACGCTTGATCAGAAGTTACCGATGCTTTTTTTTTTAAACTTGCTTTTTCTTTCATTAGTCATTAGTGTCATTACAATCGATATAATTATAAGTAAATACCCAATCGAAATAAGCATTAGGTACTATCAGACCATTGGAACTTTGACCCACCATAGAACTGTGTCACAGAGACGTTATGATTCAAGTCATAAGAAGTGTCAAACAAATTGTTTTATGTCACTGTGACACCGTTCTATGGTGGGTCAGGGTTCCATTGGGCTGATAGTACTTACCTACATGAAAAATTAACCAACATTATCAGTTTTTATACTTTTTGTACTTAGTACCTACTTCACTTAAATGGCGTAGCTAAGTAAAATTGGATTTATTGAAAAATATTTAATAGTGTGGTTTTAGAATTGACAACAAGTTGGTAAGAGTTGTTGGTAATTCTGTAGCTCTGCCTACTCCACTCTGGGATGAAGGCGTGACGGTATGTACAAAAAGTATGTTTGCAATAAATAAATAGGTACTTAGTAGGTATGTAGGTACCTATTTAAAAATATTTTGAAGAAAATAATCTCATCTATTTAGATTTTCCTTTTTTTTCCTTTATAATAAACATGGCCGTGCCGTTGATGTCTTTTGGTTCCAAAACCATAAAGGTCTAGTAAATATAAAAACCGGGCAAGAGCATGTCGGACCATGCTCAGTGTAGGGTTCCGAAGCCGTAACGACAAACACAAAAAACTATCTCAAAAATCAACATGTATGAAACAATTTTCTATTTAAAGTTATTTGGCGCTGTCTTAGATGATTTTTAGTAGGTATAAACCCGTTAATCGCCTGTATCTCAGGAACTAATCATGTCTACTTAGCCGTGATAGTTTTCCTTTAAAATTCGTTATATGCGCTTTCGTTGAAGATTTTTTTCAGATTTTTAGTACTTGTAGTTTTGGCTGTAGGGGGGGGGGGGGGGACACTTGACTCTAACAAAAAATAGCGCTTTAAAGCTTAATATTTCATAAACGGATCCCTTAATCGAAAAATTGTTTTCATAAGCCCGCAATATTTTTGAAAGACCTATCCAACGACACCCCACACTATGGGGTAGGCAAGAAAAAAAAAAGACATCCCCACGTTACGTGTAGGGGAGGGGCATTAAAAAAAAATATTTTTCAAAATTTTATTTTACCACTTTGTTGGCGTGACTAATATGTACATTCATGCCAAATTACAGCTTTCTAGTACTATGAGTCTCTGAGCTAGACTGGGGACGGACGGACGGACGGACGGACGGACGGACATGGCGAAACTATAAGGGTTCCTAGTTTGACTACGGAACCCTAAAAACGAGAAATCATTTATTTTTTTAAACTTGTATTGACCATACATTGCAAAGATATGTTCTAAGCTAATTACCAGCGCGGAAAGATAATCACCTGCTTACTCCATCTCTAAATATTAATTGACCACTCATTGGAACGTAATTATCAATATTATTGGTTACGGGTCGTGGCTTCCGCGCCAGTTCTTGGTTACGAGACGTGACCGAAGTCAGGGTCACTCTCCGGAACTAATGGGATATTGTTTAACCGAATAGGAACGTAAAGTAAGCAACAGAAATATGAGGTGATTTAAAGTAAAAATCGTTCTGACTGAGATTTTTACCTTTTTGTATGTACGTAATGTACGGTCACTAGCGTTAATTTGACACCATTTCAAAAAAAATATGCGTTAATGTCATTAGAGATGTCAAGTCATTTGCAACTTTTAGGAAACTCAACCTTATATTTGTAGAATGTCAGATTGACTTAGGACCTATGATGAGTACCAAATGAAATCTCTACACTGTAAGTAAACTCTTCATTGCACATACCAAAACCCAATTACAAGTAGGCAACGCAAACTTAAGATTAATAAACTGCCAAAATAATTAAGTGTTCCTTTCTGGGCCCTTGCTTTAGTAGGTTTAAGAACTAATAAGCTCATAACGATCAAACTTATGCCTTAGCATTATCTTGACTCCTGATTAACGATCAAAAAATGCACAATACCTAATCCATCCATTCGTTGCAAGACTGCAGTGCCAGATTTTAATGTATAGTAAGTTAGTAACTTGTGTAGATGATTGTACATGAATAATGTACTACACAGATGGACCGTGACGCATGATACACAGTTACCTATTGGTCTTTAACAAGGTCAGAATTAAAAGGTTTGACACCTCATCTTAATTAACGGTCAATGCCTTTATAGTAAAAAGCCTTCGAAATTTCAAATAAATATACTTACGGCAAAAAATACATTGGCCTGATGAATTGATGATGCTGTTTCCGGAAGTTGTAAACTTGTTAGCTGTACGTCTGTAGGTACCTACTCCGATATGGTTTAAAGCCGCGTGATGGTAATGTTAAACATTAAAATAGAGAGAACTGTTCTAATCGTTTTATTCGTGATTTTATTATACATTTCAAAGATGCGTTAACCATCAATATGTGTCCTTGATTTAGCTGTCAACTTTCTATTTACTCTAGCGGTCGTTGGCATAGCGTAGGAAACTGGGACAGTAGGTACATTACAAGCGAAATTTTAGAATTCGTGGATAAAATAACAATAGCTTCACACGATAATGGCTAATTGACTTTATCTCAAGTTTCACAAAACCTAATTTATCTGTATTTATTTGAAAATGATCGTACACCTACCTGCTTATGGGAAAATCATCGGTGAGTGTGTTTAAAATACGATTGTGCCTATTATATACTGCCTCGTGCCTCCCTTCACGAAAATCTCAGCCAGACCGTGATTACAAACTTTAATTTTAGAAGTGTCTGACGACCATTCTCTAGAATCCTTGATTCAAGCAATTAGCGATCACATTCATCCATCCATTAAAAGGTCACGGCCCACCTAGTATGAAAACCATACCCAGGGTGTACAGAAATGCAATAGGGCGGGAATTAAAGATAAATATGTATACTTTATAATGGTATATGTCGCATTAGTAATTATAAAAGAAGAAACAATAAAGCGATTTTTTTAAGTTTTATTCAACTTCATCAATGTATAAATCTAAAGTTACATCGTCCAAAAAGGCTGCAGGTGTAGGTATCTATACTTTCTTGATGTCTGGCCCAGGATAAATAGTAGACAACGCTTGCAATGTGGGCACAACTTCCTATGGTGCGGCGGCCTTGTATACAAGAGCAGTAGTAACCCTCGATACTATCCCGGCAATGTGCAATTGCATGGCAAATTGACCTCGAGCCATCAAATGGAGTCTGAAATAACAGGTTGATACCGATAGAGGTATAGGTACCTGGATTAACTTAACACTAGGGTACTTTTTATCCTGGAAATCTGAAAAGCTCCCATAGAAACAACAATAACCGAATTCCATGTGGGCGGAGCAGCGGGCGAAAGTGTAATATTAAAGTAATTATGTGTATTAATATTAGGTATATCCTCGAACTTACCTCACGTGGTATTATTTTTTGTAGTATTAACACGGCGTGATCCCGATATCTTTCGAGGAAAACTCCTGTAAGACTGTGTTTTCTGCGACGTAACACAGATCGGTTACACGCTACACAACTACTAAGTCGTTCCATATCAAAAAAATCCAAATCCAAAAGCAAAATTTCCAGTAAACACGCCAAAATAATCAAATCGAACACACAGATCACAACGAAAACCTACGAAGACTGAACTACCCACATTAACTAGGGATTTCATATAACTACCTAATCAAAGATATATTAATAGCCAATCTTCTTAGCACTGTTACATATTACCTCCATGTTTTTTTTTTAAACTATTTACTTAAAATAAAGTGTGGGTTAGAACTGCATAATTTACCACCAATTTGGTTCATGTACGCAAACATTTTTTGACCGGGTAGGATTATGGGCCATGACCTTTCCATAGGCTAGTCATTCGTCACCATACTTTTTTACAATATCCTTCAGTTCCCATTGAAGCGCAACGTCCTAACTGATCCGTTTCTTCCAGAACAAAATGCCACGATTCAAGACAATATTAGTGACGGGCGGTGCGGGCTACATCGGCAGCCACTGCGTTGTCGACCTGGTCCAAGCAGGGCACGAAGTCGTGGCGATCGACAACTTCGCCAACGCCGTGGGCGACGAGGGGGGGTCACCGGCACTTAAGCGAGTCGAAGAGATCACCGGCAAGAAGGTCACGTTCTACAAAGCAGATTTGTTGGATAAGCCACAGATTCAGGATATCTTTGATAAGGTAAGATGAGTCCAGGGATGTCTGCAGGTGACAGGTTCTTGGGCAGCAAGGAGTGGAAGGAATTGTGCGGTTGACCAAGTTCAATCGGGGACAGGGCAAGGGGCGGGAGTCGTGGCGATAGACAAAGTCAATAACGATGGGGACTTGAAGACCACCGTTTGTCAGACCAAAAGATCTCGATCTACAAAGCGAAGTAGCAGCATAATCTACAGACTCGGTATTTTTTTACTATTTAAAAATGCTTTTGGTAAAACAATAGACCAAGGGATTGAGAATCTACCACCACAGCGGTCATGTCAGTAAGGTTCACACTGCCGAATGTCGATCATGGCGTATCGTTATGGTGGTCACTGGTCAATCAACCTATCTCATCCTTTAACGGCAATACGGTTTACCCAATATTAAGCATATCATTACCTAGGTACGCTTTCTTTTTGTTTTCATTAAGTTCGCACGTTAAGTAAAAGTAAGTAAAAAATTTACATATGAATTTGTTAACAGTGAGTTCAGAATTTCCTCGAGACATCTAAAAAGATTCACTCGTTATACCATTCCTAAGATGTTTTGTTTGTCAACAGCATCCTATAGACTGCGTTATCCACTTCGCTGCGCTAAAAGCAGTCGGCGAATCAATGCAGCAGCCTCTTCTCTACTACCAGAACAACTTACTCGGCATGCTTAACTTACTGGAGGTATGTATGTTTAAAGAATTAAAGCGCCCTTACCATGAGTTACAATTACCGTACTCGCTAGCGAGTAGAATGCTCTGACCCTCGCAGACCTCGCAGTATTCTTGTAGAGTACGAGGGAAAGAATACTTAGGTACAGAAGTCTGGTTCGGACTACGTCCGTAATGTAGTCTCGACAATTGTTTGTTGTTTAGACACATTAAGTTACTAAAATACTTGCTATTTGACTAAATTAGCATTAAGTAGAGCCCTACTGACTAGTTCCAGGGTAGAAACAGAATCCTCTCACAGAACAGACAAAGTGCAGGAGTTCTGCGTTTTAGTCCCTTTCTCTTCTTTTGTGAAAAACTGTAAGACAGCAGGAAAAATTTTCACGGCGCGATTTCAGCGCTTTAAGGATGTTTACGTTGATGATGCAATCCCACATCTGCTAGCCATGACGCCTACTACGACGTTACAATTATCAAGTTTTACGATCAATATTTACATAAAATCCTGTAACTTTACAGATAATGCGTTCCCACAACTGTTTCCAAATGGTGTTCTCATCGTCATGCACCGTGTATGGTGAGCCGAAACATCTGCCGATCACGGAGGATCATCCCACGGGAAACATTACCAACGTGTATGGAAGGACCAAGTACTTTATCGAAGAGATGCTTAAGGATCTAAGCACAGCTGATAAGGTTCGTGCTGAAAAAATATAGCTAGGTCATTGCGTATCATAAGAATAGGTGCAAATGATATATATGATACATTTACCTACACCCTACGACACTATAGACTAGACTATGTAATTAATCATACTTATAATTAACTCATTCGCAGAGATGGAACATAATCTCCCTACGTTATTTCAACCCGGTGGGCGCGCACCCTTCTGGCCTGATCGGGGAAGACCCTACCAAGGAGTTCACAAACTTGATGCCGTTCATGGCACAGGTAGCGCAGGGGAAGAAACCCGTGCTCACAGTGTTCGGGGATGACTATCAGACTACTGATGGCACTGGTAATTGACGTTTAACCCTAAAATTTATGATGGCGTACGTGAAGGTCGAAGAAAAGATAAGATGGTAATAAATGGATGTGATGGCATTGATGGACGAGTAAATACCCATCGATTTTGATCAATCGGTTGGTTTGAGTTGATGCTCGTCAATTAATATTGATGCGTAAAAAATCAATGTATCGTCAATCAACTGATGTAAAGTACTTTCTGTCATTGCTCTACCGTCGACCGTTTTTTCGTCAATGACAATTCGAGTAATTAAACCGATCGATTTGGTGTTACTACATATTTGGAACCTGATTCTAATCTCAATTGATTTTATGACCTGCATGTGTTAACAAATTTAACGATACAAATAGATAATTTTCAATCTGCTCTTAATCAGGTTATCAAAATTTAACTGTTTTAAAATTTGGAAAACCCTCGATTTCATCAAAGTAAAATCAATGTGTTTTTAACACCACTTTTTAGTTAATCAATGCTCTTCGCTAAGTCTAAGTAGGTAAGCTTTGCAATTCCCCAAATGAAAAAATTGTTTTGACTAGAGAAGGTATGTGAATAATTACTCTGATTTGCAGTGTTGCCAACTTAGTGGATTTTCCACTAAAACTGGTGGATTGGACTTCAGTTTTAGTGTGCAAAAATTCCTTTTAGTGTTTAGTGGATTTGTCTAGTGGAATTTAAGAATTACGTAGAATATAGTTGTTATTACTAGAACGCCGACCATAAAGTCGAATTACACTTTTTAATATATTTTCTTATCGCAATTTTTAGAGTATAATTTTATCGTACAGGCAACACTTCACCTCGTGAGTAAATATTTACTATACTACACTATTCGCGGGCATTCCTCGTTAAGTATGCTTTGTTCGCCAATTTGTACTTTTCGGACTCGGGTCGTGTCACATCACAGGAGTCGTGTGTTGTTTTAAGAGTACGCTGCGGTATGAAGTTAGCAGGAAAATGCTGCAACAACTACGAAATCCCAGCAAATGTTGTCAAACAAATTGGCACTAAGGAATCGTATCAGTCGGAAATCGACGATGATGGTACAGACCAAAATGGTTCATCTGAAGAAGAAGAAGACGACATTTTATTATTGAATTGAATTAATAATTTCATGACATATATTGTATTAAAAAAGTTTTTAATTTTTAATAAATGTACCTTAAACACATTGTTTTCTTTCGTTATGTCCAAAAATAAAGTTAGCGGAAAATTTAGTGGTTATGAAAGTTAGCACGCTTTTTGTTAGTGGTTTTCTGGTGGTTTTAGGAGTTGATTCTGGTGGGGAGCTAGATAATTCGTTGGCAACACTGCTGATTTGCCCACAGGTGTCCGCGACTACATACACGTGATGGATCTAGCGAGCGGCCACGTTGCAGCCTTGAATCTGCTCAGTAAAAATCATGTTGGACTTAAGGTAAATAACGCATCCAGCTCCCGTACAAGATCCATGCAAAATACGATGACGGCAGTAAATGCGATACTGATAATATACATGTTAAATGACCAGAAACTTCCCTCCACCATTAATTAATTTGGAACTGTTCCTGTTGGAAGGGGTCCCCTTGCTGCTCTCAGCATGGGGGCCCCCTTATAGTTACCTATACACAGCTATTTTGAAGGGCCCATTCCATTGAGTTGGCTAGTCATCGTCTGCTACGTATGAACTTTGGCTCCATGTATCTACACCTTCCAAAGAGTCCCGTGATACGTAGTAGGTACCTTAAATAATGTGTTAGTAAAAATTAACTAAGCAATTTAACCACATCTAATTTCCATCTTGTCAGCCTGTAAAATATTAAGTACTTAGGTATGAAATTTCGATTAAATTTTATTTCTTAAAAAAGCGCTTACAAAAGCTTTCGTAAAACTCAATTCTTTAGGTTGATTATAGGCTGCAGCGAAACCATTACCATATTTATTGATCAGTGGAGTGTTGCGGCGATCCCGCATTGCGGAGTTTGTACTTGTTCCAGTATTCATTATAATCTTGTTATATACTGTTATAAGACTTGTAAAACGAATTCAGCGATTATAAAATAGTGTAAAATTTAGCAGTGTTATAAAACGTATCCTGGCCACGCGGATAATAGACCAACTAAATGACCAACTTCAACGGAATTCTTAGGCTACTGACACTGTCATTCATTAGGTACCTACCTACTTAATGCAAGACAGTATACGCACCAATGCTTTATTTTACACTAGCTTCTCCCCGCGATTTCGTCCGCGTAGATCTCGATTATCGTTATTCCCTCGGGAACTTTTAAATTTTCCGGGATAAAAAGTATATAAGCTACTTCCAGTCCAAATTTCATCCAAATCCGTCCAGCCGTTGCATCGTGAAGAAGTAACAAACACACACACACTTTCGCATTTATAATATTAGTAGGATTAAACGCATTAAAGTTTGAATGCCTTCACTATGACTGCGTTCACTATTTGAATAGAGTTTTAGTTTATTAGAAAATATTGTCTAGAAATTAATTAATTAATCACACGTTCATCGGTCAATCATACGAAATGAATACTTTTATTTCTATTGACTATTGTTTTTAAAATATTTTAATTGCATCTCTTTAATTCTGTAGATCCAATGTGGGAAATGTAAATAATAATAAACAAATATTAGGGGACAATCTCACACAAATTGGCCTACTCTCAAACTAAGCTCTAGGTGCATACTAGACCACAATAAACATACTTGTATAGAGAAATACATACTTTAATACAATAAAACATCCAAGAAAAACCAATACTGCCCTTCTACGGAAAAAAGGCACATCTGCTAAATGAATTGTATTGCAATTCCAACCTTATTATAACCCTTGGGAGTTTAATATGCTTCTATGAATTAAATGGACTTGTGCCTTTACTCCGTACGAGGGCAGAATAACTAGCGCTCAACACAAACATACTTGCCCATACCGGGAACCCGGGACCACTAGATTGGTAGGCAGGGTCACTACTAACTAGGCTAACGCATCTTCTAAGTTCAATATTTATCAAGTGAAGTGCCTCCTTCATATTCCATTAATAATTAACGAAACTTTAATTCTACAGGTGTACAACCTCGGAACAGGGAGGGGAGTCTCAGTAAAGGAGCTAGTGGGAGTATTCGAGAAGGTGACCAGCACAAAGATCCCTCTGAAGTACGAGGCGCGGAGGCTCGGAGATATCACTGCTATGTGGGCGGACGCGACGCTCGCGAAGAATGAGCTCAATTGGGTCACGAAGTACACCATTGAGGAGATGTGTAAGTATTTGAAGGTGCTATTGGATACTTACATTAGACTAATTTACTTGGATTGATCGGCGGATATTTTCTATTCCTCGTCAGGTTAAATGTGTCTAACTAAATACGGTGATCTTAAATTCCAAATTACACATAGATTAGATGACGATGTCGTCAACGTAAGAGCATGGCCATTGTGGGTCCTACTAACATAACAATAACTTACTGTATATAAAACCACAAACATGAATTTCCTGTTCGAAATATCAAAAATAGTGAGAATTTAAACCAACTGTATACCGTGTTCATTCTTGTCTAATATAGGAAGCAACTTTCTAACCTCTAAAGAACCTTTATTGGCTAAAACCGTTATTTTAAATTAAATAAAGCAATCAGAGATATTACGCCGGTCAAGTGATGTCCTAAATGTTTACTTAGTTCACATTATTTACGATAAAAAGGTTAATTTTAGGTTACAAAGTTGTTTACGAATGAACAGTAAATATTTAGTGTTACGCAACCCTGCAACGTCAAATTAAGTTTCAGCGAAGAGCATTATTGACCTTGTGTCTTGTGGTGTGGAGTTAATGAGTCTAGTCCTTAGTGGCCAGTACCCCAGTAACTTTTCCAACTAAAGTGTAGTCAACCAATTTTATTCCTACGTCACTATGGTCTGTGTCAACGTGAAGTTGTAAACCATTAGAAGTCTCTTACATTTGTTGGTTGACGTTACTTTAACAAAGGAGGCCTACTTAGGAATCAAATTGGTTGAATGTACATGTCGCTCACTGAATGTATAGAATGGGTACCTAATTGCAAAAACCCTTAGGGTCGAAGTGTATAGGCTAACGTGTCGTAGTTATAACTTTCCTAATATTCAATGTACTCTATGGTTATAACTTATAACGCCCTGTTTGCTTCGAAGGTTTAAAACTACACATAGATAGGCACTAAGGTTTTAAATTATTCCAGGTACCGATTTCTGGCGATGGCAGACAATGAATCCCGACGGTTACCCCAAGAACGTGAAAACCAGCGTCATCGTGAACGGGAAGAGCTCTTCATAGCTTAGCGATTATTATTTATATGATTTATTAATAAATAAGTACTAATATGTAAGCATTGTTTTATTTAACTACCTATGTACGAACAGTATTAGCTTTCGGCTGGCTATCGCTATCACGCACTCGCAACTGACAGTATATTTCCAACTCGTTTGTCGTAGAAAAACGAAGATTGTCGATAGCTATTAGGAAAATGGTACCTAGCACTGTAGGTAAGTTACGTGTATTCATTGAGTTTACCTCGTATGGTTTCAATTAGAATTTGGAATAACGCACTGAACGCGGATTTAGTTTAAATTTGAAGTAGAGATAGCTTATACCGTGCATTAACACATAGGCCAAGCAATAAAATCACTGTTTCCGTGAGATTGCGAATTATAAATTCTACACGGACAGGGTCGCGGGCACAACATATTTTTTATCGGTCGTCTTTATGCCTTCAAGTAAAAAACATAAATATATTTAGTCATACAACTACCTACAAGGGTTCTATTCTCATCGGTAAAACCATATTAACATCCTGCTAGTGATAAAGTTGCGATTGTTACAGGAGGTATATCTGAGATGCCGCACTTTTTTTTTATGGCTTAAACTAAGACAAACGAGCACACAGGCCACTTGATGGAAAGTGGAAACTGTGACCCATAGACATTCGCATTCACAAAACTACAATGCAATCCTAAGACTGCAAATGCGTTGCCAACCCTGAGGACTAAGATGGAATGCCTCTATGTTAGTCATTTCACCGGCTGTCTTATCCCCAAACCGGAAAACAACAATGCGAACACTGCTGTTTGGCGGTAGGTTAATGGATAAGATGGTTGGTTGAATTAGCAGGGCAGTATATTGACGTCATTGGCGCCAAAAGTTCGACCCCCGCCACACTTTGGTTACATGCAATCTTCACTACAAGGAATTCTACAACACTGACTACTAATCAAACTATACATTTTACCTTTATCATTTATTATCAACCAACTTTATCATATAGCGATACATGCTGCCACTTCAGAGGCTCGTAGCCAACGCTGGTTGTATTCGGGAGAAGGTATCGTGCAAACAGCTCCAGGGTTTGAGGATTGGGAGTCTTCAGATGTGGAGACAGTAGTTCTGGAAATAATATTATACCTTGAGTTGAATGATTAAATTCACGAATAAAAGTATATTATATTTTTTCTACTTCAGTATATAATATAAAAGAATAGAATATAAATAATGTATTCAACGCGAAAAACATTTAACATGGCGTTGAAAATGGCCCCTACTCAGCTCTGTGGTTCAACAAGCCGCGGCGCTAGTTTTCAGACTGACTAACTTAGGCCCGTATTAATAAACTCATCTTGGCTGAGATGCGCATCACAAGATACGTCAAAGTAAACGTCAAACCATAGAACACTGTCATTTTGGACGCATCTCAAGACGAGCATTAGAGTTGAGATTAGTTTATTAATACGGGCCTTAGTCTATGAGCATTTAGAAGGTGCTTCGAGTTTATATTACCCTCTCACTCGCTCGTAATAAGAGCATATCAGAGTGAGTGAGAGACAAGTACAAACCCGAAGCATCTTCTAAGAGCTATCGTACTGTAAATATCTAAACTAGAAGTAATGAAAAGCTTTTTTTTTATATTACAGAACTTTAAGCTTGCAAATGAATAAAAATAACTATAAGAATTGTAAACAGAATTAATAGATTCTTAAGCTGACAATTTCCATACAAAATGCGATAAAGTTTCTCTCCCTTTAAACAGAGACCGAAATTGTAATTTTTTTTAATATGTTGTATTGTGGCGTCGTTCACAAGCCTCTTGAAATAAAAAAAAAATCGGCACACCGCATATAATCAATGTCCATGATTCGCACATAGAGGTAGAATAGGCAACAAAAATCAGATAGCGCATAGCGAAAAAGTGATTAGTGAGTTCAGACCAAAGCAAAGGAAAGCAAAGTTCATCAGTTTGAATGTATAACAAATACAAAGAAAAACTAGTCAAGAACAATTATTATAACTGCAACATAAAAAGTTAAAAACACTAGTACTTACCCAATAACGGAGGTTTATGTGAATGCAATGCACTCGGCACACTAACAATCAACCGCGACTCAGGGATCGTGACATCACCAACTCTACCAAACATAATCCTCTCATAAGGCTGTTTCTTACATCCCGTACTGAATTCATACAGCGGTTTCATGTCCACCGTAACCTTCAACCAATACCAAGTGGTGACATACTCTACGCCCCATTTTGGGAATATAATATTTTTTACAGCAGCAATGTTGCTGGGTGCGTTTGTACACCACACCGCAACCAGGCATGTTGAAGAGAGGAGGTTTTTAACAGGTATAGCGGCAATGTCTTCATTGTACATCATGGAGTAGCTAAAAATATAAATAACTTTATCATGGTTAATAAAATTTGGGTTTTTAATTATGAAAGATTTTATTTTGAATTAAGTACATATTTATCAGATGGGCAATAAGCATTGTTTCCCTCTTAGGAAGACAATTTTTTTGACATTACTTAAAAAGCACACTAACTCTTGAGCCAATAGGAGCATATTTCATTCCTATTTATTTTGTATGATTATGAATCTTGTTTTGAGGTTCAACAGATGTATCAAAATTCAATATAAAATATAAAATTAAGTGGTTTAGAAAAAAATTTGTCTAAGCTCCCTTTGGATTAATCCTTACCTCATAAGGTGGCATGAAGTAAAGACTGTCAATGCGTCTATTTTAATTAAATACCATATTACTATTTACTGAATAAATATTTTGAATTTTGAATTTTAATTTTTGACAAAAAAAATGATCTTCCAGGATATGCAATGGCAACCTACTATAATCAAGTGTTCCTAAGTATTATCTATTGCTGTAGTTATACATCTGATCTGCCACCTTGTGAGGTAAGGTTTAATGCAACAGGAGCTTAGACTAATGGTAAATCAAAATAATTTTAAACTCATACTATACTATTATTCAAAGAAAAGTTATGAATTTAGTAATGGTTTCTACAATAACCTTTGTAAAGTTACCTGAGCTTATCATTAGCAGACTTAAGCCTCCGTATATACTTGTTCCACCATGGTGGATCGGCCACCACCAGGTCAAATGTGCTACCATTCAACTTCCCGCATCCTTCTTTAACACATCCGCAAAAGAATCTGTAAACCTTAAAACATATCATTTTTTGTAAATACCAATCAAGCTTCATGTGCAAAATTTAATAATAATTGTTGTTAACCATGCATTAGGTTTTTATCCTTTTGTTCATCATTTTGTATTTTTGGTAAAAAAATGCAATTTTCTTAAAAAATAACTTTCTGTTCTCATCACAATTCAAGTTGAAGTGCTTTTTTTGATTTAATATTTTATGGAGGCTTTAGTACTTGTCATATGTGACTATGTCAGCCTCATTGGGCGACACTATATTTTAAAAAACTATAGAGCAATGCCTTCAGCTCGAGAATGTCTGGCAATTACGGAGTACTTTACAAATTCATAACTCATAATGTATATGTATATGTATGTGTATGTATGTATGTATGTGTGTGTATTTTTATCAATAAATCTTCAAAAAAGGCACCTTATAGACTGGTAGTTATTGCACATTTATGATATTTAACTTCCCACTAGAATATATAACATTATGATATGACTGTAAGTAAACAATGTCAACCTTGGCACAGCCACAGGATATAAATTATGGTCTTCATAATTATGGATTTACTGTCATTAAGTACAAAAAGAAATTCGTCCACAGAGAATTAGTCGTCAAATCGGAAAAAATGCTAAATTGAAATATATCTATTAGGATAGTTTTCCATCCAGAATATTGTCCAAAATAGAATCATGTCCTCTGGTAAAATTGTCCAAACTTAATATAGGCCGACAGGAATAATAACAATTTGTATTTATGTTCACTTGGAAGTATTACCATTTGAAATACTAAATTTACATTACGGTCTCAAATAAAATTAGACAATATTCACTTTGTGCGTATTAAATTTTGCACATTTTTTATAATGGACATAATTCATTTCAGACTTAATTCATTTTTACCGAAAATAAATTTGGTCATAATTACATTTTATCAGATTTACACTTTGGTCAAAATTCCAAATGGTCAATTCAAGTGGACGAATTTCTTTTTGTACTTAATGACAGTAAATCGCGATATGCTATTTGTCAGGAAGGTAACTATCATCATAGAATCTGTTCTAATAAGTACTTATTTCTTTAAGCAAGTACTGCAATGGGTTTTTTTTTTCTTATAAAGCTTACCTGGACTTTGAGGGAATTAGAAAACTTTCATGTTTTATTTCACATCTCAAGGCACAATCAGAATTGTTCCCGCCATTAATTCCCTTATGATCAAAGACTGTGGACTCTAATAGTTTCTGTGCTATATCCCGCACATCACTAGTACTGTAAGATGTGTTATTTTTTACTGTAGATCGTGTTTTCAAACTGTCTGGAGCCCTAATGAGAAATTGATCATACATTTTTTTTACTTCTGAACACTGAAACAAAAGAAAAAGTTAGATTTAAGGTTTATAATATAACCTACCTAGACCAGATATCGGAACATCTGAATCAGATATAAGAAACTAGAACAGATATTGAAACATTTGAACCAGAATCAGTGAAATAAGTAGGACTTACTTCCTCATGCAAGGCCTCGCTCTCATGTTTTCTCTTTCTATCTTTTCTATTGGACGATTGGGAACGTACAAAAATATAAAATAGCATTTTATTTATCGTGTAAGTCTCGGTCGATCCCCCCTTTGAAGATACATCGCGATAAACATTAGAAACATATTCAGAATGATCCACAAAAGCACACATTTTATCACTAAAGGACACGCTCATCTTGAAAAAACTTAAAGGACCAATTTTTTTGTTTATTTATTTAATTTAAAAAATAATACATCGCCGGCACAGTCAATGCAATTTCAATCAAATCAAGAATAAAAAAAATGTTTTGTTTGTCCGTCAAGCCGTCAATGTGAACATTACAAGCACAGACTAATAAGAGATACTACGTATTATATTTCAAGTGGAGTTTCAAGTGGTTTGAGCCCTTTGGAAAAACACTTAAAAAACCTTACTCCTAAATTGCTACTAACAACTGAGTAGCTATGCCTCAATATTATCTGAAATTTATATTGAATATCTACTTAATGTTATGTGGTTTTGCTGCATTTTTTGCCGTAATTTATTAAGGCATCATTTAACCGTTCTTAGTATCGAAAAGATGTTTCGGCTTAGCTTTAAACTGATGACACTTAAAATAGAGTGCTGATTACTTTGTCTCAAACAAACGAAATTGCTCTAGAGCTGTAAATTAATATTACTAGTGTACCGTTAAATATATCGATATTTCGCCTTACCTTCAGTTTTACAATGTGATTTGTTTTTTTTATTTTATCGATGTAAAAATCGTATTTACATGACGTAACGCGTACGGGTGCCGTAAAATGTATACCTATATGTGAAACACTCACACAAACCTAGGTAGATGCACGCATATGGATTACATAATTATTATGATATATATTTTTTACTCAGTGTGTTTACAATGAACATTAACAACAGGTACTGAAATAAAACTTGATACATTTACTTAGTATAGATTATTTAAGACCTTAATCAATAAATATCAAGTCACTGTAATAAAATGAATATTTTGGCATTGAGCACACCAAATTATTATTGTCTCCAAAAGACACATTAATCGAAATCCATTTGTTTTTAGCCAAATATTTTACAGGATTGAACATCACTACAGCTGTCATTCAATTTTTTTGATTTACTTGAGTTCGTCATGTTTCGCCCGAGTTTATTAATTTAAATTTCACACTTTCCTATTTTTGTATTTACTTAAGTGACAGTTCAATGAAAAGATAATAAGCTTAAGTATAAATTTAATATTATTCTTAATATGTATTTATTTTATGTAGGTGAGATTACTATTTCGGAAATATAAGTGTGATATTAATTTCGTAAAGAGTTTAGCACGAATTAACTTTTTATGAACTTGAAAAAACGTGGATGTGACCTGAATGTATTTATGAGAGGATCGAAAACATTCCAATAAGAAGATCATTTATATATTAACATGACTCTCAAAGGTAAGCAATTTTGTTTTGTTGAAATTTCTTTTAATTTTATGATTATTATAACCGGATTATTCAAGTACTTTTGAAAAATGTTACCTATGTATTCAATTTAGCAAACGTGTTGGGTTTTTGTAAAATAATTACGTCTTTGTAACATTATTCTAATTATGTACTTAATCCCTGTTAAGCTAAAACACAGGGATCCATTTCAAACTTTTATAACTTTTTTTAAATATAAACTATTCTAAAGTACTTGGTATTTTTGTAAACTCTTGCATAAGATAGGCTCGGTTGAAGAGTTTCCATATATTTTAAAAATATACAATGTTTTTAAATTAAAGATTTGTATTTATTTAAAAAATATTTATTATAATTACATTTTAGTAAACTGGGTTCTTGCATTTGTTGTTTTGTTGTAATTCCTTTTTTGATGTCTGTTATTTATATCCTTCTGCACTTACAAACAAAAGATTATGAAAATGTATGACACAGTACTAGATGGTTACCATTAAAGCACAAACGCAGCGTGGTTGCTGGTTTAGAATAGTGATCTTCGGTTGAACTGCGATACGTCATGATGCATGGTCAAAACTATTAACATACATGTATTTCTTCGGCTTATGATAGTTTTTGTAACATACGTCCATAATCCAGAATTTATTATACATCTAAATCTTTCTCTTGTGTGGTTCACCGGGTTAGAATAGTACTACTTCATGTCTTCCCGTGGATGTTGTAAGAGGCGACTAAGGGAATAAAGGGTGTGTAGTGTAGTACTGTTAGGCGATGGGCTTGCAACCTGTCACTAATTCATTGGTAAACATCTTGCCTAATTGTGCGAAATATGATTACAGAATTATCAACAAATTTTTAGAGTTGTTGGTAATTATGTAGCTCTGCCTACCCTACTCGGGGAATGAAAGCGCGAAGGTATGTATGTGTGTGCCCATTCCTTTCAAGACCAAAGTGAGAGAAATAGAGGTCATGTAATCATAAAATTTGATTTTTAAAATAACCTGTGGCAAATTGTGAGTTACTGAATTATTCCGAATACATGAGAGCAGGTCATATTAACTTCTCCCATTGTTATCCAGGTCTCTACTCTCAAAATTAACACACTGGAATCAGTAGTACAATACTAGTACAATAGAGTTCATAAAAATGTATACTTTAGTACCTTGTCTACTTAATGTCATGTTCTAACCGCCATATACCAATTATCACAGCGATTAAAGTGACAAGGTACTCAAGTGTATACATATTTATGAATTTGGCTGTACAATAGTAGCAATACTACCCGACTAACTGGTAGTGCGGCATGGGAACAACATCATAGAATACCTGATATTCGGGTACTTGGCAATTAATATGCTTAACATAGACAGCCATATTCAACCTACTAGGTTTTTTTCAAAGTTGTGTAAAATTTTCTAATTAAGTTATATCTGTCCCTTTCTCTCTTGATCACAATTTGATAAAGTTTCATGTTTCTTCTCGGCCTTTATTCCACTATGATATTGCCCATATGTGCTTTTATATACTTATCACACTGTTGATGATTATAAGAGCCCTTACTGTCACCTAATGGTTCCAACGGAAGACCAGCGCTGACTTAAATTCCAGCATTATGCGGTGTGTCAGGGATCATTACTAATGATAATTTAGGTAACAAAAGGGGATTTCTGTAACATACATACGTACATACGTACCTTCACGCCTGTAATCCCACAGTGGGTAGGCCTACAACTTTAAAAACTTGTTGATAATTCTGTAACCACATTTTGCACAAATAGGCTAAGATGTTTACCAGTGTATTAAAAGCACTACTTACATTTTTAATATTTTCCGTTTTTTACTATTAATGTAGAACCTTGACTCAGAAACGTTACGTACTCGTGATTTGACGTTATTACTGTTAAGACAGGGTTCCATCTGGTTCGACATTTTTAACATATCATTGAGCCAAATTGTTGAAAAAAAGATCTCAACAAAAAATTTACATTTCACTAACATTACTTGAATCCTATTAGCAGCTAACAATTCAATTTATGTTTACTTATTCCAAAATTTGCATTAAAATGATCTGCAAAAATGTTCATGCCCTTTGCCCTATGACATTGGGGTCGCCGAAACACAATATCCTAAGCTTCGTGACTGCTCACTCTCGAAGATCTTTTGAATGCGAGAAAGAGCCGGCGCTAACGTAACGACATAACTACTAACGGACGGACTAAGCTTAGCAACAAGGCCCTTTTGGTACCCTTTGTGTATGGAACTCTTACAATAACAAAAGTGGACTGTAAACAGGGCTAACGAGGTATAAGACGTTCCGTGACGTTTCAGTTTTTTTTATATATAACATGTCCAATGGTCCTCATAGAGAACAGTAGGAAATATTAAGCTATGTAATAGTATTCTCGTTTATTTAAATTCTCTTCAATGTTAGCGAGCATTTTATCGCGCAATATCGTATGACACGCGAACCCATTAAGGGAACCATAAAAGTTGCATAGAGTAGGGTTCCGGTACGAATATTGATCAAGGGTTGTTCTGCGCTTGTGTGCGCAGCCCTCACACGGACGGGCGGGTGCGCGCGCTAGTGTGCGTGCGAGCCAATGTGCCGGCGAGCGCGGTCGAGGCACCTCACCATTTATATACACTAAACGATAAATGCACTAACTGCCCGACCACCTCGCCCCGGGACGCAGAGGAACCCCGCACCCATGTCGATCTACGCCGGAAAACGCCGCGACCGAATCCAGCACAGAAAACGCGACGGTAAAAATCAATAAATCCTAACTTTCCCCGATACAATATTCAAACGCGCCCCCAGTGAGCCCCCGCCGCCGTGTGGAGTGCATAACAAGTGTAACTTGCATTTCAGTGATATAAAACGTCTAACGCGATATACCGATGTTCAATCACAAGTTATCGACTGACTTTCCAATGCAAACCCTCCGTAAGAAAACCAGCCCTTGCAAATGTGAGTGCACCAACGTGATTATCTCGATACGCTTCCGCTACGTTATTCTATTTGTTTTATCGCGGTTTTGTTAGATAGCGCTAGGTTCATTCATCACGTAGCATCTGAGCTTCGATATATATTTATATATTGCGATGATTGTTGTAAGCATGGCTCCGCTATAAAGTTCACCAATTGTGTTGTCGCGATCGTTGAGGAGGTTTCCCGAGCCGTTGCGATCATCCCGTGTCAGTCCCATGTCATAACTAGTTGCCCTGGTATTTTGGACAGAGGGTGTGTTGTGGGCCAGTGGCGGCAGAGCACCGGTGCGGCGGGGGGCGTAACTAACATTTTTCCGTTTTGTAAAGGAAATAATGCAGGTGTGTCATTTCCAACACCTCTTGCGGCAGTTCGGTAAGTATATTTGTGTTCACGAAATCACTTTCATGCTTCGTTGTGTGTTCGCATGGTGTGGTTCGCGTCGGATGATCGTCTACTAACAGCTTTGGCTCTGCGACCAGCTGTTGGAATCAGCTGAGCAGTGGTAGTAGCGTCATTAACATATGTTTAAGATCAGGGTATTCCATAGGGCTGTAGCAAGTTCTCTCGGTGGTCACCGTTACCTACATAGCACTCACTAACATTCACGTTTCATTAATTAACCGCCATGAACCTGCCTCCGCAATGCAATCATCAGCTCACATGACAATGTGAAGAATGCATTCTTATCGTGGTCGTAATCATTGGTATTTACGCAAGTGTATTGAGCTAATAAGTAGAGACGTCCTCGGATGTTTCTTATCTTTGTAATGGGCATTATGGTACAAGATAATGTTTAGATATTTCTGTTTGCTTCTCTCTTAAACAAATAAGCTACTATCAAGTAAACAGACTAGTGTCTATCGTATCTGAATAGAAGGGTTTTAAATATTCACGTTGTTAGTAGTATTTAGACAAACGAGTTAGTTACAAGCGTATCTAGAAAACGAGTATTTATGTAGGAGTAGCACAATACGCTAACAAAGCATGTTCTTTTGCAAATTACATTCCTATTTATTGATATTATGAACTTATGAGATTATGACGCAATTTCTTAAGGTTCATTTATTTCTTACATTGATGGGATTAATCTTAGTGTATAGTAGTTATGTTGGTGGGTCATAAAAGCACATTGAGTATCCCAGATACCGTCCCCAGAGTCCCGAGGTTCTAAATATAAAAACAGGAAATTTAATTAAACCACCAATGATACACCGTAAACAGGGACTGAAATAGGGCAACCGAGCTCACTTTTATTTTGCACTCCACTCGCGATGCTTTGTTTTGTTAAATAAAAATATGACGTTCAAAAAATCCAAATTGAAAACTCTCATCGGAAAAGGTACCGTGTAAACTTCAGAGTTTATTTTGAGTGTATTTGTGTGAAGATAAGTGTTGCTGCCAAATGTTTTGCTTCTAAATTCAACATCGCTTGCGTGCACATCTGATTAGTGTTTTCGCATAGTTCAGTCCAAGCCTTTAAACAAGCTGATGCGTTTAGCAGCGTAGTGAATGATCTTTTGACTGACCAATAAAAAAATGACGATCGCTTTAGACAATATGAGGAACGGGTACGGATTTCAAAAATGGAAAACGCGTTCTGCAGACAAGAACGAGCCTGGTCGTTTTCTCGGGGAAGGAGTGGCTTTCCGCGCGAAACTGATCGGAGTGTTGGAAGTGCCGGAGGCGCGGGGGGACAGAATGTGCCAGGAAGCGCTGGCTGACTTGAAGATGGCGATCCGGGCGGCGGGGGAGCACAAGCAGAGGATACAAGTTCATGTCGCCATTGATGGACTTCGTCTGCGAGATGATAAGACCGGCGTGAGTACTATCTAGCCTAGGACATTTATATTGATAAAGTGATTACTTTAGGAATGCGTTTATGACTGAAATTGTGTCTGTCTGTCTACAACAATTGTTTGATACAAATTCGACAGCAATTCTAAAAGTACTTGTAAATTTAAGTCTTACCTTAAAATGAGCAAAGTTATTAGGTATGTTCATAATTACCACAGCCATATAATATAAACAGTAGATATTTTTTTACTTTAACGCATTTACATATTTAACAATCTTGTTTGACATTACTTACGTAGGTACGTGGTTATAAAGCGACAAGGTACAAAAATGTGTATCTACTTTTGATTTTGACTGGACTTGCAATTCGAAATAATTTGAATATCTCTCACACGAAAGATACATGTTTCAACTTTGATTGATTATGTTGACGATGTCAAAAGGTCAATCTGAGTAGGTTTCATTACGACTGAATTCCATAATGTCTTACTTTTTATTTAACCTAAATCTCTAATTGATTTAGAGTCCCATGATGTCTGAAATTTCAAAATGCCTCATTCTTAAAATACCCGAAATTTCATAATTAGGTACTTTGATCCAAAGCGTCTGATTTCCAAAAGTAAAGTCACTGGTGGTCAGCCAGATACCTGTAGTCAGCCTCTGTCTATGCTTTGTACGAGTGGGAAGAGTACGTAATATATATTTCCCACTCTTTGCACTCATATAAGGCTGACCACTGGTGACTATATCCTACCTGAATTCTAAAACGACTGAATCTTAGAATGACTTAAACCCAAAACATCTAAATAAATAAATAATTACCGAAGCAGTCATGGAAGAAAACTATATCTACTCGTTAAAATTTTGGGTGTTTTGGGATTAGGTAATTTTGTTTTACAGGAGTTTTGGAAAAAAAACACTGGTAAGTATTTCGGTATCAAGGCATTATGATAACGAGTCGTTTTAAGATCTTGACGTATTGGTAACAGTGTTTTATGAAAATAAGTCGTAATGAAACATACTCAACAATCTGCGTTATTTTAAAGTCATGTAGGTAGATGTTAATATGATTAAATTCGGACTCGCTTACAATCGTTTGAAATTTGAGCACTTATCCACTTACAATGTATTTTCGTCGATGCACGAATTCTAATTCATTGCGTCTGGAATGACTCTTCGTAGAAAACCAAGTTCAAGGTCAAATTAGATCGAATGCATAGCTGCCTAGGTTGGCTAGACTTACTTTTGAACTCAAACGTCGAGTAAGTAACAACATACTTCAATGTCTTCACCATTAATAAGTGTGTTTGAATATTCATCACCTCAGTCTTATGTTCATCGCTTTCAACGGTCTCCTGCTATCTTCAGAATCAGAGGCAGAGAAAGATTTACATGTAATTCCTTACAATACACATATATTTAAAAAAACTGCAAGTCTTAACATTACAATATTAAGGCAAAATGTTCAGAACTCAGCATATACTGTGAGACTGAGGTCAACACAGCTCTGTTTTTCAGCCTGTACAGTCAACCAATTTGATTTCCAGGCCACTTTGGACTATGTTAAAGTGACGTTGTCAACCAAAACGTAAGAGACTCCCTATGATTTGGTTTACAACGTCACGTTGACAAAGTCCATAGTGGCCTAGGAATCAAATTGGCTGACTGTACCTCTCCCTCAATGTCTAAGTCTTACATTTACAACCCGGGTACTCACTCACTAGCCACCTGTAAATGTATCCGTGGCAGTTACAGTAACGAGCTTCTAGTGGAGAACAGGCTCGCGAACCGCGTACTCATCACGATTTCACGTGCAAAAGTAACAGTTACGGCTTGCTAGTGAGTCTTAGTTCTACCGGTAAGCGATCGCAGCGATTACCGAGCTCCAATGACGATGGTTAATCTGTTTCCCAGGACTCCTTGTACCATCACCCAGTGCACAAGATATCGTTCATCGCGCAAGACATGACGGACTCCAGGGCGTTCGGGTACATATTCGGCTCGCCCGACACCGGCCACCGATTCTTCGGGATAAAGACTGATAAAGCTGCTAGTCAAGTAAGTCCTTGTCTTACTATTGTTAGCTACTCGAAACTAAAAGGAGGGTATTTTTAACGACGCAGTTAGCCTAGTTGGTACTGACTCCCGGGTATGACTCCCGCTGGCCTATTGCCTAACGCACTCGAAATCGAAATCGACTTCAAAGTGGAACAATTGATTTAATTGCGTATGCAGCCTGTCAAAATGAAAGCGATTGCGATTGCGAGTCCGTTAGGCAATAAACACACCTGTCAGGGCACAATATTTGTGTGCTGTGCACGAGTAATTTGTTCCCGAGTCTTTAAGTTTCTATTTTATCTAATAAACTCGCTAATGTTATAAAAGTAGGTATACTAGATTTTCTTAACAAGCAAAATCCTTCGTGTTAGTACGTAATCTAAAAGTGAGGCAAGCGTGAGGCCAATCACGGTTAAAGGTCGTTAAAAGATGGCCTTCCAGATTTGGTGGCAGCTTACTCGTACAGTAAAATATCGTTTCTCCTGCGTTTATGATCTCATATCACTTTTTAATCGTTTTTATTTCCCCATTACACATACATACATACATACCTTCACGCCTGTCTCCCAATAGGGTAGGCAGAGATTATGGAACGCCAGGTGCACCGATCTAAACACACAATTTTCGCTTCCTCTACATTCATCAATCTCTTCATGCACGTACGGCGGTTTCGGGTGCTTTTGATTTGGCCCTTAATCAGTACATCGCGAATCTGATCACTGTAGGTCCGTCTAGGTCGTCCCCTACGGACATCTCCGCTCATTCTCACTCGCCATATCTCTTTCGTAACTCTTTTTTCATCCATCCTTTCTAAATGACCAAACCACCTTAGCATACCCTTTTCGATTTTAGTCACTACATCTTCTTTCAATCCACATCGTTCTCGGATCTCGCTATTTCTTACTCTATCTATCATTCTAACTCCACACATACTTCTTAGAGCTCTCATTTCAACTGCATTAATCCTACTTTCGTTCTTCTTCTGCCATACCCAAGATTCACTACCATACATCAATGTTGGCGTCAATACTCCCTGAACAATGGCAAGGCGAGCTTTGCTCGATATGACCTTGTTTGCCAAGATTGAGTGTAACGCCCCATTGATCATATTTCCCGCTTTTACTCTTCTTTCAATATCCGCGTCACATTTCCCATCTCTCGTAAACAAAGAACCTAAATACACAAATTCATCCACTTGATCCACTTTTTCATCTCCAATCATTATTTCACATTCTGTAACAGTTTCATCCCTCTCCACAACCATCACTTTCGTCTTTTTAACATTCACTTCATTTCGCCATTATAGGTAGCATTGTTTCATAGAGTTATTGTTGAAATCAAAATAACCGCGGATTATAAATAAATGGTATCGGTAGGTAATTTAAAATTAGTGATAGGGAAGTCAAAAGGCGAAATTACAAGACAAATATGGTTGAATGGTTTGTTGGTAAACGTTGTTGCATTGAAGAACCTATTTTAAATATAATTCTGGAGCCTGGATTTGATCAATCCTAATAACAGTAATAACTTAATAAGGATGTGTTTCTACTCCAGCTGAGCTGAGCAGAGAAAAGCGTAGCCGAATCGAGACTAGTCACATAGTAGAGTCTCAAAAGGCCTATCTTTCTATCCCCAACACGTAGATGTAATGGCAGTCCACAACTGTGTATTTTTTGCGCACCTTATTACCGCGCACGACAGTTTTATGGAACCAGCTTATTGCGGCGGTATTTCTGGACCGCAACGACTTAAGGAGTTGACACACGGTGACTTCTTGTTACCTTCCGCCGCTGAATCGATTGAGCGCGCATCGATGCAGTAGCGATGCTGAATGGCAACAGCGAGACTGCATCGCGGGTTTCATCGAATGTATAGCGATAGCGTCGCTTCTAAGTAACTGCTGTCGGCTTGTTTCTACTCTCTCTCCTTAATGAAACGACAAAATCATTCATTAGTTTTATTAGTTTCATTACTCAAGTCCGACAACGCATTTGGAATAGGCTTGTGTCCTAAAAACATCTAATTAGTCCGTCATTTACATTATAAAAAAATATTGGATACATACGAGTATTTTTTCCTTTTGTCAATTAAACAAAAAATGTCGAAGATTAAGTGCCTTGAGTTTTCGCGTGACGCCACGCCGTGGCACACTTTATACCACGTTGTGACGTCACGAGCCCTCACTCCCAAACTTTGATGATTTGTCAATTTAAATTGATTTGATAAAGTAAAAAATACATATTCAATATTTTTTGATAATCTTACTGACGGACTAATTAGATATTTTTTTACCCAGGACATTGGTATTGTCTGGTGTTCCGTAGTTTACTCGTACGATGCGCGTTCCGCGTTGTTTTAGTACAGTCAGTCAGTAACGGAACAGTTATAAAAAAAACAATTTGAGTACTGTTACAGGTCTGTTTATTACTAGGGTACAGCAGGACTATTGTCATTATCATATTATCATTTGGATTTATTTAAGTACAAGCAAGCAATAGAAACCTTTGTTTATATCAAGTGTGTTAAAACGAGTCACGTTTGCACCGGGCACGGGGTCGATATAGTTGTCGGCACTGGCGACGTCCTATATGCGAGGAAGCGTCCAATTTAGACATCCCCACGTGATCCCAGCAATTAAATTACTTACAGTTGTAAAAAACAACACGTTCAGTGCCAAGGTTTAGGGTATTATTTGTCGTGGGTTTAGGGCTGAAATCGGAAGAAGATCGTTGGTCTACCTTGTAATAGGTTATCTATATTATATCTCTGTACGTGCTCTGCTATTTTAGGGCACAATATAGGTTAAAATTTCAATGAAAACAGACAACTGTACAAAATATAACTAAAGGAATCTTCCAGATAACTCTAAAAGGGATGAGTAAGGCCTATATGCATAACGTTTAAGGTTAAAAAGAAACTGATCACGAATCACGACTGAGAGCCCCGTTTCAAGATACTAACAAAGACACAGACAAAAGATAAGCAAACAAAGTCATGAAAAACTGTCATTTTCGACGTGAGATGAAAGTAAACTAATTCACTAACTTTATGCGACGATGTTCTATTGAGGCTCAATGAGTACCTAACGTGTATTTTATTGCACATAAATAAATCTAAAACAGTATTTCTGGAATGTTAGCTTGGAGTCGTAATTACCGCATATGTATTCTAATTAGTTGCACATAGTCGCGAAGACAAACATGTCTGTTGTCATCTTGAAAAGCAAACAATCACTACGATACTTGGAACTATTCGTTATGTCATGTCTTACGTTTTACTTATCTTTTTGAAATAAAACAAAGTACAGTTTGCTCGCAGGCTGTAATTGTCGTCCATTGCTGGACATAGGATAATCGTGAAAGATATTCTACAGGGTGACTTGTGCTCGGGGCGTTAAATGTAGTTATAGATTCTACTCCTCAAATGCTTTTTGTTCTATGACTTTGAAAATTACTTAATTTTCTGAGTTATAAATACGTGATTAAACTTTACTAGTAAAATCAGTGAATTAAAAAGGTAGGATACTATCACCCTTACTTCTTGGTACAGGGGCGGTAGTTGAACCTCTAACATACCGAGTAATAGTATCTAATAGGAATCGTACAAATGGCTGAGAAAAGTTGATCGTCACGAGCCACTACAATTGCCTTTTTCTTAACAGGTAGTCATAGCAATGCGGGACCTGTTTCAAGTGGTCTTCGAACTAAAGAAGAAGGAAATAGAGCTGGCGAAGCAGCAGCTGGAGGGGAAGTCCATCACAGCAAGCCTCGTGAGGCATACCAACGTTTCAACCGACATCAAGTCCAAGGTAAATTAAATTCTAACTTAAGTTGCAACTGTAGCTCTTTATCATTGGTATAGAGCCATGAAGGTCAGGGCAAAAAAACATTTGCTTATCCTTACCCCTTTGTGAGTGCAAAATGTAAACACAATACCGAATTAACGAACAAACTGCGGGCATTCACACTTCTAAAAAGGTTTTAGATTCTACATAAATGTTTGATAGTAAAGTCAATAAGAAGATTAAGAAGTGCACCTAACTTTTTGGAATAAATATGCTTCTGACAACATCTTTTTAGCCGACTGTACTTTTTCCACAGTCATCAGCTGCTAGTCGAGATTAATGTTACGAGTCCGAACTCGATGGGTTTACGTTAGTACATTGGAAAACGCTTTGCCACCTCGGAACACCATAGATCAGGGGCTATATAAACTGGGGTCCTAGTGAACAGGGCTACAAGTCGATTCAACTCGTAATAAAAAAAGGGTATAATATACATGAACGGAGTATACTAGACTTAAACCCTTTTTCACTTGATCTTCAGAAGACTTATACCATTTTTGACTAGAACCCCGGTATTTTACTCGGTAAAAATCAATTATTATTGATTTTACCTAGGCCGCGATACCTGTCAAGAAAATAAGAGATCATAACGGTGACAATACTATAATACTACAATGTCATAAGCAATATTGTTTTACAGAGTAGAATAGAGCCCTATTCTTCGACACCATACTCGTATTTATATCGTCATAAATAGTAACTGGTTCTTGTAAATTAGGCTATTGATAATGTACAGTGTTGTCGGGTGGTAAGTGGTCGTCACGAGGATAAGGAGTTCTTAAAATGACAATATCAAATACATCCTCATAGAAATACTCACAAAAAGCAAGAAAACAGTTAATCCACTCCTTATAATTGCTATGAATCCTCTCCCGTCTTTGAAACCAGTTTATTTCTTAGCTGTACATTCAACTTGCAAACCAGAACGTGGGCTTTAAGTGGCGGCGATCACATTTTAAAATATGCCTTAATATGACATTGATAAAGCCGTATATTTAGGGTCCGCGTGGGATTATCCCCGTTGTAATATAATGTATGCGCCGGAGTGTTATTGTGCGAATTGAGAGGGCAACCGGGTTAAACGGATAGTGGACAAAGGGAACAACTGTATTCAAGTTGAAGTTCGTTGCCGTGTGCGATTTTAGAATTTAATGCAGTGTTCGCATTGTGCTCCGGTGAAATTAGTACCATAGAGGCATTCCATCTCAGTCCTCAGGGTTGGTAATGCATTTCGGGTCTTTAGATTTTAGTCTTGACTGAAAATTTGCACATTTATGTCTATGGGTCTGGCTGGACTGGCCTGTGTTCGTTTGCCTACTCCATGCCATCAAAAGGGTTACCTTTGTTTCGGCGAAATACGTTTCCCAACCGTATCGTTTCTCAACCGTTTCATTTGCCAACCCGCTTTGTTTCTGTAACCGTAAATATTTCAGGATTTTATAAAAACTAACCTAACCTAACCTATAGGGTTCTAACAACGGTAATGAAATGAATCCTGAAATATTTACAATTACAGGAAAAACAATGGGTTGGGGAATTAAAAGGTTGGGAAACGATACATTTGGCAAACATATTCCGGCCAAACGTCAGGTTCCAAAAAAAAATATCAACGGTTACCGTTAAGCGTGTCAATTTAAATGGGTAAAGATATAAACGAATTAGTATTGTTGGACAATTAATTACGTGCAGACGTAGTTTGTCTGGTCTCCGGTATCGCATCTTTGTACAGACATAACTGGGTTGGAACAATTCAATGTATTTCATAGCGGTAATTTTAACAGAATATTTCCTTCGTAAGCATGAGTTATTTGCTTATATCTTACTAGTTTTGCTGCACCAACTATATATCTGCTTCTTACATCTAACGATACCCCACTTAAGAGGATGGTGAAGCAACGCTTGAGTCACGTAGCTGTCCAGAAAAATCCATACAAATTTCTGGAGTCCTAGTGAAAATAAGTATAAGTCTTCTGAAGTTCAAGTGAAAAAGGGTTGCAAGGGTTTAAGTAATTTATGTTAATTATATAATTTTTCAAATCAAAATAGAATTTTATTATAATATTGTACGTCCGAAACGGGCAAACTGTTGATACCTACTAATTACTTTATGACATGTTATAACAATGTACACAGTTTTGGTAATAAATGATTATCTTATCTTATCTTATCTTATATCAAAAAAAAAAAAGCGTTTATTTGCTGGAATACGGTTATAAACGTGTTACATGTTTAAGGTACAGTGTATCCAGCCTGCATGCAGGTGTGCAAAATGTTCATAATAACATGAATTTATAACGTCAAAAATTATACAATATATAATTATAAAATGTAATTGTAAATTAAAATAAAATGTCAACTTAATTCCTATCATGCTCGAGGTACATCTTAACACTATAAAAACAGTTGTCCAGAAGCCATTTTGTGAGCGAGCGCCTAAAATCGTTACCTTCTAGAGATTTAAGGTTAATGGGTAGTTTGTTAAATATAACAATGCACATATTGAAAACATTTATTTTATAAATGCACTTCAGAGTTGGAGGTTTATATAACAGGTTCATAATCTTTTCCCTAGTCTGTCTATGCAAGGCTTCACTCGCCTCCTAAAATATGATGGGTGAGAGACGACAAAAAGACAGATTTCTCTTACATATAAGCAGGGCAATGGGAGAATATTTAGGCGTTTAAAAAGAGTTACACTCCGGTCATGTACGTACTCTTTTTTATTACGAGTTAAGTCGACTTGTACCCTTTTTCACTAGGACCCCAGATTTAGCGCCAGATAACGTTTCTCACCCCATAAATCAAGTCCGATTTCCGAGAATTTTGATAATATGGGTATAGAAGCTTTAGGTCCACATCTCGTTAGGACTAGGTAGCAAATACGACCACATCGCTTTGCAACTACATCTCGATTTGACTAGATCGCTTTGTGCCTAGATCGTATTACGACCAGATCGCTTTGCGACTACATCTCTAAAAGTCCGAGTTGCAAAATGACTACTCCGTTTGCGTTACTAGGTAGGTTAGGTTCGTTAGGTAACTTCAAATGCCCGAAGGGCAAATAACCCAGGAATAGGAGCCCCGCCATGCGGGGCTCCGTCAATATTGCTAAGACAGACATAAGGTGAAAAAAAACAATGTGGTAATTTAGCGACTCGGACTTTTTGAGATGCTGTCGTAAAGTGATCTGGTCGTATAGCGATCTAGGCAAAAAGCGATGTAGTCAGATCGAGATGTAGTCACAAAGCGATCTGGTCGTATTAGCTACCTAGCCATATCGAGATGTAGGCGGAAAGCTTGTATCCCATAATATGGTAGTTATCTAATTGTTGTTTTTTTTAATTCTGGTCTGCCCAGCGATTGACCTCTATCTCGCCTGATGGTTAATGAATTAATGATAATGAAGTCTCGGATGAAACTGACTGGTTCATTAAAAGCCTATTCAATCTTGACTTGAAGACATCCAAAATGGGTAAAGAAGCTCGAGGTCCACATCTCGTTAGGACTAGGTAGCAAATACGACCAGATCGCTTTGCGACTACATCTCAGTTTGACAACATCCGTTTGTGCCTAGACCCTAATACGACCAGATCGCTTTGCGACAACATCTTGATCTGACTTCATAGCTTTGTGCCTAGATCGCTATACGACCAGCGTCGTTATTGCCTAACGCACTCGGCTTCTAATGAACCAGCCAGCTTCATCCCAGACTTCATTATAATTTACCATCAGGTGAGATAGAGGTCAATCGCTGGTCAGTCCAGATTAAAAAAAAAAAACAACTATAGATAAAAACCTCTGGTGTCATGGCGATCCCTACTTTGGAAGCTGAGAACTCATAGTACCTCAAAATGTTTTAAGAAGTCGTATAATAACGGGCTTACAGGTTCTTTAGTGCATACATTATTATTAAATCATAGTAGATAATTTTATTTCTATTCATTATGTTATATAATAATTATGTTCGCTATTTGTTAATACGATTATGAAGCGCTTGGAATCAACAGTGTACGGATAAACTTGTACCATTAGTTTTAGTAAGATGTTTATGTAAATTGTTAACAAATAAATCGTTATTATTATTAGGGCGTCTAATGCCTGGCGTTTTTCCAAAACATCGCATAGCTGCTTGTGTCAATAAGCATCGGATGCGGCGGCGGACTTGTTTGATTGACATTCCGGCTGCAGACATTGTTCGCTCAGTTGTTTGTTCAATGTCTAGAAAACGCCTGCTCGCACCCGAAACCATCGACAGAGAGGGACAACAGGTTTTTAATTTGTTTATAAAAATGCAATAATATTTAAGAGGGTGTGTGATCAGCGTTTGCCACCACAACAACCAATGTTTACGTGTCTATATTGTTGGTTCGAATACAGCTAAAATCAGTAATTAAGTAATTACTGTTTATTTGTTCGTTGCTTTTGTTTTTGTATTTTGTGTGTTACTCAAGAGATTTGTTGTTGAAGTTTTGTTTTAGGTTGAGTGTGACGCTAATTATTTATTTTAAACTAAGATAATTTTACCATCACGCGATTTAGTTCAAATTATTGTGATTAAAAAAGTACACCTCGCGTTGGACATAAAGCTTTCATTTATTAATTTTACAAGTGAGAATTACTAACTAACTTTAACTTATTTTGATGAACACACTAGCGTTATTCCCTCGGGAACTTTTAAATTTTCCGGGATAAAAGTCTATGCTATGCTAGCCTATGTGTTAATTCCAAATTTCATCCAAATCCGTCCAGCCGTTGCAGCGTGAAACACACACACACATACAAACTTTCGCATTTATAATATTACTAGGATTACAGTATTGAGCGACCTTAAGACTGCACCGAGCAAACGTCGAGCGTCCAGTGGCGCCCTCATTACTATTATTGTGTTTTCTAATTAACTAAAGAATTTCCTTGCAATCAGACGATACGTTTCTGTAGCGCAAGTAAAAACACAATTTATGGGATACGTTACAAACTTCAATAACAATTACCCTTTAATTAGTCAGTTTACCGGGAAAAGGTGGGCACTTTTTTCCGTTAAGTTGATAACTCAAAGGTGAATTGTTATCAACTATGTGATATACTTATAGGAAGTTGTGTTTTCATTTGTAGTAACTTAACGACCAATTTCAAGAAAATACTCTAGTTTATTAGAAAACGCAATAATAGTAATGAGGACGCCACTGTACATCCGGCGTACGCTCGACGCAGTCTTAATATTTTTCCAAATGAAGTAACGTCATATGCATTTGTTTTATTTTACAGATCAAACCTTATTTTAGTGTTTTAAGAAGTAAAATATTCTTAACTTTTACTTGAACATTGCTTTGCGATTATTAAAATTCTTGACAATTGCCATTGCTTTCGGTGATGGGATACTATTAAACATGTCATCAACATCATCATTTGATCAACCAAAACACATACAACTATTTAGGTCTCCTCCATAACTCACCATAATGACCTTCTTGATAGAAGAGCCCAGCGTCCAGATGTTATAGAAAACGAGAAGAGTTCTGACCTTGTTTATATATTTCTTTCTAGAGTATAATCACTCTCGGTGAAACAAGTTCGTCGGCATCCAAGAATCAAGAGACAGCGGAAGGTGGCGTGGCAGAGCTGGTGGATCTTGAACAGGAACTCAGTTCGCTGCGAAGAGGGCTTACCCAGGTTGAGGGTCTCACGCCCTCTACCGACCCCTTTGGAGATTCCTTTATTTTGACGTCACAGGTAAGTTATGTTTGGCTACATTTCAAACAGAAGCGCCCTGTTTTACAAGCTTTTATTTAACTTGCAATATATGTATGTATGTATGTACGTATGTATGTATGTATGTATGTACGTATGTATGTATGAATGTATGTATGTATGTAAGGGTCAAATCTTGCAAGTTTAATTTGACCCACTTCCCGGTTTCCGATGAAGCTGAAAATTTGCATACGCCTTTAGTTCTGATGACAATACAATAATAAAGTACCATCGAGCTGGTTTGATGATGGAGACTCAGGGTGGCCATAGGAACTCCTAAATTACAAATGATAAACCCGTCGTGCTAGGGCTTGTTAGAATTGTCTTGACGAGTAGATGACGACTGTGCAAAAAAAGTAAGTAGGCAACAAAAGCTTGTCCCTAAAATTTTTTTTTTGTCAGAAACTTATTTGTTTAGTTCTTGTTGTATTTTTTTAGAGTCTACGTCTAATACAATACTTCTTACTGACCTCTCTGTTGACTGTAAACACAGGTTTTGATAGAAAAGTATCGTTTTATCCAGATGACAGTCCATACTTAATTACTTAACATAGTATCGATGCGGTTCAGGATTTTATATAGTAAAAAAAATACAAATTCATTCATTCAAGTGGTCATTTTAAATGAAAACATCTATAAAGCTAGCGGACACGAAAGCTAACTGAACCGAAGCGTGAAAACAATTCTGTAATTAATGTTTCCATGGTAATAACAGTTCTATAATAATTATTATAGCATTGTTATTACCTTGGTTACGGTCATTCCGAATATTAGTCTTGGCGTTTGGTGAACAATTATCATCCTAATTTGTATAATAAATTCTTAAAAATGTTTTAATATCAATTACACAATGACATTTCGCATCTGTAGAATTATAGTGACCTAATTAGCAAATTTTGGATTTCGAGTTAGGTCTCTACAGTAATAAATTTATGACTCGAAGTCGAACGCTGAAATTTTTTGAATTAGGTCACTATAATTCTAAAGGAGCGATTTATATTAAAAACAAAATCAATTTTGAGATTAAGACTGCGTCGAGCGCACGCCGGATGTACAGTGACGCCCTCATTACTATTATTGTGTTTTCTAATAAACAAAAGTATTTTCTTCAAATTGGTCGGTAGGTTTTTGTACTACAAATGAAAACACAACTTATAGAAGTATATCACATAGTTTAATAACAATACACCTCCGAGTTATCAACTTAACGGAAAAAAGTGGTCACCTTTTCCCGTTAAGCTGACTACTCAAAAGGTATTAAAGTTTGTTACGTATCCCATAAATGGTGTTTTACTCGCGCTACAAAAACGTATCGTCTGATTGCAAGGAAATTCTTTAGTTAATTAGAAAACACAATAGTAATGAGGGCGCCACTGGACGCTCGACGTTTGCTCGGTGCAGTCTTAATAATATGATTGGCTGTGAAAATGTTGACACGTTGCTGGATCAATGGACCCACTGCGTGAGGTGCCGTGTGTAGCGTGTGCGCGAGGTGTGCGTGAGGTGTGCGTGTACCGGGATCCCTTTGACTGCCATACATATCGTTGGTCATAATGTATTGTTAGTCATACATTTTTTTGTCATAACTTCTTTCAGGGTGAAGTTACAGTTTTTAATAAACATTTATCGTGTAGATTAGTTAGGTTAGGTTAGGTTAGTTTTATAAAAATTCTGAAGAAATAACCGTGTCCTGAGAAAAAATGCATTATCACTTGCGAAAATTATGACTTGAAACAGATTATGACTAAAAATAATATGGCAGTCAGTAGAGACCCGCGTGTACCACGTGATATACGGTGTAAGCCCCTTCCAGAAGGGCCTGCTGCCCCCTCCGCCGGGCGGCGGGCGCGGCGCTCCGGCGGCGGCCCCGCGCACCATCTTCAGCCCGCACCGAGCGCAGCCCCGCGACCTTCCGCCACCCGACCTCGAGCCCGCCTCGTCTCGCCGGGACAACCTCGCCGACACTCCAGTGAGTACACTCACGACTCAACGGATTTGACGTTATTGTAACCGATACATTCATTATTCATTTGTTAATCCAGGCATGACAGTTGCCATAACGTTCGAAGTTTAACAATTTCTAGTTAGCCTCATGCACTTGAGTTGGACGGGTAGAAACTTATGCGGGTGGTAGGACCTTGTGCAGGGTCCGTCCGGATCGCTACCACCGTCTTATCCATTGACCTACCGCCAAACAGCAGTGTTCGCATTGTTGTGTTCCGGTTTGGGTATAAGACAGCCGGTGAAATGACTAGCATAGAGGCATTCTATCTTAGTCCTCAGGGTTGGCAACGCATTTGCAGTCTTAGGATTGCTCTGCAGTCTTGTGAATGCGAATGTCTATGGGTCACAGTTTCCACTTACCATCAGGTGGCCTGTGTGCTCGTTTGTCATCTCTATGCCATAAAAAAAAATGAATCTCGTGATTCGTGGAGATTTAACCGGTGATATATTTTTAATCTAGAATTCGCTTTGCTTTTGTTTTGCAGTACTAACTTATACAGATACTGCATGCAACATTAACCACTACACTGTTAATCTACGTCTGTCAGCTCTAACGATTAACTGCTAACTGCTAACGTTCGCTAATCGACGAGGGACATGAAGAAGTTGCACATTCGCCCCCAGAGACTTTACTTGTGTTATCATTTTATTTTTAGTCACGGAATCTTGGAAGACGTGAAAATAATTTAATGTATATACTGGTTAACGCGCCTGTCGGCTCGGGTAGCCAAAGAGATATAGGTTCAAATGTTTTATACTAATGTAGGCAGGTTGTAGATCATATCGCATGATACAAATATTTGTCCATACCGGAAATAGAATCAAGGACTGCTAACTTCATAGGCAGGTTCACTTTCAACTAGGGTAAAGGTATCTCGAATATTTTTTATTGTTTGTTTTACTGGTGTTACAATAACGTCAAAATAATTATAATCATCTAGCTTTTATTGCTTATGCATCGGGCATGCTCTCCTGGTATGTTGAAACATTAGATATGCTTGTTAAAAAAAATTAACCCAATAGAAAAAAAATGCCATTTACCTTGCATGTTAGCTAGATTCGCTTACTCAACCAGATTTTAAATATTGATGAAAATTATAAATGCCAGTAACTTTTACAGATCGGAACGAGATATTTTTTATGGTCTATGTTGTCATGTATGGTCTAGAATTTCTCATTGTGTAACGAGGACCGAGCTGAATTGTGGTTCGTTACAAACGTCATGTTATTTTAAGTTGTCTAGTTATTTTGATTTGTTATTTGAAAAGAGTATTTCCAAATAAATGAGGCCTATATTTCCGTAGGTATTCGGCGAGATTAAAATTAGAAGCAATATTTAAAATAATATTTATTGGATTAATAAATAACACATTTGTTTTTCTTCTAATTTGTTAAAGGAAACCTTTTACATCTCTAGATGTCATTTTGGGTAAGAGTTTTTTCATTATTATTTTAGTTTTTGTCATAAACATTCGGTGTAAGTATATTTATTTCAGTTTCAGTTGTCATATAACGTTTATTTGCTATCATGCTGATCATAGTTATATTATGATATGACAGAAACGTTATTTTTAACTTTTTGCACAGAACAACAACACGTTTGGTCACGTCTATAACGATTTATACATTAACAAGGTTTCAGAAATATATATGTATACAACCTTATTCCTTCGCAGCAGAGCCGAATTTACATATTTTTGAAACATGAATCCCTACACAATTACGTATTTTCAGACAAAATACAATAGAGAAGTAAGTTTCAACATGTTTGGCACGTGATTTGTTTGATCTGCCAATAATGAGATATCACGATGGGCGGGAGCGTTAAGCCGGGTCCACATTTGCATCATTTTTGCGATCACGATCATGCGTATCGTACCGAGAAAGCTTATCCTAAATATGGACGCTCACTTCCATATGCGTCCATAATAGCCGTAGCATACCAGCGTATCGTATCATAACGCCGTATCCCGTTTCATGATCGGGGAAAAACCGGCTCGAGGTGGATCGCGGCATATCACGATTCAAATCATATCTGCGTATTATGATACAGTATCAAAACACGTCCATACTTACCCTTCTTGATACGCGTATCCGATCGCGGGCGTGTGGGGCTTTTAATTAACGCAATCTTTAAGCGTCGACACTAACGATCATCATGTTTAATTTTAATTTTATTATTCAACAAAAAATACACATTGATATTTTTATATTGGATGAGCAGAGCTTGAAACCTCACTTAAGATCACCAGTCGAAAAGTTGGCGAAAAACTTCACGTGATCAAGCCTTCATACATGACCCACTGAAGCGAGAGTAAAAAAGTCCCTTAGCTACTCAGTGCTAACAAAATAAAACAATCGGGCATCGATACGTGTACATAGCTATTTTACCTAGTAAAATCGAGGTTTTACAATGAAGCAGTATGTATTTAGGAGTCAACTTACTTCTCTATTTCCCAGCATTATTCCAGCGTATGTCGCAACCCTGTATTAGCAACCGCTCTTATGCATGTCCCTGTGTAAGTCAATGTTTGTCCAAGAATGTGCGCTTTCCAGACCTGCGTCGAGATCTCCGTATACTTCAATAGAGCGAGTACGACCAATAGTTGAATTAGTTGTAGCTACGTCTCTTTCCCTTCGCACAAGGGTGTCTAGGCGTTACAACCCTCATTGAACATAAATAGAATAAACATTTTCAGTATATTTAAATGTGTAGAGACTACAAAAAAAGCTAGGGACCCGGTTTACGAAAGCGTGTAATTTGTATTACGAGCGGAAATCTCCAGAAAAAGATTTTTCAAAATTTGCATTGAGAAATGGACTTTTAATTGTAATACCAGTTTCAGCTTTCGTGAAGCGGGCACCAGATTAAACAGATTATAGGGCTTTAAAGGCGCCAAGACTACAAACTGCAAAGCCTAACCCTCTTAGGGCCACTTGCACGAAAAGTTTAACCCTGGGTTAAGACACTAACTCGAGTTAAAATGACAGTTTTCGTATGAATCTGACGTCTACTAACTCGAGTTAGTGCCTTAACCCAGGGTTAAATTCTGCGTGCAAGTGGCCCTTATTCATATACACAAGACAGCTAAAACTTGCCAAAAATATGCTTGGTCTTTTTGTCATTGTGACATTTGCCTCTGACAGTAAGAGACGCATGCTATAAAAAACATTGTTTATCCTCGTGCCTCCCAATGTACAGCACATATTGTACAAAGTGCCTCTTAGCATAACCGGCCAGACTTAAGACATAATCCATGCTTAGGTAAGTCCGGGCGGTTATGCAAAATATCACTTTGTACAATGTTTAGCACAACATTGGGCGTCACGAGGATAAATATAAATTTGTCATTAGATAAAAAGACATATTTTTTTGGCTTATACATTGCACACGGGGCATTTAGCTGATCTTGCGTTTTTTACCTTGGGCGGTACAAGGTTATAGTACGGTTATGAATAAGGGGGTAAGTGTTTGTATCGATAGCGTTAAAGTTAAGATTATTGAAGTAAATTGTAATATGTCGGTTGTAACGCCTGAAACGCCCAGTATTTTGGCCCACACGCCGTGTCCGCCGCTTGCGCCCCCCGAGCGCGCCTGACCCAGTGCCTGTGTTGCAGGTGGCCCGGCCCGCGACCTCGACGGCCCTCAGTCACGACGTATTCACCGAACTAGACCCCCTCGGCACCGGCCGGAGTAAACCTTACGTTGACAAAAAACTCTTCTTTCAGGAGCTCAAAAATCCGCCAAAGAAAGTGCTCAAAGACCTCGTACCGACACAGACGCTCTTGCCCGATATACCGGCGGAGAAAGAGTTCGGTCAGACCACGATGACGTCGCTCTCGAGGCAGTCCGGCGGCACCGTGTCGATCGGCCGGCCGCTTTGCGCAGGGAACTTTTTCGAGGCGATCGACCCTTTCGAAGAGAACGATCCTTTCGACAGCACAGACCCTTTCTCGGAGTCGTTCAAGGATGATCCGTTTACGAGTATGCAGGAGTTTCCGAAGGCGAGGAGCGATGCGGGGGCTTTGCGGGAGGAGATAAAGCGGAAACTCACTAGGGAGCCGCGAGTTACGCTGTCCGAGAGGGAGTCGGAAGGGAAGAACGTGTTCAACGGACCGCTTCAGGTGACGCTGCCGCCGGAGCCCGCGCCTAAGTCGCCTAGGCTTCAGAGACAGGTACTGTTTAGTCTCTTTCCCTAATCGTTATGTCATCTATGATCGCTTCGAGAACTCCATCCGTACTTCACGTGGCATCCATTCGCATCGATGTAATATTTTTCATTTCAGTGTAAAATGTCATGGTTTGTTTGGGGTGGTTCGGGGTATCTGCTGAGAACTTGGGGACTCCGGTCAATCCTTCATGCTATGACTTAGTAAAACTTTTAACAACTTTACATTAAACACAGGTGAAGGCACTAAAGTAATCGACTGAACATTCACGGCTACTAACTTGCATTTGCATGAATTTACTTATAATACGCTAGGCGGGTCAGTGGCGTTATGTCGACTTTAATGTTACGACAAAACAATAATGATATTTGATATGATTTTTGGTTAAAGTACCGTTTTTTCCGGTTATCATTAAAATTCTCGTTTGTTTTCTCTATACCATAAAAAAAGGAATGACCATGTTGGGACCACTAGGCTATCCGACTAAGCTTTAGGCTTATACTCCCGGTACTAGACAACGATAATCATACTTTTACATACATAAATGGTACCTTAAGTGTATAGAAAATCCAACACTCAGAAACAACGAGTTTGAAGTCTTTGGATTGTAACCTCGGGTTTGAGCTTATTTACACAATATTCCCGTTGTAGAACACAGAGTCGAGTATGGTCAGGCAGCGTCCGCAGCCGAGCTGCAAGCTGGGGGACAACGCGTCGCCGCCGCCTCCGCTGCCGCCCAAGAAGGTCGGCGAACCCGCCGTGCGCCCCCCGCCCCGACCCCCGCACGACGAGGAGGGGCCGCCCTTACCGCGCCCGGCCAGGAAGAGAGAGCCTTTGGTAAGAGACAAGGCAAACAACTGTAATATTGAACAGATGAGAAGTCAATGCTGACACACATTGTTCAATCATAAGGTTATTGAAAAAAAAATGCGTCTATTTATTCACACGCAGCAAATAGTAACCGGGATTTATGTATATCCTTGTATGTATTAAATCCATTTTAGCCAGAATGTCACTCCGCCGTTGGTTGGAGCCGACCCGTTCAGGTTCTGAACTCTTGATTATTGGATGACTAAACACCGCCATCTGAGTGATTTCCAAATAAGACCCGCTTGCCTAATTGGTTTCCTTCGAAGAGCCTTGACTTTTGATGTATTGATATTGGTATCCTGGCTTTTGGCCAGAAACGTAAATATTTAAAAATTTATTTCAGTACCATCCTGTAGAACCCTATAGCTTAGGTTAGGCTAGTTTTTTAAAAAATCCTGAAATATTTTCGTCAAAACATATTTCTGCCAAAAGGCAGAGAACCATTGATATTATTTGGTTTACCTGGACGGCTAGCACACGTTGTCCGCGGCATTTTTATTGCTCGTATCTCCCTTTCTAATTAGTCTGCACATTAGATAAGGACGCACTGAGCGACAAGCGAGAAAATACAATACAAGATGTGCTAGCCTTGCAGGAATACTGTTTCTCTATCCATCTTTGTCCGTAGGCGGACCGCAGCATGAAGCCGCGGCTATCTTCGGCAGCGACGAGCAGTGAGGAGGAGTCGTACCTGGCGCCCGTGCCGCCGCCGCTGCCGGCCGCGCGCCGCTTTGACATCACGCTCAGCCAGCTGCTCACCTGCAGCATGGCGGAGCTGGCTCACAGGTAACATGACTAGAGAGAAGACAAGCCAACATGGTCGCCAGGCTGCCCGCAGCATGGAGCAGCGAGGAATCCTACCGGGCACCCACACCGTCGCCGCTGCTGGCCGCCCGCCGCTTCGACATCACGCTCAGCCAGCTGCTCACCTTCAGCATGGCGGAGCTGGCTCACAGGTAACATGACTACAGAGAAGACAAACCAACATGGTTGTCAGGCTGCCCGCAGCATGGAGCAGCGAGGAATCCTACCGGGCACCCACACCGTCGCCGCTGCTGGCCGCCCGCCGCTTCGACATCACGCTCAGCCAGCTGCTCACCTACAGCATGGCGGAGCTGGCTCACAGGTAACATGACTACAGAGAAGACAAACCAACATGGTTGTCAGGCTGCCCGCAGCATGGAGCAGCGAGGAATCCTACCTGGCACCCACACCGCCGCCGCTGCTGGCCGCGCGCCGCTTCGACATCACGCTCAGCCAGCTGCTCACCTACAGCATGGCGGAGCTGGCTCACAGGTAACACGACTACAGAGAAACCAAACCAACATGGTCGCCAGGCTGCCCGCAGCATGGCGCAGTGAGGAATCCTACCTGGCATCCACGCCGTAGGCGCTGCTGGCCGCCCGCCGCTTCGACATCACGCTCAGCCAGCTGCTCACTTGCAGCATGGCGGAGCTGGCTCACAGGTAACATGACTACAGAGAAGACAAACCAACATGGTCGCCAGGCTGCCCGCAGTATGGAGAAGCGAGGAGTCGTACCTGGAGGTCACGCAGATTGACATTAAATATTTAGAAAAGTTCTAAGCGGTATTCCGTAAGTGTCAGGGAGTTAATATTCGACAGCGAGGTCGAGAGATGCCAATAATATCCTTTTTAAAGACTGTACACGATAAAATCCGGCCATGCACGATCTGGTGTACGAGTATCTTTGCGATGAATGCATATTTTCAAGCAGTTTTTTTTTAATATATTGTATAATTATAATACTTTATAATGAAATTTTAAATTTATTTGTCAAAAAGTCAAATTCGCCAAAGTTAAAAAATCTCAGAACTATCTTAATCTGAATATAATTAGGAAAGTTTTAACTATTGTGGTAAGATAATTTAATAAGGTATAATTTGGCTTGTATAATTAAAAATACTAAAATGTTTTAAAACGGAGAACTTGGTAAAGACTGTCAGAAGATCGTGTACAAAAAAATAAAGGTACTGTGGATTATATAAGGGTCTAAAACACAGACGCTCTAACATTTTATTACGATTGTATTTTTATTATGTAGTTTCATAACCACTGACTATTTTACAAAAAAGTGCTGCTTGAAAATTAGCATTCATTAAAAAAATACACCAGATCATGCATGCCCGGATTTCATCGTGTACAGTCTTTATTACACAAATCACATAACAAGGTGTGTTATTTGCTTCTAGATTACGAGTTCCTGCTACAACGTTGTCGTCGATGACTCTACCTCAACTTACAGAGTACCTCCGATCGTACCTAGCGGCGGACACCGACAGAGCGGTAACTTATCATCTTTCTACCGATATTAATATCAAACTTAAAGAATACTTCCTAATTTCACATTCTTTCGCAGCATATACACAAAGAATCTTCGTTGAAGACAGAGAAAGAAAGGCCTCCGTTATCTATAGCTACATCAACAGCAGTAACCGACAAACCTCCCCCGACCGCCCCCACAATACCTTCCAATTTCAAACCGCAGTTCGAAGACAACTTCGCTCCGTTAGAAATCAACGACGCTTTTGTCGCTAACTTCGATGACTTCGATAAAAAAGCTAACACTTCTTATGATAGGTACGCGGCATTCCGAGAAATTCAAGAGCAAGAACTTAAAGCTATGTCGATATTAGAAATCGTAGACGATAAAAGCGTAGAGTCGGAACCAAAACAAGATTCAGACGAAAAAGAAGAACTAGCGGCTATCAACGATATAATGCTAGCCAATCAAGAACGGGAAGACATTAAAGAAAACAACCGAAGCCCCTTAAAACCTTAGACGAAATTAACTCTAGATTCATTCAACATGTTCAGAAAATCCGTCAGTCCAAAACCGACGCAAATCGATGCTAAAATTGAAGATATAAAGTCGGTTTATGAAGAATTTACAGCTGGAACAATCTAGAAGATCTGTGTCGCCTCGAGAAAATAATAGTAACGAAGGAAAAAGTGAAAATAATAACGATAGATATGCGGCGTTAAGGGAGATTACTATAACGGAACCACAGGATGAGTTTGAATCGTTGCCTCC